>JAMLFY010000008.1:18752009-19242557 GCA_030441495.1 Dalbergia oliveri
TTTAATTTTTATGATATTTTATTTGAATCCAAATGGAGGGATATTTCCTTATTTACATTTATATTTTAAAGTTAATGGAGAGTAAAATAAATGAGGACATGTAAATAAATGAGTGTTGAGAGTGAGTGTTGTTGGGGTGCCGTTGGAGTGCTATTGCAAAATTTTGCAGGGTTTGCTCAGCGAGTTATGCTCGCTCAGCGGGCAGGCAGAGGCAGGAGCCTCGCTCAGCGAGTGGTTGTTTCTCCAAGTTCGCTGAGCGAGCTTTACTCAGGCAGCAAACATGTCTAAGCTCGCAGCGAACATGTTGATGATATAGCACGAATCCAAACGATAGTTTTGATAAATGAGCCCCCAACCCTATAAAACACCCATATGCTAGGGATTTCCTTCCCCAAACCAAACCTTCTTTTCCAAACTCTCTCCTAACCCTTCCTCTCAATCCAACATCATTCCTTCTCCTTCAGATCAAGGTGAGTGATTGTTGTTGGTTTATGTTAGTTTCTTCCATGATCTTCTTTCCCCATATTATGGGTTGTTATTTGTCTCCATTGTTGTCAAGTGGGGGTGCTCCCAATGTTGTTAGAGTTTGATTAGAGCTATCTAGAGAGTATTAGAGTTTGATCTTGGGTCAATGTTGTTCTATGGCAGTTGTTGGTGTCATTCCAGCTCCCAAGGTCAAGTTGATGGTATCGACATACTCCTGGCTTCTAACGGTGAGTGAGTTCAAACTCATGGCCTTATCTTTAAGCATTATAAGTATATTTATGCATGATTATTGTTAAATATGAAATTAGAGATGAAAGTATGATTATATATATGATTTTGCAAGGATGACAAGTTAGACAAAGAGCATGTTTTGACAATAGCATGAAAAATGTATTTTAGAAAATCATAGGACCATGATTGATAGATTGCATGTTATGAAAGTGTTTTATGTGCAACTCTAAGAGATTCAATGCAAGAATATATGATTTAATAAGTTGTTATTTTATCAAATGTGCTTCAAGACTTGAGATTTCAAATATGATTTTAGAGTATTAGTTAAGATATTTTGGCAAGAATGTCAAATAGAGTGTGACTTAATTTCATGAATAGAGACGCTATTATAATGTCAAGCTTTTATGATTATAAACGTTTCCATTTCAAAGTATGATATTAGAGTTATTAAATTATGAAATATGTTAGCTTAAGAATGAGATTTTAGAAATTTAGTTTTTATGATACTAGAAGTACGGATTCAGTATGATTCGTAATAACTGCCAAATACATATTCTCTGGACTTGAAATCGGAATGCCTACAAGGAAAGATCCCTTGGGCATGATTTTATAGTCAAGTTATGTAAAGTCAGATTGTTAGAGTTATATAAGTCTAGAGCTTTCAGAGTTTTAAAAGTTTTAAATTTAAATGATTTTATGTATATTAGAGATCTTATGATTTCAAGAATAGAGTAACTATATGATAGAGTTTTAAATCCAGAAAAAAGCCTAGAGCAGAGTTTAGAGAAATGATTAATTTATAATCTAGAGACTAGACGGTAGCTAAAGAATAACAAACAATGAGTTAACGGCTGAAAAAATGATCGTTAACCTTGGTACCCAAAAGGACAATCTCCTAGAGCAGAGAACGGAACCTAGTTAGGTGTCCAAATTAGATCCTTGATAGATCATAGAGTAGAACATTTTCAGTTCTTAGAAAACCCTAGAGTAGAGATTCTTGTTTCTCTATTAGAGTATTGTTATTTATGTTTTCAGAGGATATTAATTTTTTAGAAAATATTTGATTTAAGAGCGTTATGTATATGTATAAAAAATGATTTCTTGATAAAGTAAGGATTTAGAGATGTTTTTCTATGAATTCATAAATAGAGATATCTTTCTATATAAATATGCACATAAATATCAAGTGGTTTATGATCGTTGCATGTATATAGCAATATATATATTCTTGGTTGTCCCATGTGTGTAATGGGTGAAAGCTCACTTACTGAGTCCGTTGACTCACCCTCTCCATTCCTCCTTATAGCTGGTGTGTAATGTTGTTCACCTCTAGTTTGGCAAACGCAATTGCTCTCAATGGTGAGTCTTACTTTGGAGTAAGGCTTAGCTTAGAGTCTTGTTAGAGGACAGTGCTCCAGGAAGATGTGCAGGATTGGAGCCATGCATAGATTTTCAGATTATGTATTTAATTTCAGTATTTGAACAACCATGTACATGTTTTCAGTTTATAAGTATGAATTGGAATTATAGAGTTTGATTAAAGATACGTGTAAGCTAGAGATGAATTATGATTCAATTCACAAGTTAAAGTGATTTTAAGAGTATGATTAATATGTTATTAGGACTTTGTATATCAAATATTTTAGATATAAAGTTTAAATAGAAATTTAGATGAAACCATGATTTCAGAATTAAAAGTATATTATTTTATGCATATAGAGACTTAGAGGTTACGAGGCTTATGTGGGAATAAGATCTCATGTGCCAATCACGTTCCCTGTTCGAATCGTGACACTACTACATAATTTATATACCAAGGATTTATGAGCTTGCATTATTATTTTTTATTAACTTCTTTCTTGTCCTATGCATGGTTATGAATGAGGATTCACTATGAGTTTTGTAACAAAACTCACCCCTCTCCTTTTCCTTTTTCTCAGATTTCACAACTCCCTCGATCCTCTCCTCCTCAGGACTAGTATTTTCCAGCTTTGTGAGCTTTACATTGATGTGAAGTTTGGTTATTTATGTAGAGTGCTCCGTGATGTTGAGAGTGGACCATAGATTCATATTTTGCATTTTGAGTTTAATGATATGTTTTGTATTCGAATTTTGATATAGCTTTCATAAATCTATTTGTAAATGAGCAACTCACTTGAATTATATATCCTAGAATACTTTTAGATTTTATTTCCAAGAGAAAGATTTATATTAGAAATGAAATGACGTTTTATTTAAACGGATTTTATGAATAAAATATACATATAGTAAGGCGCAACGATCATGAGCTTACGGGGATGAAATTCCTCACGTGCTAGTCACATTTTCAAGTCAGGTCGTGACATTGCTTGACTTATTATCTTGGTTTTTCTAGATGAAATATTGAAGTTTGGTTTTGACATAAAAAACTATTTAGGTTAGGTGATTTATACTTTTATAAGAGATTATATTGATATTGATTGGAGTTTAAAATTACTCTATGTTATCATCTAGTTATGTGTCATATGTGAAGCTTAAGGAATATAATAATCAAATATTTTTATTAAAGTGATAATACATAATTGGATATGCGTGTTAATTTTTTATTTTTGTGAGACATTTTTAACATTTTCACATGGACAATTCGTTAAAAATATTTAAATTTTTTGCACCAAAAAAGAGATAAAAATATTTTATATCTAACTATATAGAAACAAAAGTACTTGTTTTGAGTATTTATGAAAGTGTTTATTAAGAAGCTATTTATTTTAACTATCCAAATATCGAAATGACTTGTCTAAGAAGTAATGAGTTGTATAGTCAAATGAAACAAAAGTTAAAAATATAATTTCTAATTTCTAAAAAAATTTTAAAAATTACAAGTAGTATAATCTAAATATGTCCATAATGGATGAGGATTTAATTATTCTAAAAAGTAAACTATAACATAGTTACTTTATTAAATAATTTTTTACCAATGGGAAACTTTAGAGGATTAGATGTGCATATGTTTGAAAAAGCAATAAGATTAAATTATTAATTGAATAATTGATATATATATATATATATATATAATTGGTTATATGACATTTAATTTATATTTGGATGTTGGAGGGGTCGATCCCAAGGTTATCAAACAATCTAGCCCTTCACTCTTCAAAGAGCTCAAGATTGGAGGGCTTGCAGAGAATGTGGACTAATAGGTCCCAAGGCAATTAAACAAATCTAGCCCATTCACTCTTAAAAAAGCTAAGGATTGGATGTCTTGTGAAATGGCTGATCTTAAGGAAGTCATCTGCACCAGTCCCCAAGTCTCTTAGCCTGGACACTCACCATTATAATACCCACTTAACCCAGACGCTTGCCCCTCCAATACTCTTGTGAATATTCTAAATCGCACGTGGAGAATTCCATCCATCTTTACAAGGCCATGACCCTTTCAGTTCAAAACTCCAAACTGTTTCCCCAATCAGGTCATGCTCCCCTTGTCCATACCACTACTTTATATACCTCTATGAGAAAGTGAAATGAGAGATCATCACTTGCCTAAACACTAGTCTATCCTACATTGACTTAAACAACAACATATGTATTGAGTTAGAAGTAATTTTAAAGCTACATGATTATTTGGATTGTAGGAAAAATTGCTTTTATATAGTAAATTATAAAAAAAAAAGGTTATGGATTAATATGTTTATATTATATGGTATTTAATACTTATGGTTAATTTGATAAAAATATTATAATTCTAAAATAATAGTTATTTACATACAATTAAAAGTTTCAAAATATCGCTTATAATAGTAAAATGTATGTTTTCATCATAAAACTTTTTTTTGGAACCAAACTCATTATAATGTATGGATTTCAGTCTCTGAATCTATCACTTATTAGTACCAATTTAATTCTCTTGAAAGATTTTAACATCAAGTAAGTTATTTGAAAATTTAAAATGACATTAAAGTGATCTTTTTTATGTCACATGAAATTTGATGAAATGATACTTTAATCTCATTTTTAAGGAGATTTGATGATAAATTAAATTCTATGTTTTAATTAAGGACTAAATTAATATCATTATGGGTTGGTTCAAAGTTCGGAGAGACAAGTCGACCCTAGAGATGAGAGATATATAGTTTCATAGTTCAAGGCACCTTATATATGTATAGTCGCACTAATATATACTTCTGCAATTAACGATTAACATTTGGTTATATCTTTTTTTGTTGCGGTTTTTGTTTTATTTGGTTATCTTTGCTTCAAATATCATTGTAAAAGATTAATTAATTTTATATGCATATTGATTTCTTGTGGATTAAGCTTTATCTAAAATAGAGTATCAATATCATATTTACTTGAAATTAATACCTTTAAATGAACTATATATGAAACTTGAACTTTTCAAATAAAAAATAGCAAAATTACTATATTTTTATAAACTAAATATTAAACTACTATATTATTGTATAATTATATAAATATTATCTATTCAAAATTATACATAAAAATAATAAATTTAATTTTCATACACTAACAATTTAAAATAATTTTACACTATCAATCAATAAAATTTCACTAAAGTGACAAATTATATATAATAGCTACCTACTACTATAACCAATCATTATGACTTATAATTTTGGTGAAATAGTTGATATTGTTTTATGTTGTTAATACATATAAATTAAACTCCTAAGTCATATATAAATACTTCTGGTTTGTAGGTTTTTCATAAAACTTAAGCATTAACCTGTTAACCTGCTTAGTTAAATATTCTTATTATATATATATACATATATACTAGTATTTTTTTTACCCATGCAATGCACAGGTTTATAATTTTCTTTATTAACATCGTGGTAATTATAACAATCATTGACAAAATAAAGATATGTTAAAAAAATTAATATTTTACAAATTTAATTACAATTTAATCATATTCTGTACAAAATGAGTTATACCTATAACAAAATTTACCAGAATGATAAAATATAACTTGCTAAGAGGCAAATGGTAAACATTAAAAATAAACAAAACAAAATGTCGAACAACTCAATTACATTTCTAGTTTTATGGTTTACATATTCCATGGATATCCAAATCACAGAAGCCATGTTCAAACACCATGAAAACGTGACCCTGCATCTGACTCCTACTTTCCCTCATATTAGGCAGTGTTATCTTCATATCGACATTGTAATTCCATCGGCGGTGGACATATTCAGGTGCAAGCCACTTAGTGAGATTTATTTATTACCCATGGCAAATAACATATTAAACCAAAAAATAATAATAATAATAATAAATAACTTTCAGCATCTAATACGTACAAGCATTCACATCCATTATAGTCACAACCTCTTTCCAAATTGTGAACAATAATCAAACAAACAAAAAGTATTCTTTAAGAAACATGAAAATAGATTAGGTAAAGGAAAGAAACATTTGACAAAATTATATATTGAATAGCACTAAAGATTTTCAGTTTCAGAATATTAGCCAAGAAAGGCTAATATCATACTTCACTAACAGCAACATGTACAGGAAAAAAGGCAAGCAATCGCGAGCATAATGATAAAAAAAAATGAAAAATGTGATTAATTGAGCAACATTCACTGTTCCCTTGATTCTACATATACATATTATGCCAAAACAAACCCTCAAGTCTGCTATCCGCCATCAGTAGTCGATATATCCTTTTTGCTGCATTGCTTCAACTAAAATGGCTGCACACAACAAAAATAATAGTTTGCCATCTCATTATCTGCATCACCAAAATCTCCTTCTACTCATAATTATGAAATCACCACAAAAGGAGCTTATAAGTCAACTAAAAAATAACTCAAAATCCAATGACAGATCACTTGCTCAGTTCAACCAAAATTTACAGCACTCACATTGGGAGGTTCAATTTAACACTTAAATATACAAAAATATGCTCAAGTTCAAACTGCATACAAATCTTCAAAGAACCTTTGCAGTTGCAGAGCGAATTGAAACTTGTTGGTCTTCCTTAGATGCTCTTGTCATCAAATCACAGGCAAGTACAATTTTTTATTCATTAAATAATAAAATTAAAGAATTCATAAAATGCTTGAATTAATAGATGTACAACAAAATGACCACTACCATTGATAATTCTAACTTAAAGTTACGTAGGCTTCCACATCAACATCATTCCGAGCATCTAGCTTCCAATCAATCTCACTTCTTACTTTGTTCAACCATGCATATTCCAAACCTTTGACCAAATGTGTGTGCTGCACATCACCTGCCCAAAATAAACAAAGGATATGTGGTGGCTGTTGCGACTGACTTGAAAGGAATAACAAGTAGTCTTGCTGTCGGTTGCTTCTTCATCTAACAGGGCCAAGTTGACCACAAAAAAGAAAGGAAGATTAAAGGAGGAGAAGAAGATAAAGAAGAAATGGAAGAGGTTAGAAGAAGGAAGATAGAGCAGGGAAGACATAGGAATGAGAAAATCAAATCAAATCAAATGAATTAAATGAATAGGAATACAATCAAATAATAAAGAAAGAAGAAAAAAAATGAAAAAAATAGATGAATTGTGATTGTTGGAATATAGTGGCCTAGAAAACCAGCCCTTGAAAAGCACATTTCCATCTATTCGTAGGAAAAAATGAGTAATGTTATAGGAACAATAAAATTACATAACAAACATATACTACATACTCTATCACTATTGGATGTGATGAGTGAGTGGATGAGTGAGAACCACTCATCACATCCAATAATAATAAGGTGTGTAGGGTACATTTATTATACAATTTTATTGTTCCCATAACATTATTTAGGAAAAATATTATTTGTACTCATGGGTGTCGGATGAGATGTGAGTTCTATGTCCCACACCCCATGAGTACAAATATATATATACTCTATCACCACGGATGTGATTGATAGAGATATAGTTAGTTGACAGTTAGTTAGTTTACATTTCTGTTATCACAACTAAGCAATGTAAAGCGTTATAATAATACTAATCAACACATTTAGCACATGCTATAATTGAAGATGTATATATACACTCAAGTGAATGTGCCTTATGATTCACTCAATGAAACTTTGATCATTCTACACACTTTCAGTTCTCTTTCTGTTATTGCTTTCTCTCATCTCCCAAGAGTCATAGACTCATTTTCTGAACGCTTTTTGTTACATGGTATCGAGCTGAAGGATCCATGGCATTTGAAATCTCAAGTTCCGCTGCCCAAGTTCAACAATCAAGCTTCATGGCAAAGACATTTGCAAATCCAATTTCCATCAAACTTGATGAAGAAAACTTCTTGACATGGAAACATCAAGCCCGTTCGCGATTAAAGCCCACAAGCTAAGAGATCATCTGGTGAAAGAAAAGGTTCCTGAAAAGCATGCATCAAAAGAAGAACTTGTGCAATGTATCCAACCTACCTAGACTAGGAGAACCAAGATCAGCACTTGGCAACTTGGCTTCCTGGCTTTCGCTAATCCAACATTTTGCCAGAGTGGTTGGATATGAGTATGTGCATTAGATATAGAGTAAAATTGAAGTCTATTTTGCATCAAAGACATGTTCCAAGGTCAAGCAATTAAGAATTCAGCTCAAAACAATTCGAAAACAAGGTAACTCAGCTTCAGAATATTTGTTAAAAATCAAGAGAATTGTAGATTCTTTGGCTATGGTAGGTGCTCCAATCATCACTGAAGAACATATAGAGGTTATATTGGATGGTCTAGGGGAAGAATATGGTCCCTTCATCACAAATGTGATGTCAAGAGTGGAACCTTTCCTAATTGATGAACTAGAGGCGTCTTAATGGCCCAAGAAGATATGCTAGAAAGGTTCAAAAACTGAATTTGGAATGCTTCAAGCTCATCTTGCCAAGACATCCCTAGGTGATTCCAGACCTGGTGAAAAAGTCAGAGGGGGTTTTAGAGGCTCATTTGGTCAAAGAGGTAAGGAGATTCATAAGAGGAAAAGGCCACTCAAACTGGTCCAACAATTGAAGAGCCCAATGTTGGCTTTGTGGAAGAGTAGGGCATATAGTGTGGCAATGTTACCAGGTTTGATCCTAACTTCATAGATCTGAAAACACCCACTCAACAACAAACTCAGCCTCCACCAGCCTCTTTTCATAATCCTCAAGCATATTTGGCAACTCCTCATCCATCTTGGATCCGAATTGGCACCCTAATAGTGGAGCTACCAATCATCTCACATATGATCAGAAAAATCTACTCACTAGCATTGAATTTGAAGGTTCAGATTAGGTGATAATAGGAAATGGCCAAGGTATGGAAATTAGACATATTGGTAACTCACTTTTAAAGTCTACAATGTCTCATGAAGCCTTTGTTCTTTCCAATCTTATGCATGTTCCTGATATAACAAAGAATTTAATTAGTGCCTATAAGTTTTCTCAAGATAACAATGTTTTCTTTGAATTTCACCCCTATTATTGTTATGTTAAATCTTAGGCTTCCAGGGAGACACTTCTCAAAGGAACCTTAAAGAAGGACTCTATACCTTTGATAATGTAGCTATCCCCATGTTACCTTCTGTCACTAATTCAAGAAATAACTCTATTTCAGTTCCGCTTTTCATTCACAATGTAAAAACTCTACTTTATATTCCTATAGGTTGTGGCACTATAGGCTAGGCCACCCCTCTTTGTCAATTGCAAATCAAGTTCTCCAAGAATGTAACTGTTCCACAAATAAATGCAACAAAATCTCAAATTCTAATTCCTTTACTTGTGATTCATGTTGTATGCCAAAGATTCATCAATTATCATATTTCCCGTTTCTCATACATATACTAAACCACTTGAATTGATCTATTTTGATGTATGGGGTCCAGCACCCATGATTTCCAACTCTGGCTTTTCGATTCTATGTAGTGTTCATAGATGCCTTCACAAAATACTCGTGTCTCTATCTCCTAGAAAGTAAATCCCAAGTTTTCCAAGCTTTCCTACAATATAAATCCATGATTGAACTCTTAACCGGTCACAAAATCAAATCATTCCAATCAGAAAATGGTATAGAATTCCTATCTAACATCTTCACCCAATTTCTAAATCAAATGGCATTACACACAAATGTTCTTGCCCTTATTCCCATAAGCAAAATGGATGTGCTCAAGAAAGCACAGACACATAACTAAAAAATGTCTATCCATGTTAGCACAGCTTCCCTCTCCTTAAAATTCTAGATGAAGCATTCACTTCAGTTGTATATCTCATTAACTGTTTACCCTCTCCAAACACCTCACCCAAATCCCCATTTGAACTGATCCATGGCACCAAACCAGATTATTCCTTCCTCAAAACCTTTGGTTCTACCTATTTCCAAACTTGAAGCCTTATAACCAATACAAATTTGACTTTAAATCCCACAAATGTGTTTTCATTGGTTATGCCCTTAGCCACAAAGGTTATAAGTGCTTGTCCCCTCAGGTAAAGTCCATGTCTCTAGAAATGTCATCTTTGATGAACATTCATTCCTATATAAAGATCTCATTCCCATTCCATATCAATCAAAAACACTTACCACTTCAACATGCAATACAATTCCAAGTATTCCACTTGTCCCTAAACTTCCTGCAAACACTCACAACACTCCTATTATAGTTAACAATGCACCTAATTTACTTGCTGAAATTGAATCCATTTATTCACCTTGGTACTTCTAATGCTTTGCTCAGTGATGTTTAAATTTCAGGTCATACTGAGGTAGGACCTTGCACTTGCTTGCACAAATTGAAGTCTATCTTCTAGCTATGGCTTCTAATATTCATATTACCAGTGTTGTACCAATTAACAATCACAACATGATAGCCAGGGCCAAGTCAGGGATTTTCAAACCCAAAACCTATGCAGCACTTAGTCTCCAACCTCTATTTGGAAACCAATGAACCCAAAAATGTGCAGGGCCCTCACTTCTCCTCATTGGAAAAAGTCAATGCAAAAGGAATATGATGCCTTAATTAGAAAAAATAACCCCCCTTAAAGGAAAGACCATAACAAAATGACAACAAATAGATTTATTCCTAAAAGAAATAATTTTAAAAATGGAGTCGCCACCAATTTTAATTCTGGCAAAAATTGGAAAACCATTTGATTTGGCAAAATTGGTCTTTTAAAAAAATTTGATTCGGAGTCTAATTATGATTAGGGAAGGGTGAAAACTTAATTACACTACACCCCTAATATATCCATATAAAGACGGTTACCTAGAGTTCATTATGCAAATTAATTTATAACTTTAATAATATTTATTTTTCCCAAAAATTATAATTAAAATTATATACAAAAATAAAGAAAATACAATATAATGAAATAAAATGAAATAAGAACAAAATTTAAAGGAAAATTAATTTTGGCTTGATAGTTGTTGGCTACGCCACGTATCCTCCTTGCAATGAGGAATTCAAAGCCACGTCCTCTGTAAAAAATAAGTATGTGTTGGGTTGATTTTATTAAAAGCAAAATAAAAATTCCACTTTGCACAGGGTTAAGGATAGCATAAACTATACAATAAACCCTTACATTCTTGTAAAACTTAAGGATGACAAGTCACACATCAATATCACAAGTTGTCGCATGGAATAAATATTTGACCCCAAAACTTCTAAAATAATTAGATTATTATTCTAAAAGATCTAAATAACTTATATTAAAAAAAAAAGCAAGACACCCCATATATGAATAACAAAGCCTAGTTTCGAATTAAAACATTCAAATGAGATAAAAAAAATAAGAGGCATGTGACCCCAAAAAACGTAAATGAAGTAAAAGAAAAAAAGAGATCCTAACACAAAAAGAATAAAGAAACAAACAATAAAATAGAAAAGGAAAGAAAGAAAGAATACTAAAATCATAAAGCCCCAAACCAAAGAAACGTAAATGAAGTAAAAGCAAAAAAGATCCTAACACAAAAAGAATAAAAATAAACAATAAAGTAGAAAAGTTAAAATCATAAATTGACCCATTGTAACATAGAAAGGAAAGGAAAAAAAAAAGAAGTCAGTACACAACACAACAACAGGCTGAGGAAAGGATTTCATGGTGCTTCAAGCTGGCTTCTAGCGGAGATGGTGAGGAACTCCTGGGTTGTGTGCGACAACCACGAATCTGAAGGTTAGGTCTCCCATAATTTTCTGGTGGCAGAAGGATGGTTATGGATGGTGGTTGGCTCAGACGTGAAAGGGGGAAGGTGATGATGATGGTTTTAAATGGGTGCTGATGAAAACAATGGAAGGGGTAATGAAAGGGTTGTGCTATGTTAATGGTGAAGATAAGAGGAAGGCTAGAGGTTTGGCTTCTTTGATGAGTAATGGTGATGATGATACTGTTAGTGAAAGCAAAGAAAATGTATGTAGAGACTATGATATGCATATGCTTCTAGAACTCCTCTACCTTGTTAAAATCTTATGATCTAAATTGAAAGCTCACGTGTATCCTTTGTGCCTCACCTCAATGTTACCGCGTATCACTCCCCCCTCCTACTATGCATGACTAGTTATTATATAGAGACCAAATTAGAGAGATTTTGGGAATTAGTTAGGGTTTAGTCAGTTAAGATTTTGATCTAACTTTTTTGTTGAGTCAGTAAGATTTTGATTTGATTCTGATTTTGATTTGATTTTTTTGTCAGCTTAGATTAAATTTAAATTCAAACGCACACAAAAAAAATGAAAAAAAAGTAAATAAATAAATAAATAAGTTGAAGACAAAAATATGGTATTTAAATTGTCCTTCTTTACTAGTTTTTTGCTTAGAATATAAAAATGGTAGTTTTTGATATTTGCAAGAAACTAGTAAAGATATAAACACATATTTTTGTTTCAACCTACATGTGAAAGTGTGTGAGAAGTGAAAGCGTAAAGTATGTGAAAATTGAACATATGATAATGCTGAAGTATGTGAAACTAAAATTGATCTGAAAAGTATGTGAAAATAAAAATGAATAGTGTTGAAGTTATGTGAAAGTAAAACTGAATAGTACTTAAAGTATGTGAAATTAACATTTGTCTGAAAGTATGTGAAATTGAAAGTTGGAAGTGTAAAATATGAAAGTAAACTGATGTGCTGAAAGTATGTGAAATTAAAAGTTGGAAAATGTTGAAAATAGTGAAAGTAAATTGAATGAAAGTATGTGAAAGTAAACTGAATAGTGCTGAAAATATGTGAAGTTAAATGTTTGACGATGTTGAAAGTATGTGAAATTAAATTGACAGTGCGTGAAATTAAATTGACAATGCTGAAAGTATGTGAAATTAAATTGATAGTGCTGGAAGTATGTGAAAGTAAATGTCTAACAATGTTGAAAGGATGTGAAAGTAAATGCTTGATAGTGTTGAAAGTATGTGAAATTAAATGTTTGACGATGTTGAAAGTATGTGAAATTAAATTGACAGTGTTGAAAGTATGTGAAAGTAAATGCTTGGTAGTGTTGAAAGTATATGAAATTAAATTGATAGTGCTGAAAGTATGTGAAAGTAAATGATTGATAGTGCTGAAAGTATGTGAAATTAAATTGATAGTGTAAAAGTATGTGAAAGTAAATGTTTAACAATGTTGAAAGGATGTGAAAGTAAATGTCTGATAGTGCTGAAAGTATGTGAAATTAAATGATTGACAATGTTGAAAGTATGTGAAAGTAAAGATTTGACGATACTAAAATTATGTGAAAGTAAAACTGAATAATGCTGAAAATATGTGAAATTAAATCGAGTGCTTGAAAATAAGTGAAATTAAATCGACAATGATGAAAATATGTGAACTTAAATTGAGTGATAAAAATATGTGAAATTAAATCCAGCTTGAAAATATGTGAAATTAAATCAACAATGTTGAAGATATGTGAAATTAAATACTTGGTAGTGCCGAAATCAAAAAGCTGGAAGACCGACAATGATGTTGAATGCTAAAGCCCTAAAACTTTGCCCCAAGTTTGCTTGACAATATAGATATGGGAGTATGTAATGAAAAAATGATGCAATGGTATGATGGTATGCAATGGAAATTCGAATGTTGCAATGATATGATGGCATGCAAATTTATAAACTAAAAATTTGCCCGTTTGTTTGATGCTTGGAATGACTTCTTGCTCAGAAAGTTTCGTCAATTTGACATGAGGACTACACCAAGAAGCCGTTCGAACTATCCTTTTTATTATTCTTCTGAGAGACTATAGCTTTCTTTCTCAACCTTTATTGAATCCAGTGTGTTTGACCGTGATTAGGCCAGTTTCGCATAGACCGCCTTTCCAGGTTTTCAATCTAGCGATTCCCTCCTTTTTTTTTTTTTTTTTAGGGATCTACCGTTGAGCAAAATCTTGAGACTGAACTTCCTTAGCTAGTACCACTTCCGTTTATTCATTTGTAATGTCTTAACCAGGCATGGTTTCTTCCAAAATGGACAAATGAATTATGTAAGATGGAAATAGAAGAAAGAAAGAAAAAAAAAGTGATAACAATGGGAATAGAAACAATTAGGTCACGGTTTGTTAAAGTAAGAGACATAAAAAGGATGAAACAAACAGTAAAAGGGAAAAGACAATAAACAAGGAATAAACAAGAGATGAGAGACTAGAAGGCTTTGTAGTTCTTCTCCAATTAACCCATTTGATTGATTCCTTAGTTACAACGGACTTGATTTCCGATCAAAATTTCAATCCTTTATTGACCAAACAGATATGCTATCATCCACCAACTCTTCATTCACTTTGAGGCTTAAATTGCCCCAGTTTAATGTCATTCTGGCTTCTTAACCCGCTGTATTTTTGCATAGGTCGCCTTTTCAGATTTTCGAGCTAGCAACTCCTTGTGTTTTGCTCTAACTTTTGCCTAAGTCGCCCTTTCGGGTTTTCAACTTAGCGAGCTTCTTTTTGTGTTTTTAAGCAAAGTACTTCTTGACTGCATCTGAGTTGATTGGCTTTGGAAGCACTCGGCCATCCAAGTTACTCAAAATCAGTGCGCCTCCAGAAAATGCTTCTTTGACAATGTAGGGCCCTTCATATGTGGGAGCCCATTTACCTCTACTATCTTCTTGATTTGGCAAGATTCTTTTCAACACCAAATCCCCAGGTTGAAATGTTCGAGGACGAACTTTTTTGTTGAAAGCTCTTGCCATCCTTCTTTGGTATAGTTGTCCATGGCAAATTGCTGCCAGGCATTTTTCCTCAATCATGTTCAATTGTTCGTACCTTGCCTTAGCCCATTCAGCTTCTTCCAATTCTGCCTCAATCAAGACTCTTAATGATGGGATTTCTACTTCCATCCGGAGTCACTGCCTCCATCCCATATACCAATGAGTATGGGGTTGCCCCAGTTGACCACCTGAATGAAGTGCGATATGCATGTAGTGCATAAGGCAGCATCTTACTCCAATCCTTGTAAGTGATAACCATCTTTCCCAGGATCTTTTTGATGTTTTTATTTGCAGCTTCCACTTCTCCATTCATCTTTGGTCGGTAGGGTGCTGAGTTGTGGTGCTTAATTTTAAACCTTTCGCACAATCTTCAAACTTCTGCACTATTCAGGTTGGTCCCATTATGTGATAATTCTTTCTGCGATCCATATCTACAGATAATGTTATTCTTCAAAAACTTTGCCACCACTTTCTGAGTCACATTAACATAAGAAGCTGCTTCTACCCACCTTGTAAAATAGTCAATGGCCACTAGGATGAACCGATGACCATTAGACGCCTTGGGATTGATGGGACCAATGACATCGATTCCCACATTGCAAAAGGCCATGGTGACGTAAGAGTATGTAATGGAATGAGGAGCATTGATGCGGTTGGCATAGATTTGACACTTATGACACTTTTTGACAAAATCAATGCAATCCTTTTCCATAGTAAGCCAATAATACCCATGCCTTAGAATTTGCCGAGATAGTGTGTGTCCGTTGGCATAAGTCTCGCAAATCCCTTCATGGACTTCTGAATATTATAATGCTTGCTTCTTTTGCATCAACACATCTTAGCAAAACTCCATCAAAGTTTCTCTTGTACAACACATCACCTGAGATGAAAAATGACATTGATAACCTTCGGATTGTCTTCTTGTCATTTCGCTTACATCGATTGGGAATTCTCGTCTTGATGAAATGCTTGATGTCATGAAACCATGGTCGGCCATCAGGTTCTTCTTCGATATTTGAGCAAAATGCTGGCTCTCTTCTAATCGTAACCCGTAGAGGTTGAACTTCTGTCCAAGGTCGAGCTTGGTCATGACAGCTAAGGTGGCTAAAGCATCAGCATATTGATTTTGGTCGCGAGTTAAATAACTAAAATCAAGTTCTTCAAACTCCTCTTTTAGCTCAATCAGATGCTCATAGTATGGTAGCAATTTGGGCTCTTTGACGTGCCACTTCCCATTCACTTGGTAAATGATGAGTGCCGAATCTCCATAAACTTTTAAGTATTTAACACCAAGTGATATTGCTGCCTTCAATCCTGATATGCATGCTTCGTATTCAGCCATATTGTTGGTAGTCAAATGCCAGCTTTATAGCGATTGGGAACTGATTCCCATTTGGAGATATTAGAACCTCCAATTCCGTTTCCATGAATATTGACTGCCCATCAAAGTACATGCTCCATAACAGGTTTCCTCCTTCATCCTCTTCTTCAACAGTTGCAAGGATATCTTCATCAGGGAGTTCTACCTTCATCGACTAGTCTTCATTAAGTGGGTTCTTAGGTGACCCTATTACACTTCCCTTTATTGCCTTTCTGGTCACATATTTGATGTCGAACTGCTAAGGCTATTTGCCACTTAGACATCCTCATCGAGATATGTGGGCTTTCCAAGATATACTTTAGGGGTCCATTCGAGAAATCAAAGTTGTGTAATATAGCATGTATTGTCGTAGTCTTCTCGCAGTCCACACAAGTGCACAACAAGTTTTTTCGATGGCCATATATCGGGTTTCGCATTCATTGAACTTCTTACTCAGGTAATAGATGGCTTGCTCCTTTCGTTCTGTTCCATTATGTTGACTTAGCATCGCCCCAATAGAATCATGCAGGACTGAATAGAGAATAAGAGGTCGTCCTGGGTTTGGAGGAACCAAAACGGGAGGATTCGTCAGATAATCCTTGATCTTATTGAAAGCTTCCTGGCATTTGTCATCCCATCCACCAGGATTGTCTTTCCTTAACAACTTGAAAATCGGTTCACATGTATAGGTCAGATTAGAGATGAATCTTGCTATATAATTCAAACGACCCAGAAATCCTCTGATTTCTTTCTTCTTAGGTGTCGGCATGTCTTGGATAGCTTTGATCTTATCCGACGACCTCAATACCCTTCTTGCTAACAATGAACCCTAGGCTTCCCGTAGATGCTCCAAAAGTACATTTTGCTGGGTTCAGACGAAGTTGGTAAGTTCTAGTCTTTCAAATAGCTTCCTTAGCACAGCTACATGACTTTCTCCATCTTTTGACTTTGCGACCATGTCATCAACATAGACTTCCAATTCCTTGTGGATCATGTCATGGAACAACGTTACCATTGCTCGTTGAGGTAGCCCCCATTCTTCAACCCAAAAGGCATGACTTTATAGCAGAATACACCCCATTGAGTGATAAAGGATGTCTTTTCTTTGTCTTCTTGTGCCATAAGGATCTAATTTACCCCAATATCCGTCCATAAAGGAAAACCTATGGCTTCTAGCCGTGTTATCCACCAGGACATCTATATGGGGTAAAGGAAAATTGTCTTTGGGGCTTGCATTGTTCAAATCTCTGGAATCCACACACATTCTGACCTTACCATTTTTCTTCATTACAGGCACGATGTTTGCTATCCATTTAGGATAAAGGGGTATTTCCAAGAAGCCAGCTTCGAGTTGCTTGGTAACCTCTTCTTTAATTTTTAGAGACATTTCCGGGCTCATTCTTCGTAACTTTTGCTGTTTAGGCTCCATTCCCTCGATTAATGGAATCCTGTGCGCAACTATGTTTGGATCCAAACCGGCATGTCTTTATATGACCAAGCAAAAACATCTATATATTCTTTGAATAGCGCAAGCATTTCTTCCTTTTCTGGATTGTCAACAATCTTTATTTCCTTTTTATTCTCTTCAGTTCCAGATTTATTGTTTCAACAATCTCCTCATGTGGATTTATCCCATTTTCTCTTGAGTTTATCATTTTAGCAAACAGTTTGCACAATTCAAGATCTCCATCTTGTTCATGTAAATTTGTTTCCGTTGTAACATAGGGATCAATTAATGGGTCAACGTGGGAAAGAGACCCTGAGAGGATAGATCCCTGGAATTGAAATGAGACACGAAGTGAATAATTTGACAGAGATACAAAGAGACTTAAAAGAAGAAAGAAAATAAATAAAGAAAAGGAAAGACAAACGAAGGAAATGAAAAGGAAGCAACCATGCATAATTATTCCATTATTAAATGAAGTTTGAAATACAAATAAAAGTGGTAAAAGCATTTATTACTCAAAATACACAAAATTATCTAAAGATTCAGATTCCCAATTGTCCAACTCTTCTGCTTCATGACAACGGTAGATCATGACCGTGCTTTTGCGACGCCTTCCAAGGCATTGACACCCTCAACTAGCTCTATCGTCATAACTTCTATGGCGCTCCAAATGTTTCCTTAATGTGAGGAAACTTCTTCCTATCTCCTTGACAGGAATCCTTCACCCATAACTTCATACCCAAGGCCGAATTTCCCTGTTATCCTAGGGAAATTGGGTGTGCAATCCCTTGGAGTTGACTTCCTAGTCCCTTTCCTTCTTGATACCCATTCTTCTGCATCATCTGAACAACTGTTTGGTTCACATGAACAGTCTTTTCCTCCTGCTCTGCTATTTCAAGATTTTGAAATGACACTTCAAGACAACCCTCAGGACAGATATAGGGCACTTCAACTGGCTTAGTCATGATCAACTCTTCCTCTCCCTTGATAGTGATGATTTTGCCATCGGCTATGAATTTCACCCTTTGATGCAAAGTAGAAGGAATGGCCCCTGCTTCATGAATCCACGGCCTACCCAGCAGCATAGTGTATCCGGCTCGATATCCATTACTTGGAATTTAGTTACAAAAGTTTTTGGCCCTATCTCAGTTCAGTAATATCCCCCATGATTTCTCTTGCGTCCCATCAAATGCTTTCACAATTATATTATTTGGCTCAATTGTAGACGGATCAATAGGGAGTTGCTGTAAGGTAGAATAAGGGAGCACATTGAAGCCGACCCTCCATCGATCAACACCTTTGCGATGATATGCCCTTGACATTTCAATGTAATGTGAAGGGCTTTCTGCGACCTAATGTGCTGGAAACTACTTCCTTCTCAAAGAAATCGTATTGCTTGCCCTTATTGCATTAATAATGCCTTCCACCTTTTCTGGAGTTATGTCCTTGTAAACATATGACTTGTCTAGCACCTTCTTGAGAGCATTACGATGAGCTTCAGAAGTCATGATTAAGGAGAACAAAGAGATTTTTGCGTGTCTTTCTCAATTGTTCTACTACATCATACTCACTCTGCTTCATTATCTTCAGAAATTCTTCTTCCTCTTCACCTTCTTGGCATCTTTCGGCTCTTCAATGGGTTTCATTATAGCCTTTGGAGCTTTCTCTGGCGTATAATATTCCCAGTTCGCGTGATCCCCTAGTCGACGACATTTGTTATTGAATTTGACTTGGCAAGGCTATCATCTACTCCATTGCTTGGACTCAAAGGTAGTCCTTGTTTGACTATCATGGAAAGACACCTTGAAGACGGGAACTGGTCTTTGAGTAGGGGTCACTGTAGATTAGAATTGCTTTGATCGCAGATTTAACCACAGTTTCATACTTCCATGGGACTCATGGTCGCTATGATAAGGGAATGGTCCTGGCACCTTAAATTTAAGTATCGGATTTGGAACTGACACCTTAAAAGTTGGGGCCAATTGGTGAACCATGTTGACACTTTGTCCTCTTATAGTAGTCTTGGGCACTTCAAGTATTCCAGTTTGATCATTTTGGTCACAAAGAGCTTAAATTCTTGGGAGTTTCAATGTGATGCCTCTCTAGCTTCAAACAGTCACAAAACAAATCTTCTACTCCCGATCAACTCGCCTCCCTCCTTTTCCTTCAGGACCATCTCATATCCTGAACTTAGCCCTTCAAGGACAGCTTTCATTGGGAATATAATATCCTCCACTTCTCCTCTTGTCTGGTCTTCATGTAAATAGCATTTACTTGCCTTCCTCCATGATTCGGAATGGATTATTTCGCACATTGGGTCCTCCATCCACTTCTAAATTTATGGCTTTCGAATCAATCAACGCCATACAGCATTTCTAAAGCCATAACAATCTTCAATGGAATGCCCCTAAAGTCGGAATGGTATTCACAAGTCAAGTTTGGATTATACCATCGAGGATATGGCGGATAAAAAGTTTTTCCTGCTCGCGGAGCTAATAGATTTTCCCCACATAGATGCCTGAATAGCTTTGAGTTACTCATGTGGAAATCAGGCAAGGGACGGTTATTCATGGCGGTTTTGGGGTTGCATTGGTCTTGGGAGGTGGTTGAGTAGGTGTTATGGGAGGGTAGGTCATTTGGTGATTTGGGTTGGTTTGATAGGAAGTGGGTGTGGTAGGTGTATATGGTCTAGGGTAAGAAACATTGTTGACTTGATATGCTTGAGGTTGGTATGGAGGTACTGGGTAAGATGGGTGTTGATATGGTGAAATGGGTCTAGGTTGAAAGGTTGGTTGGCTAGGTTGGGGTGGTTGTTGCGGCTGTATGAAGTTGATAGTTGCGTCTTTCTTCTTATAGGACTGTCCCTTCCTAACTGAGACTCATTTGTTTCTCCCGGTCAACTCTACTTTGCCATCCTGAATATTAGCTTCAATCCTTTCCCCAATTTCTATTAGGTCAACAAACTCCTTTACGTGAGTCCCTAACATTTTTGAAAAAAGGACCCTCCAAGGTACGAATAAAGTATGAACACATTTCCTGCTAGCAGCGGTGGGCGACTCTGGGCGAGCTCTCCACCTTTGGGCGTACTCCTTGAATGATTCATCACTCTTCTTTCTCATTCCTTTGAGTTGGTCTCTAGTGGGCGCGGCATCCAGATTGAACTTGTACTGATTGGTAAAAGCCAAAGCCAAGTCCTCCCAACATTTGATTCGAGCCATGTCTAGCTCATATACCATTCCCAAGCCCCCTAAGCTTTCAGAGAAAAAACTAGTGAGAAAGTTCTCGTCAGGACCACATTCCCATCTTGGTACAATACATCTTCAAGTGCATGATAGGATTAGAACTGCCATTAAATTTGACAAGTTCGGCATTTTAAAATCTTTGGGAATTTTGACATTAGGGCAAGGCATAGCTCCTTAACGTTCATAGGACCAAATGGGCTTGGCCCCCTTAATGCCCGAATTGTTCTTGCATCTTCTCCTCCAGCTCTTCTCTTAATTTTGCTCGTTCCAACTTTCTTGCAGTTTCATTAGCAGAGCCATTATCATTTTGCTTGTGGAGAAGATTCATCTTCGTCCTCATATCCTGCTGATCCTCATACAGCATTTTCAATATTCTCCTTGGCCATATTCACGGTGTCAATAATAAACTTTTTGAGCTCCTGGTCCGAACATGGATTTCATCATAGCCTTAAGGTCATCAATTTCTTGACTTAGATTCCTTCCTTGGGTCTCGCTTTCAGGCCATAGTCTCTTTCTTGTCTATTTCTTCTCAACTTTCTCGTTGGATTCTGATCAGTTCGTACCCTCTAGCCTATTGAGATCAGACGAAACTTTCTTTGAAGGAGCAATGTTTGGCAACCTTGTGTCACAAAAAGCAAAAAGGTAAGAAAATAACAAATGAGGGCTTGTAAATCCTTTGACGCGAGGAATAACATTTGTATTTGACAGCGATGAACATAATTCACATCCTATTCGGATGATGTATTATCCATAAGATAGTGTATGTGATGGGAAAAGTATAGGGGACTATTATTCCACAATATACTTTGTTAGGAGCACACTAGCAATGAAGCTGGATCTTTCTTACATTCCGCACAGAAAGAAAAATTTCCTATAAGGCAGAAATGTAATTGACAATATATCCAAGGGAGCATTTGCCCCACGATAGATATAGTCTTGCACGCTTTTTTTTTTTTAAGAGAAGTAGAAAATCGAAGGATGAATCTATTTCATTTATTCAAAAAGTGCAATCACATCATAGTTGAATCAAGAACAGACTACTAGATTACATCAAAAGTCTAGTTCTCTTTCTTTTAAGACCTCTAACCAAGCCTCTACTCATGTCCATGAAGTCACTCATTTCACTAGGCAGATGAAGCTTGAGATTCTTCTGAACTTCTTCTCTGCTCTTTCAAAGTGATAGATGAACTTTGGAATATGATGGTCCAATTCCTCAGTCAATCTTGTGTACCTTTCCTTCCACTCTCCCTTCATTGCCCAGTCACCAGCTTGTTTCTTCAGAACCTACCCGCATCTTCTGTATGGAGAAGTTGATTTCGACATTGCATGAAACGGGCCCATTCTTGGTCGCATTCCTCCTTAGCCTGCACCAAAAGTGCATTTAACTTTTCTATTTTCAGCTCTAACTCTTCTTTTTGTCTTTGTACTTCAACTTTGAACTCTTCTTTCATTTGTCTTTGTTGGCCAATCTTCATCTTCAATTCTTCATTTGCTTTATTCAGTTGACTGATATGCTTCATAAATCCGCTCTTCTCTTTAGCCATCATTCGAAGCTCCTTTTCAAGATTCTGAATCCTCTGTTTCCTTTTTCTTGCCCAGGGATATCAGCAAGCTCATCTTTCAGCTGCTCAATCAACTTCTCCTTCTTCTCACACTGACTTCGAGTTATGACAACTTCTAGTTCTCCGCTGTTTTTGTTGCTCCAAGAGCTTTAACTGTGCTTTCATGACTTCTATTTGTTCAGCCAATTGAGGATCATTCCCTTTTTCATGAGGAGAAATAGGGACATTTTGGGGTACTTTTCTTGCTTCCCTCCATGTGACATACTCATGGGTACTAATCACGAGTGGCTTTCCTAACTCATCTCTTCCTGCCATGTGAACCTCCCTCCATGCTTCTTTAACTTCTCGTGATAACATCTTAGTGTGCTCACCTTCCTTGTACCAGAAATAGAGTCCTCCAAGTTGCTCTTCCCATGGTTTCTTTTGTGTCCAGCAAAGTTGTTTGAGTGCTATTGCTTGGGTGTATGATATGCAACCCTTGGACCCATTAATGGTACATTATAAAATTTTCCACAACTAAGAATGATATCACCTCTTTCATGTTCATACCATGGACAAACCCACTTGAATGATTGTTCCTTTATGCTATCAAATTCAGTCCTCCATTCATGGTATTTTTTGCTTGGTTGGGATACGATGAAAACTCTTTAGTGGGTCTAAGATATTTCTGATGATTCCCTGCATACATGTGTGTGATAATCCATACGTATAAAAGGTGCAAACAACATCGAAGCTTCCCTTTTTGTTTCTATTGACAGAAATTCAAAGTCAGAAATGTTTCAGCCAATATAGCAGGAACTGGATTCCTTTGCTTATTTTCCAGCAAAGAAAACATCCATGGCAGCTTGGTCAACTATGTCTGGAGCAGAAGGGAATAATACCAGCCCATAGATAGTGAATGCCAACACCCTTGCAAAAGTAGTCCATTCCTTTCGATGCCCAAGTCCTTCAAACGTTCTTCCATGAATGCTTTAGTCACCCCTTTTGAATCTGCATGTCCTGTTAGCCTTACTTGAGCCATGGTACCCCTAGTAATTCTCCAAATTGTTCTATTATCTTTGCATCTGAAGTATGTTGTTCTAGATGAAAATAAATAGAGGTGTTTTTCCTTGGTAGCTTTAACATGCATGCATACTCTTCAATGGTAGGAGTGATATCAATGTTTGGTAGTTCAAAACATCTCAAGGCCTGGTTCCAATACTGAGCCAAAACATTAAGTGCAGAAGTCTCCACTGATACAGGTAACAGATCCAGAATGGACCCATACTTATTTGAGAAAGCCCTTCTATTTTCATTAGGTAGCAAATGACTCAACTGGCACAATTTCTCTAAAGAACTGGTATTTCCCATTACATTGAAACACTTCTTCAAGTTGGATACATTGCTAGTATATCGCTCTTTCCATCATTTGCTGTCTAATATGATGTTATTCTTCGCCATCAATGGATCTTTTAAAAGAAAAAAATGAATGAGAGGTATGTTACAAATAAAATAAATATGCATGCGGCATGAAGAGAATGCATGTAGTATGGCTAAATGCATGCAATTAAAATGTGGATTTTTTTATGTAAAAAAAAAATAAACATGCTAGATGAGAAAATGCAGATGTTATGCATGACTAAAGTGTGCAAAAATTAATTATATATGTTATAATGTCTATGATAAATGATACTAGGTATGCATGGTGTATGTTAGAAAAGGAAGAAATATGCTCCCTTGTGTCCTAATGGGGTGAAACCTAATGCTTGATGGTTCTAAGGAAAACCCTATTTAAGGTAGTCAATTAAAGTCATTCTAGTAGTGCACGGCTTTTGGATAGGTCTAGACCCCTAAAGGTTATGGTCCCAGGTTGCCTTTACCAATAAGTTAAAGACCTAGTTCCATGAATTAAACCACAGGGACGTGAAAGTCACAATATGGCAATCCATAGTTCTAGTAACAACCTAGCGAGCGAGTTAACGACTGCCAGGAAGCATAAGCTTCACAATAACAACGTCAAAACCCCTTCTTGCCCTATGGTTTTCCAAGGCTCGGGTATAGAGCCCAAATAGTGTGTGAGGATAGTGATAGTGAAAGTGTGTGTAGGGAGCATACAAACCTTATAATCCTAAAACTACCCTTTCCTGAAAAAAGAAAAACAACAATATATATACAAGAGCATAGTCTACTATCCTAAGGTTCCAAGAAAGATAAAATAAAGTGTAAAAAAAAATCTTCTATCCTAAGGTTTGAACGACAAATATTTACAAATAAAATAAACAATTATTTACAAAAAGAAATACAATTACTTACATAAATAAAAAAAATTAAAAAAGGTGTTGTGAAGGGAAAAAACAAATATTATAAAGTTATAATTTTTTGCATAATTAACTCTAATGGGCTTGACTTTCTAAATTTCCCCAGTGGAGTCGCCAGATTTTACAACGTACCCAAGAGCACCATAACAAAATGACAACAAATAGATTTATTCCTAAAAGAAATAATTTAAAAAATGGAGTCGCCACCAATTTTAATTCTGGCAAAAATTGGAAAACCATTTGATTTGGCAAAATTGGTCTTTTAAAAAAATTTGGATCGGAGTCTAATTATGATTAGGGAAGGGTGAAAACTTAATTACACTACACCCCTAATACATCCATATAAATACGGTTACCCTAGAGTTCATTATGCAAATTAATTTATAACTTTAATAATATTTATTTTTCCAAAAATTATAATTAAAATTATATACAAAAATAAAGAAAATAAAATATAATGAAATAAAATGAAATAAGAACAAAATTTAAAGGAAAATTAATTTTGGCTTGATAGTTGTTGGCTACGCGACGTATCCTGGTGCAATGAGGAATTAAAGCCACGTCGTTCGTAAAAATAAGTATGTGTTGGGTTGATTTTATTAAAAGCAAAATAAAAATTCCACTTTGCACGGGTTAAGGATAGCATAAACTATACAATAAACCCTTACATTCTTGTGAAACTTAAGGATGACAAGTCACACATCAATATCACAAGTTGTCGCATGGAATAAATATTTGACCCCAAAACTTCTAAAATAATTAGATTATTATTCTAAAAGATCTAAATAACTTATATTAAAAAAAAAGCAAGACACCCCATATATGAATAACAAAGCCTAAGTTTCGAATTAAAACATTCAAATGAGATAAAAAAAATAAGAGGCATGTGACCCAAAAAAACGTAAATGAAGTAAAAGCAAAAAAAGAGATCCTGACACAAAAAGAATAAAGAAACAAACAATAAAATAGAAAAGGAAAAGAAAGAAAGAATACTAAAATCATAAAGCCCCAAACCAAAGAAACGTAAATGAAGTAAAAGCAAAAAAAGATCCTGACACAAAAAGAATAAAAACAAACAATAAAGTAGAAAAGTTAAAATCATAAATTGACCCATTGTAACATAGAAAGGAAAGGAAAAAAAAAGAAGTCAGTGACACAACACAACAACAGGAGCGGTGAGGAAAGGATTTCATGGTGCTTCAAGCTGGCTTCGTAGCGAGATGGTGAGGAACTCCTGGGTTGTGTGCGACAACCACGAATCTGAAGGTTAGGTCTCCCATAATTTTCTGTGGCTAGGATGGTTATGGATGGTGGTTGGCTCAGACGTGAAAGGGGGAAGGTGATGATGATGGTTTTAAATGGGTGCTGATGAAAGCAATGGAAGGGGGTAATGAAAGGGTTGTGCTGATGTTAATGGTGAAGATAAGAGGAAGGCTCAGGTTTGGCTTCTTTGATGAGTAATGGTGATGATGATTCCTGTTAGTGAAAGCAAAGAAAAATGTATGTAGAGACTATGATATGCATATGCTTCTAGAACTCCCTCTACCTTGTTAAAATCTTATGATCTAAATTGAAAGCTCACTGTATCCCCTTCCTCTGCCTCACCTCAATGTTACCGCGTATCATCTCCCCCCTCCCTTACTATGCATGACTAGTTATTATATAGAGACCAAATTAGAGAGATTTTGGGAATTAGTTAGGGTTGAGTCAGTTAAGATTTTGATTGACTTTTTTGTTGAGTCAGTTAAGATTTTGATTTGATTCTGATTTTGATTTGATTTTTTTGCTGAGATTAAATTTAAATTCAAACGCACACAAAAAAAAATGAAAAAAAAAAAATAAATAAATAAGTTGAAGACAAAAATATGGTATTCACAACCCCCTGTACTTAACTTCCCTCTATTTGGCGCCAAACCAATTGGATGCAAGTAGGCCTTTAGGATCAAAAGACACCTTGATAACTGAATTCAGAAGTATAAAGCTAGACTAGTAGCTAAGGGCTTTCATCGGAAGGAAAGCATTGCCTATGATAGATTTCAGTCCAGTTATCAAACTAGCAACCATTCGAATTGTTATCACCATTGCCCTGTGAAAGGGTTGGAAAGTGAGACAATTTGACTTCAATAATGCTTTCCTCAATGGCGACTTACATGAGGATGTATTCTTGGTTAAGCCTGAAGGATTCACCTCAGCAAATTTATCTCAAGTTTGCAAATTCACCAAAGCTTTGTATGGGTTAAAGCAAGCGCCCAAAGCTGGGTTCCTAAAAATTGACTCAACCCTACGATCCTTTGGTGTCTCTAACACCAAGTCAGACATCTCTCTTTCCCAAGTTCACACCAACATCTACTACATTCATATTAGTGTATGTTAATGAAATTTTAATCATCTGGAGATAATGCAAAGGAAATTACTAGCTGATCACAGTACATTAGGTATTCATTGAAAGACCTTGGGGAGATGAGTTACATTCTTAGAATTGAGGCCATGCCCACACCAATGCTCAACAACCTCAAGTTTTCTACCACTAGTTCAACATTTGCTACCCTGCCCTTTATAGATCCATAGTTGGAGGCTTAGGTATGTTACTTTAACAAGGCTGACATTTGTTTTGCTTGAACAAAGTCAGCTAGTTCATACATTCGCCCATGATGAGCATTGGAAAGTTGTAAGAAGAGATATTAAGATACCTTGCTTGCTCTATGTCTCAAGGCTTACTATTGCACAAAGACTCTCTACTCATATTAATAGCATTTTGTGATTCTATTAGGCCTCAAACATCAATCACAGGAAATCTACTAGAGGCTTTTGCATTTTTCTAGGCAACAACCTAGTCTCATGGCTCTAGGCAAAAGTAGTATGTGGTTTCCAGATCAAGCATGAAGCAGGTTTCAAAGTATTGCTACTGCATTGGCTAAAGTTACTTGGATCAGGTCCCCCCTTATCTGAGTTGCACATCACTTGCACTGAGCATCCTTCTGCTATTGATAACCTTAGCAGATATTGTTTGCTGCCAATCCAATTCTACACTCCAAGACAAAGCATTTTGAATTGGACATTTACTTTGTAAGAGATCAAGTCATTCAAAAGAAAGTATTTGTGTCTCATGTCCCAACTGAAGATTAAATAGCAGCATCCTCACAAAGTCACCGTCTACTTTGTTTGATAAGTTTAGGTCCAAACTTAGAGTTGTCTCCCCTCTAGTTTGCAGGGATGATAGAGATATAGTTAGTTGAATAGTTAGTCAATTTACATTTCCGTTATTACAGCTAAGCAATGTAAAGCGTTATAACAGATTACTAATCAACACATTTAGCACATGCTATAATTGAAGATGTATATATACACTCAAGTATATGTACCTTACGATTCACTCAATGAAACTTTGATCATTCTACACACTTTCAGTTCTTTCTCTGTCATTGCTTTCTCTTATCTCCCAAGAGTCATAGACTCATTTCTCTGGATAAGCTTTCTAATATCTTACAATGAGTGAGTTGAGTGAGGGACCACTTATCACATCCAATAGTAATAAGGTGTGTAGTGTAGTGCAATTTTGTTGTTCCCATAACATTATTTGGGAAAAATATTATTCGTACTCTGGGTGTGAGAGAAGTGAATTCGATATGGTCACACCCCATAAATATAAATAACATAACTCATTTGTAGGAAAGGCTGGAATAATGAGCCATTAGCCATTAATTATAAAGTAGAAGCGTTTCATGTATCATTTTTTGGTTTTTGAAGGGGCGGTTAATGCATCATTGAAGAGAATATTGGGAGGGATATCAATATAAATGTTCTCATGAATTTAATATTATTAATTGTGTTGTTACAGTATTTAAATGACATTGATTTACAATTTATACTTTCTTAATTGAGAAATTTTTTTATAATCATCTTTAAAAAACCTGCTAATCGTTATCTAATGATTGCCACTTGGCAAAAGCTTTCCTACTTAGTCCTCTTAATTTTTTATATTAATAGATATCAACTAACCCATTTTTGCTGAGTTATGTTATTTGTATTTATAATACATAAGACATTATGTCAACTCACATTCTATTCATCGTTGGATGGAGTGTGCGATCTCATTTAAATATCCTTTACATCTTATCTAATGATGATGAAATGTAATCAATACAATTGTGTAATATCTTATGGACAAATAACATAATTTTTTTTTTTTGCTGAATTAACTCATTCAAAAGAAGAAGAAAAAGAATAAATGAACGAAAGGCCCGGTAGTGTCCCAGTCCTTATCGTTGAGTTGATGTATCACATAATGGATCGCATATGCCAATATTATCCAAACTGTCATAATTAATTAAGAAGATAGGAAGAAGAAGAGCACACAATGCCAAGCTATCCCAACGATGATAAGGTTAATCATGTTTCATTGTTTCGTTTCGCTCTCTTTGACCTTTGAACTGGAGTGTGATGCCACTGGGTACCTGGCTACTTCCCTTTGGCCACGTGAAGAACATGGGATGCAAACAATCCTTCAATAATGTGACAGTATACGACAAATAAACTATGAAGTATAGCTAGGAAGAATCATGAGCATGTTTTAACTCATATTGCTGGTCGCATTGCATCTTAATTTCGACGCAAAATTCATAAATAATTAAAAAAAAGTGTATAGTCATTTATAACCGTTTTTCATTATCATGAAAAATTGTACAGAGTTTAGATACTGAGAAATATACATGAATTTCACTTTTTCAGTGAGAAATATACATGCAAAAATGTAAAGAGTTTAAAAATCTCACATTTTATTGAAACATTCAGTATTTTGATTTCTTTAAGGTACCATCCGTTTCGATTTATCTGGAAAAAACACACACACACACACACGTTAAAAAAATAATAGATTAATTTTTGTAATGATATAAAATTATATAAAGGGATGAAATTATTCATGTCTACTTATATTAATGCAATTAATATATTATTTCATTAATATACTACTGCTATTAATACAATCAAGTGGATTAAGGGTATTATCAATACAACAACAACAACAACAACAACAATAATAATAATAATAATAATAATGCTACTATAGTAATAAAAAAGTTAAATAACAAAGACTACCTTAGATTTACTCAAATGACATTTCACCTCATTTTTTAAACTTTAACACTCCACCCATTTTTACAAAAAAGAGAAAAAATTAATAAAAAAGAAAATAAAAACTATCAACATATAATGAATTTTATAAATATAACTTCAACTCAATATGTCTCAGGATATTAAAATAATTGTTGATATTCAAATCCTAAATTTCATATTCTCTAATATATACTGGCTTAAAATAAAATAAAATTATTTGAGTTGCTGTCTAACTATAAAATGAGTGCCTTGTGATTGAAAAATTGTGAGAAATATAGGATAAGCTAGTCCCTCTTCAATATTTTTAAGGTTTTAGGAAAAATTGATCCCTAATTGTTTATAAAATAGTTCAAATTTATCTCTAATAAAAAATACAAATAGAACAAATAAGTCCACTAAAATACTAAAGAATTATCAACTTGTTCTATATTCTTAATTGTGAGGGATCACAAAATGTATTCTTTTTCTTGAGTAACCAATTTATTTATGCTATTTTTATCTAGGATCAACTTATTAGTTTATTCTTTTTTCTAATATATCTGTGTTATTTTAATGCAACAACTCAAATAAACAAATAATTTAATTTTTTTTAAGCTTCTAATAGATTTGAGGATATAAAATTTAGGATTTGAACTTTTAGAATCAATTTAATCTAAGAGATATGTCTAGTTAAAGTTACATTTATAAAATTCATTCTCTCTTATTTTAATTTCCTATTTTATTAATTAGTTCTCTATTTGTTTATTTTCTTGTAAAGGGGATGGAGTATCAAATTTTGAGAAATGAGATAGAGTATCATTTGAGTAAATCTCATAGACAGTTTTGTTATTTACCCTAAAAAAAATAGAAAAGCCTAATAAGAACGAATCAGAGGGATATCTATTTCAAAAACCCATATTTTAATGGTCAACATGCCATGTAACGGGAAATATGAGACCTATTAGGCCAAACTCTAATAATACATGATGGCTTCCAAGATGCACAGTTGATTGCATATTAACTTCATAAGTGTACACAAAGTATGAGACATATCCATTTAACCTGTTTTATAAAATTAAAATCTCACCAAACAATCAAAACCCAAATACTAGAAAACTCTAACAGTGTAATGCAACTAAGGAGGTTGGTTTAATGATTTCATAAATTCATGAACCCTAAAATAAATTTTATAAATAGAGGGAGTTTGCCTTAAATTGCACCAAATATGAGGGTAGGTCAAGATAATTTGTCAATTATTTATTTATTTTAAAGAGCAATGCAAAACGGTTGTTTGGCGTGGGTTTGGGGAAATCCAGGAAAGAAGGGTTGAAATTGGAAATTAAGGGAAAGGAGGAGCACCGCCTTGAGCTTTCAAAGGAATAAGGAATTTGGTAAAGCTTCAATTCAATACTTATTTGATATAAATGGTGAATTGGAAATTGCATATTATAAGTGGTGATCATGATATTGAAAAATTTTAAAAGGATTTATCTAAACTATCAATATCAAGAGTTTATCAGACTTCAATTATTATTTTTATTTTGGTGAGGGACTTCAAGTTCAATTAATTTGATTCATGCAAGATGAGTTCACTACAGTATAAAATTTTTTCAGTAATATTTTTTTGTTCACAAATGATGTAACATTGATTGTGAAAAATAATAAACCAGTTTGTTTTATTGGATTTGCGTTTGGAATTTGGAAGATACGTTGGTAGTTGGTTTTGACTAACACAAAAAATAAAAATAAAAAATGAAGCATTGTTGCTTTCTTTCTTTCATTTTTCATTTCCCAATGTTAGCTGTCTCTGTCTGTGTGCCCTACATTTTCGCGATTTCTGCTTTCCCGGAAACTTCTTGCCGCGCACCTCTCGCTATCAACATGGAGTTCGGTTAGATCCGTAAAATTATTAGTTTAAGGCGACGTGTGGCAAATTTGTTAATAGGATTATGCTAATTTAAGGTTTTTTATATTTTAAATTGAGTTTCATTTGTATTTACTAAGAAAATTAAATAATTCTATACAGGTAAACGCCAGTAAAATTTAAAAATTTTCAAATCATGGTAGATAATTTTCTAATATGATTGGTAATTTTATTGAGATTTTGTTGATTGACAATGTAAAATTATTTTATGGTATTAGTATATAGAAATAAAACTCTTTTAAATAATATAATTTTAAGATATTATTTTTTTAACTTTATTCTTTAATTGATTATGATTATCATTGGATTGAATAAAAACTAAAATAATTTTTTAAAATTAATTTTTTATTCAAAAATAACTTTTTTTAGTATTAATAAAGTAATTTATTAACCTTTTTAATATGTGTATAAATCTTAAAATAACATATATTGTAAAATGAATAGAGTAAATCATTTATATCTTGAGTTCTTTTTCTGAATTTATGTCTTGAGTTTAAATACTTTTTATTTTAATTATAAATCAATTATGAATCTAAATAATTAAATTGATTAATCTATGTTCGAGCAGTTTAGTGACATCTTCAGCCCAGTCTTCAAATCACTGTCTGCCTTTTTTGTTTTTCTTTTGTTTTTGGGTCAGGTATCTGCCATTTCCTACCAAAATATATTGTATCACACTATCACTCCCACCCCAGCGTTGGGTATGTTTTATACTATCCATAAAAAGGCCCAAACTCATGCATTACCACTACCATCTTCGGATCTACTTCATCATCTTTTCTTCTTCCGAATTTTCCTTTGGGTCTGTTCCACTGGCTGATCCAATATACACCTATTTCTTACCATTGGGAGGTTGTGTCCTTAATATAGTAAGAACAAATCATATAATTTTCTTGTTCAGTTTTTTTTTTCTTTTTTCTTTTCTTGTCCCACTTTCTTTTTATAGGGATTAGTTTGATCTCTCTTTCTTTTTTGATTATTTATTGATAAAGCTTGACACTTGCAAGGGAGCAAGAAGACTAAAATAAAAATCAAAAGAAAAACATCAAAACTAAAGATTAAAAGTTGAGGAAAAAACACCAAAGCAACCGAAGACTTCTACAATTTAAAATGAGCATAAACAAGGCTAAACTTAGTCTCCATTGGCATCGCCATCAAGGATTGAGTTCGCTCCACATATGCCACCACCACTTTAGACACAACATGTAAATAAAGAAAAGGCTAGCCCGTCTATGAAGACAAAAGGAGAGAACCATAACAAAATCAACACCGTCCTTCTTCATGCAAGGGTATGATAGATTCGAAAAATAGTCACTTAGGTGACTTTATGTTAATCAGCCACCATTAGTTTCTTCAAGATTGAACACCTAATTTTGCAATAAAAGAAGCCAAAATCTCGACATATAATAAAAGAGAGAGAGAGAGAGAGAGTCATCTCCTACATCAGAATAAAGCACCCAAAATTAATAAAGGCAATGTAAAATATCCCACAAATCAACACATCACTACTTGGATAAATCCATCGGCTTACAAATAACACAAACCATTGTGATTATCACATTGACAATTTTTTATCCCAGAATTGGTTTGATCTCTCTTCTAGTGTGTGTTGATTGCCACTATGTTTGAATAGCGAGGAGCTTGTATTTGTGTGGTTGATTACACTTTAGTACGCCAGTAAGTACTACATATGGTGGGTGATGAATCAACAACCTTTGGTGATGGTGGTAATGGTCAAATGTGACTTCTTGATTTTGTGCCAATATCTTTGGTTTTGGGCCACTGCGTGTTCTTGGCATGCTATAAAGGTGACATTGAAGCTCAAGTTATAGAGGCTAAATGTGAAGGAATTTGAAAAAGCAAGGAAATACGGAGAAAAAGAGGAAAAAGAGAAGATCCCAATTGTACTCTTGTTGCAAGAGATTTCATGCCAAGTTTGAAGCTCATTACTTCAAATGAAAATCTTCTGTCCTAAAATAGGATCTATTCCTTGTCTCCTCAATGTTATTCAACCCTACTTACTAGATAAGATAACATCAAGATAGATAATTTCTACCAACTACTTGATAACAAATAAATAAATCCTAATTAACAAACTACTAGATAATATTAACCAACATAATCAACTGCCCAATTCAGAGCTCCAATCATGTAGGTCCCAAGTGGCTCAACTAGTTGGTTTGTATCATCCAACTATTTATTGACATGTAAAATATGTATTCTATATTTGTTAACTTAAAAATCTTTAGATCCATTTTAATTTTTATCTTTTCATGATAATAAACAATTGAGGGAAGAAAAAAGACACCATTTAAGAAGAAGAATTTTATCCCATTCCTCTCTTAGAGAGCATGATTTGTAGAAATTGATAAGGCCAAAAATAGTTTAAAGCCATAAAAATTGTTTGTATAGATCGCTAGAGCAAGGCAATAGCTTGTATGAGTTGTTTATTATTTGTGTTCTACTGCAACACTTGCAACTATGTTGTGCTTATATCCATCAATCAACGAAATTAAACTTTCTGACAAACAAAAAAAATGCAGCCGCCATTTTTAAACTTTTAATTTTTTGGTCTAACACAACTCTCACACCCATTGGGAAAGGCCAATCGAACCTGTTTGCAAAGGCAATGTTAACCACTAAAGCCTTGGCAACCACCTTTAACAACATATATGTTTTTTATTTTTGGTCATTGACAATAGCTGTTTTTAATGTCAAAGCGTAATTTGACAACAACGGGGCCATTTCCCCACATAGCGGTGAGTAGGCCCGAGGATATGGCCAAATATAGCCCAATACTAATTCGTCCAACAACGGGACAAAGGATTGGAATGATAGACCCAAAAAATAATAGTCAGGGTCTCAAGGATTGGAATGGTTGTCTCCTTTGACCAAAAACTTTTACTAATGAAGCTGAATGAATTGAAATCCAAAACAAAAAGCTGAACGAAAGACCAAAGGATAAAAAATGCAGCTGAATGGTGGCCGGAGCAACGTGAAGGATTTGCCATACGCAAGAGCCTGTTAGAGAATATCGTAATCGCCTATAGGAATCTTGCATTGAAGGCTTTCTTACCCATCGCCTATCAAATTAAAGTTCCAAAATTCATTTGGGAAAAAAATAAATAAATAAATAAGAGGAGTTGATGAAAATCAAAACATTTCATTAATGAATAATAGACTATAATTTTTCAAAAATATGCAGCGTCCAATCCAAATATTTCATTAATGAAAAGGACAACATATAACTTTTCACAGTAACCAAAGATTATTTTAGTACGTAGAACTTGGGTTTGCAATTTTGGTACGTGTGTTTTGACTTCTTCCAATTTATCTATGTGGCAGGATTAGGATTTGCTGATTTGGCACCTTAAATAAATTGGGCATGTTTTTCATGCGTGCAAAATCTGCTTTGGATTGTCAAAATGTATGCGCAATTGTGAAGCAATGTTTTCTTTATATTTACCATTACGCAACGAGGCCTTGTTGGCACTTGCATTATCACAAAATTAACACAAGAATTTTTGTTTTCGGGTTAAATTGGGAGAACTTTTGGCTCAACGTAACGGCATTTTCCACTTCGCATTCAATTTTGTCTTCTCAACTCTCAAAACTATCCAGATCCAGGGCATCTTTCTTGGTCCTAAACATTTTCTTCAGAAACAAAATAAAATTCTTGCATTCGCAAATTTTATCTTGATCTTGTGAAAGACTTTTGCTCCGAGATATCTGCTTCCAATTTGGACTTGGAATTGCAATTGTTGAATGGGTTCCCTCCAAAAATGTTAAAATTTATTAGAAAATTTGTTTATTGTCAAAATAATATGATACAATTATTGATTTTTTGTTTCCTCTCAATAGATACAACAAGCCTCAACCCACAAAAAGAACTGGGGAGTTCAGAAAAGGTCTACACTCTACAATATAAAAAGGATCAAAAGGTAAAACAGCCAAAGCAAGAAACTGGTACACTGATAACACCCCAATTAAACCCCCAATAACAAAAATTTTAACCACCTATCCCAAACTGCAGAATCTGTGTAAACATGACCACCAGGTCCGATCCCATGGTTCCTGGACAGATTTGAAGCTACCTCAATTTATGACCAATCGGGCCCCACAAGCTCAAATACTCACCTGCCAACACCAGCACATTTAGTTCTCTGGTTAAAAATATAATTTTTTTTTATATTTTAAGAAAGTAATAATTATTTTATATCAATTTTGTCTCAATATTTATCATGACCAAGAATGAAAAAATATGAGTATAATTATTTAATAAAAAAATAATTTATGATAAGTAATAAATAATATTTTAATTTTATTTTTTAAAATATTAATAAAATTTAATCATCATATTAATTCTCATATAATTTAAAAGACTTATATTGAATTGGAAGTATATATATATATATAAGAACCTCCATATATTTATGTGAACAAATTACACATTATATTCTGGACAAAACATCTCATTTCTTTATTTTATGAATCAACTTATTCCTTTGGATAATATAATAATTTTATTGCATCAACATTAATTACCACTTAATTGATTACCACTTAACTCTTTCTTACCAATTAATTGCCAAAAATATTTCATTTAATACAAGAATTTTTTTTTCAGAAAAGGAATTCTTTTATGCGCTCTTACCTTCAGAAACTTGTACAAGTTATTTTAAAATGTTTTTCCTTATTATTTTTCCAAAGAATTTTTTCGAATAAGAACTGATCAATTTCCCTTTCCAATTTTCTGTTTTATCCTTCAATTTTATTTATTTATTTAGAGTATATCTTTTTCAACGAACAACTATTATTTTTTCATGATACGAAAAACTATTAACAAACAATAAACAACCGTTTTCAATTTTAGTGGATCTTTTAACTATTTCTTAAATCAACGAATACTAGTTTGTATTTTTTTTAATAAATTAAAAGTTGCATTTTTTTTAAACATGAATAAAAACTAATTTAAAATGAAGTAAATTAAGTTTCAGTTGCAATGTTATTTATTACTGAACTTGGATAATTGCTAACACAAAACTTGAATTAGATTATTTTAAATTTTATTTCTTTATTTTAATTTGATTTTGTTCATTATTTGAAAAATATTTTTTCACTAATTACTGATACTGCATCTGAAAATTCATTGAGGGGCTAATAAGAGAGTGGAAAGAAAGATAATGTGGTACAAAAAATAAGTTGAATAATTAATTAGAATAAGATATAATTACCACACCACACATTATTTAACCAGTTCATGGCAAAGAGGGTTAAGTTTTGTGTCAAAATCAAATATAGAGGATGTTAACATCCACATAATACGGAAATTATATATACAGGAACGTATTATATAAGAAGAGTGGTTTATTGTGTGAGTAAGAGGAATGAATACTAATTATTAAATCTTATATAAATAATTAAAATTAAAAAAATAAATTCATATATTTTTTTAATTAAATTTATAATTATTAATTATATTAATTAGTTTTTAATTCTAATCTTTATTATTGCACACCTATATAAATTATTCCACAACTTTATTTGAATCAACAGTGCATCTCATTGATGCTAAAATGGAACCTTTCTGTGTGATTATTACGGTCTAGGAGCTGGATCCATAGATATATAGGATCTAGCCATAGCCAGTTGCGTCGAAAGGAAGCCTATACCTTCCGTTAAATGCAAGAAAGGAAGACTAGCTAGCTATTCATGAGATTTTGGATTTAGCTTTTGCTAAACTAAATATTTATTATTAAACATGGTTTCAGTGAACTTTTAGCGCATACAAGTTTAAGAAAGGAGAATTATTGAAAGATTTTACTCGCGTCAAATGCATTTTCCCCTTACGTACACTACCATATCGTTTGTTTTGAGAGAAAATACGAAGAGAAAAGGGTGGAAGGGAAATGGGAGACTATCACTTCTTTCCCCGTTGGTTGTCTGAGAAAGTGAGAAGTGAGAAGTGAGTGTAAAGTAGGGTGGGACCACATAAATCCTTTCCTCTTCTAACTTGCGATGAAATCAGGGCATAGCTGGCAACGTGAGTTATGACCCACAAGTCAATCCAACTCAATCCGTAAATAGTGCGTTAGGTCGCAAAAATCACAGCTCATATAAAAGTAGCTTGACGTGACTCCGCCACTTAACCCTGGGTTAAGTGTGGGTTTGATTTGAGTTGGGCTTTTGCGAGCAACCCATTTTTTCTAGCCTCTCTCTCACACTCATTCACTTGCGACTCTCAAAGTCACTAAGTACACAAGGCCTCTTTCAATGTTTTGGCCTTTTGGGGGAAATTTTTTCATTTCAACTTTTTTGAACAAAATCAAATCCATTTGTTATTTGACTCTTGAAGACAAAATCTTAAAACTAAATAAAAGACAAATACACAGTTAGGTTTAGGGAATTTAGATGTAATTAAATGATATCAATATGTGACAATGAGCACCAAAATAAATCTATAGAATTAAATCTACCAATTAGCAGCAAGAGAAATAAATATCAAGGTGAATAGTAATTCACGGAGCTCTTGTCACTATTCATGGTGGGACCCGCTTGTCACTATTCACGTGGACAGTACTCAACAATCAAACCACATCACTAATTTCGTGAATAGTATGATCGGCATCATTCATTCCTTGGATGAGACTCACGTCACTATTCACGCCACCAAAATAGATCAATAAATTGCACATCGAATTTTTAACGTGTAAACCCCCAAATACCCGAGGAAAAATCATGACAAACTCAAAAATATTCCACTATATTTAGGATAATTACAAAATATTCTTTCTACATTCTCCAACCCAAGAGATAAATCTAGTGTTTTCCTTAGAACCTCCTATTCAAATACTACACTTTTGCAGGTACAGGTAATAATAAAGATGATACCCAAAAATATTCCTGGTATATTTACCCACACCTTACACTCTCTGGGATTTACTCACACTCTTAGAAAATAACACCATCTTTTGTGTATTTTTCTCTCTACTTGTAGCTCTTGTAGAGATGTTAAAACGGATTGAGTCTGTCTGTTGGTCCAACCTTATTTTTACCGCTGGGTTGAAGTTTCAGCCTAAAAAATTTCAACCCACCTAACCTGCCCTTAACCCACGGGCCTAGGCGGGTTGGGCGGGTTTCTCCTGCCAGGCTAAGTCTTTTGTATTTTTTTTAAAAAAATTCATAATTTATTGGTAAAAAAGTAAGAAACGTATGACCTAAAAAAGAAAAAAGTAAAAAATATATGCACTCACCAATAGGATCACTGTATAGTTGATATTATTCACTCAAAATTAAAATTTAAAAATAAAACAGTATTATAACTCACAAATAATACTATTAACAATAACATTTTTTAGTCAAAATTAGTGTATAATTGTTATGGACCTTGAAAAATTGGGTATACATAAATAAAAAATATTTTTTGAATGTTTGTTTAAAAAAATCATCAACACATTAAAATATTTTTTGAATTGTTTTTTTTTAAATTTTTTGGCAAGTTGGCAATGGGCTAGGCTGACTATTTCAACCCATTTTATTTTGGCAAGTTGGTCCGGCTCGTTTTTTGCAGGCTTTTGGCTAGGGCTAAGCAACGGAAGCCCGTTTTGACATTTCTAAGCTCTTGCACCGCTACTTCTCTACTTCTTCAACTTCATCATCGCCTTTATTTATAAAGAATGTTTCACGCGTGCAGAGGAATTTTTACTATTCACGCATTGAAAGAATCTCCCTTGGTACCGAACTCTTCATGCGTGAAGAGTGATTTTACTATTTATGCGTTGAAAATTCGCTCTCTATACCGAATTTTCTTCATAAACATGTTTTACCGTCATGCGTGAACCTTTCTCCTCCTTTTCCTTTTAAATTTTCAATAGTGGGGCCCACCACTAGACCCACACACACTTGTAGAAAAAACCCTAAGTTCTCTACTCTTCTTGTCACCGCGCTATTCCACTCACCACCGTGCCTCCCCCTCCAACCTCCCCATCGCCTCCGCTTCGTGTTTGTCTTATTCTCGTGCTCTTTCTATTGTTCTGCTTTTGATGTTGGGGTTTCCAATGCGCTTCCGCTTCAAGGGTTAAAGGTTCTGGTTTGCACCCTTCTTCCTAGGTCCAAATGATTCACATTGCTCATCTCCTCCTCCTTCTCCTGCACGCCTCAGTTTTACTTCTATTTTTTGGTTTTGTTGATTCCTCCTATTTTTGCTGCACTTTTTTTGTATTTGTTGTTTTTGTTTCATAGTTTAGATTTGTTTTACTCTTATAGTATTGAGATTTAATTAATGATTTTTAGGTTTTTTTATTTTTGAACTATTTTTAATGGTTCTAGGATTTTTTTTTTAATTTTTTTGGTAGGCCAACCCAATTAATCCACTAATTCAAGTGGGTTGAGCCGGGTGACATTTTCATGGTTCGGTAGGAAGTGAGCCGGCCACAACTCGTGGTGGGCCAACGTGTATGAGTTGAGCTGTCCACTTTGACAGCTCTATCAAAAAGCATGACAGTCATTGATAATGCTTATCAACAATGTAAAAAATAAATATGTCATTTGAACTCATTTCATTTTATTACAACTTACTTTTTTAATATTTTAATATATTTCTCATTTTCTTTCTCTTTATTTTTCTTCATCCAAACATACAAACGAAAAAAATACACTTTTCTCTTTATCTTTTATTTTCTTCATTTCTTTTTTTCTATTTTCCTTTCTCTTATTTTCTTTTTACATCCAAACAATAGCTACAAGTGATTTGGTATTTGTTATTGGAATTTGAGCCATGCTACGTTAGTTATTAAAAATGGATTGAGTATATATATATATATATATATATATAAAATCGTCCAGATCTATAATCTCAAGTTTTAGGTCAAGATATATGACATCAGACTTAATAATGTAGTTTCTTATTTATCCTATTGATCTAGATTTTGAGTTCTCTTACCTTTCTAACAAGTGATATGAGAATCGACAGAATCAATAGGCCAAGCATTTGAACATTATAGTTGGTTGGTGCTCAAGTTTAATCCCAACCCAGGTTTGAACATTAACTGAGACGGAAGTTACTAATGTTGAAATTAAAAAAGACAAATAAGAAAAACAATATATGCATGTATACCCTTCTGGCCTTCTCGCGAGTTGTATACGCATCATTATCCTATAAATGATCGGCGTTATAAACTCGTTGCACAATTAATGTGCTCTGGAAATTAGTGAAGTTTCACAATGAAAATCAAACTTAACTAAGATCTAATGCTGTTGAGTCACACATCTTTTTGGGATAGAGCCAAGCATAATTATAAGAATCGACCGGAATATGTAAACCAACCATTTGTCTGGCCGTATTTGTTGTGTGGACCGGATATATAATTGAACCGGTCAAACTCAACTAGAACTCTTATGCATCGGCCGAGTATGGAATTGATTCAGACTTAACGGTTTCTCCTAAATTATAATACATGGAATCAAACCAGTGACTCAGGACCCAATGATAGATTTCACTAGTCAATTAAGTTAGTTAGACAGGTTGGATTCAGTCTGTATTGTTGTAACAGATTGTAACCTCCCTAGCTAACTCAGCTTGCATTACAAGCTTATCAACACATCATATATATAATCTATAATCCCCTTTCAGTAAATGCAATGTAAAATTTCAAACTCTTTAACACATACTTCAGTTCTTTCTCTTGCTCTTTTTCTCTCACAAGAGTAGTTCTCTTAGGTCTTTATCAGTTCTCTGATACCTTCACCCTCCCCTCATGAATTAGCCGAGTTTGGAATTGATTCAGATTAAATGGTTTCTCCTAAATTAGAGTACATGGGAATCAAACCATTGACTCATTACCCCTTCCCTCATGAATTATCTTTGAGGGTGGAGTAAGACCCATTATTTAAAAATGACATTAGAGCCTATACATTTTATATTGAGCCATTCCCAAATATTCAGTTCCGTGCATGAGGGGATGTGTTGAGTCCTATATGAGCTTGGGATAGAGTCACGATAATTTATTGATAACCTGAGTGCTTGTCCGTTATTGGATTAGTTTATTGATAGCTGAGTGCTTGTCCGTTATTGGATCCTTTAACAGGAGCATTGATTTCTTCTTCGAGGAATAAGGTTCAACTTGTACGGGTCAGCTGATTTCCATTAGTTATGATTATATTTATTCATTTGTTCTCCATCATAATTATGGAAGAATTTAGCTTTTGCTGTGGTCCCCTTAGTCCAACTAATGAATTGAACATGAATTAATTTATTTATTAATTTTCATAAAATATGCAATAGATCACACAAATTGTCTCATAAATTAGTGTATTCTGGATTCTAAAACCGCAGATAGGATTTGCAACTTGCCAACGAGAATCTTTCTGTTCATCATTACATCAAGGTGCATTGGCACCAAAACGATTGGAAAAATTTTCCAATTAAACTATGCCATGGTTATTAAGGGTATAAATATATTTTATGTTAGGTTAGCCTTTATTTTAAACAAGTTAGGTTTGCTTTGAGAAACAATGAACTTAGCCTAGTTTATAACTTGCCATTACCATATGTCTTAATTATCCAGTAAACACCCAAACTGATTCCTAATAATTTCATAGTTAGGCAACTTGGTTTCTAATAAAAAAAATTACCTAATTGGTCTTAACAATATTAAGCATCAGACACTTATTAGTCCCTGACTTACGTTTATCGGACCTCTATAGTAACATATATTCAAATTAGACAACCACACAACCACCCACCCACCTAAATTAGTCCCTCACACCCACACCTTCACTACCCCCACCACCACCCCTACCCTCACTTCCATCTTCTATTTTATCTCCTTACCTCCGTAGCATCATCATCGTCAACCCATTTATTATTGAATATGCAAGAATCAATTCATTTGTTCGCTTATGCTTTATGTAGTAGGTCTTGTACACATGCATTAATTGTGGCACTTTGGTTTTTGAAGGACCACGGTATTCTCGCCCCCTAAATACTAATTTCATTTTTCTCACTAAGGCATGCATGTATGATTGTTTAAGTGCGGAATTAGGAAGCAAATTGTAAACTTGAACATTGGTTTGATTAAATAAGGTAGCTGCATCTTTGAAAGACAGTATTTCAGTGTTAAAACTTTTTTAAAATGGTCTTAGTCTCTTGACACTTTATGCATCTTTCAAATTATGTGTTACAGTTTTAAATCTTGGATTCTTTTGATGATTGGGCAATTGGCCTAAGCTTGCTAATATTGTGTTTTATGCGGAGTGCAAATGAACTTGGCTTGAAAGCAGCTAGGGGCAGTGATTATTCCCAAACCACAATAAAAATTCCAAGTGACAATATCCCCAAATGGGTAAATATTCTTAATCATTTACTGCCCAGATTGTTATCCATGAAAAATGAAGTGTTGCTTATGCGGTTCTCGAAAATATGTTAATTACGAGTTATGGCGAGTTGACAACCTACAAAACCCTTGAAAACGGCTCCCTGATATTCACTAGTATGGGTTGTCATATAGAATTACATGCAGTTTAAAGGTAGTTAAACATGTATCCCATTTGATGACTTATGAAGGTTTCTGCATTAACACAGAGATTCCAAAACTGGTGAACTTAAAGCCGTCTTTTGATTTTAATCTGTTTGAAGCCATGGCTACAAGGAAATAGGTGAGAAAGTTGCTCTTGTTTTCATGGTTGTGGTTACTCAGAGATTTATCGTTCATTTCATCATGAGATATAAATCTAGATGCTCTGAACTTGATAGATATTGTTGTTGCATCCATCAAATACACATTTTTAAGTCTACCATTATGCATTTCAAACTTTCAATTACCTTGGCCTTCCTCTAGGAATTAATGTCAACTTCCTTTTCATAGGCTTTATTCTGGCATTCTAAAAGGAATTTATGGTGTGTGCCATCATTTAAATGGGTTGATAATAATGATGTAGAGGAGGTAAGGAGAAGAAAGAGACGAAAGAGGAGGTGGTGAATGCGGTGGCGGTGAGGAACTAACTTGGATGGACAAGTGGTTGTTAGGATTAATTTGAGATGTTAATGTGGAGAGACCCGTTAATCCTAATATCAGGGACCAACAAATGTCCGACATTTAATATTGTTAATGATCAATTAGGGAATTTTTTTTTTTGTCAAAACCAAGTTATCGAATGATGAAATTATTAGAGATCAGTTTGGGGTCATACTCTTAATTGTTTTTACTGATACTTGTGACTTTTTTTTTAGTAGAGATATAAAATTATGACGTGAATGAACTGAATAAATTATTTAAAGGTCCCAAGAATAATAACAAAAAAAAATTACCTAAGTTAATTGAATGGATTTTTTTAATTATTCGTGTAATTAGCGTTAAGGATGAATAAGCCATTTTAAAAATGCCTAAGTTATTGAATAATTATTTTAACAAAAGCTCATTATATATATATATATATATAGTTGAGTTAAGCTAAAAAATGGCCTACGTCATGAATCTCTGATAAGGTAGCTGACTTATTCTCAAATAATTATGCTCGAACCCGCGATCTGATGGGTTAGCAATTGGCGCCAATTGATCTTGCTTTGTTGATTGGTGGACTAAACATTTCACCTCAAGGCTCCATAAAACATAGTACCCTCGATACATAAAAAGGGAAAAAAATTTAAAAAAAAAAACAAATGAAAGGAGGATTTGTGATAACAGGAAATAATTAATGAATATTTTAGGTTTAGAATAAGAGTTATTCAAAATGTTATAAAAATAAAAAGAATAGTGTCCTTTTTTTGTGTGGGGTGGAGTTTCCCAAGAATTAAAAAAGGTTAAAAAGATAAAACTAAGGCTAACATTTTTTTTATTTGCTTTATATAATTCAGATTCAAGGATTATTATACATATATAATGGTGTAAATCCTTCTTCCACTTTCTCTTTCTCCAATAGTGCATAAAAAACCATTAACAATTGTTACCCTGATTTTAAAATATTCTTAATTTCCTACTAGTTATTCCCTCTTTTGCATTGAGAAAGTAAAAAGCTTAGGCAGTCACTGGTCTATGTGAAGTGCTTTATAGTAGTACTTGTAAATGTAGTATCACATAATCAGAGAAGTGTGTAAATTTTTTTTCATATTGCTATTGTTTTAAAACTAAATCCTTTGAATAATGAACTGCCCATTTATCAATTTTAAAAAACTGAGACAACAAAACAATTTAATATTATTAACTAATAAAATTTTATCAGAGTGAGAGATCAGAGAAGATAACTACCCACTTTATAACCATTCACCATGATTAATTGTCATTTTGATGAAATTTTATTGGTCAATAGTGTAAAATTCTTTTACACTATTAGTGTATAGAAATTAAGCTCTTTTAAATATATACAAATATAATCATTGTATTATACTATTGGTATATGTAAAAATTAAATCTATTATATTATATATTTAATTTGATGGATTTAATTTAATACAAAAAAATTTTACAAAGACATCTAACAATGTATTATCATATTAATAAAAAAAATTACATTCATCCACTATCTTAAAAATCTTATTTTTGTAAATAAAAGGATATGATTGGCCGATAAAAAACCATATATATATAATTCTAAAATTGTTTTACAAGAAAGAAAATGGATGACATGTCATTCAATTGTGCATTTGATTTTCCACCTATGAAAAGCCAATAAATGCAGGAATTATATCAAGTGATTCATTTAATAATAATTGGCAATTAAAAATTATAATCCAGCTTAATAAATATAAACTGCCAATAAAATAATTATGAGTACCAACCAAATTCATTAAATGTGAAATCCTAATCAAACAAATATATTCCCGCCCATAAAAGCTGTAAGAAGATAGGCTAAGTAAGTGAGCAAATTGTAGAATACATGGTATGCACTCTATACCAGCCATCTTCTTTTGTCCTTAGTGACAATGTTAATTTATGATTAATTTTTTTAATTTATATTATTTCAATTTGTCCTCATTTTTTCGATACAATTCATTTTTACTCATTATTCCATGTCTTACCTTTCATATTCTTCCTTGCCATTTAAGACAAACATGCATGGCTTAGAATTCAATGCTCCTGTTTCATGGAATTGATTACCCACATGAAACAGTAATTTTTATACACAAAAATATTTGATAAAAAATTGGAAAAAATCAACCAGATTATTTTTTTAGATTATTTTATTTAGAGAATGTATTAATTATAATAATTGTAATAAGTAAATCTAATTATCCTTTATTACAAATTGTATAGAATATTTTTTTATTAAATCATTTTTTTGAGAATATAATGTGTAATTTTTTATTAATGATTTGGATTAATGTATAATTATTTATATTAATTATTTCACTATCGAGTTAATTCTAAGTAAGTCACATTAGTTAAACATCAACTACAATTTTCTTAAATAATTATGAAGACATGGGTAAAAATTGCACAATAAATAAGAAATATGTGAGAATATCAATTTAAATAATATTTTTAACTGATTTAATTAATATGTTATTATTTATATTTTATATGTATTAAAATAATATCAAAATATGATTCACCGTAAAGATGATTATTAGTTATATATATTTTTATCTTAATAATATATATATTAAATGGATGATACTGGAAAAATTAGTTATTTACTTATGTAATCAATTTTTTTAGTTGTTTATTTTGAGTTTTATTTTATAAAAATTAATATATATTTAAAGAAATAAAGTAATTCTTTTCAAGTACATAAATAGGTATGGACTATTTTTTTTTTTGGTATGGAATATAATTTTTTAAAAATCTATAAATGAATTTAATATTTAAAATATATTTTATTATTAATAATCCGTACATCACGGGGTAATAAACTAGTTTAACTCTAAATTACAGTGCCGATATATGATCGCCTACCCCAACAGTTTCTGCCATAAAGTACGCTAATGGAATAATTTTGTTCAGAGAGCCAACGACTGGTTTCTTATCAACATACATTGAACCTCTCTCTCTCTGTCTCAGAATACGTGCCTAACTAGGGAGGAATGATTGTGACCAAAATGTTGTCGTTTATGGATCAAGATTGTTTTCCTTTCAGGGTGGATTTTATTGCAAATTCGAAACTTCGAGAATCGTTCTATTGCAGCTTTCGATTATTTTATATAGAGAGGTGATATTTCTAACATCTCAAAATGCCAAACGCCAAACACTCTTCTCACATGAATACATGGGACTCTCATCTTTTTTTATTTTCTACTAATTTTTTCTTCACATTTTTTTTATTTATTTGGGGCATTGGATGTCTACATAATATGGGAGGTTGAAATATCTTTTCCCTTATATGTGTCACTGCCCCCACGGACGGCATTTGTGGTTGTTAATTGCTTTGTTATTTTGATTTGATTACATACATGAAAAGAAACCTTTTACTCCTGCACTGCACCATGCAAGAACATTTGTGTTCCGGCAAGAAAAAAAAGCCCCATTTTTAGTACATCAAGAATTTCAAATCAGAAATTGGTCCTATAAAAACTTAATTCTTAAATTAATTCTTATAGAATTAAAAATTTAAATAATTCCAAAAAAAAAACTCTTAAATTAGGCTCTATAAAAACAAATTGTTAGACAAGTTAGTCTCCCTAACCCAACTAATAGAGACTAACTTATCTGATTATTCAATTTTATAGGAACCAATTTATTCAACTATTCAATTTTGTAGGTACCAATTTAAAATTTTTTTTTAGAGATTAATTTATCTAACTTTTAAATTTTACAGGATCAATTTCAAGTCTACTTTTCAGAGACCAATTTGTTCGATTCAAAATTTTACGAGGATTAAAATAGGTGTTTTGTCTTACAATAATGAGGGTATGAGGAGATGCAGAATTATGCTTCAGTGCATGATTGTTATTTGCGATTTGAAGAAATGTTATAAATAATATGAAAAATAGTAAATATTAAGAATTTAATTTAAATACACTGACAATGTAAAGTGTTTTACTTCGCTATCCAAATAAATTTCCTTATATAAATGACTTTTGAAATAGTAGAGTAAAAATAAACCATATTTTGCTGATGTGGCAAGTTGAAACTGAATGGCTATGGATAAAAGTGTTACCTTGTCAATATATCAAAATTAAACTCAAGTTGTTTTCTCATATGAAGATACAAAAATTATCTTCACCTCCAGATATGAGATGGTTCAAATAACTAGATAACATGTGTTTAATATCAGTAACATGGAGGATTTTTAAATAGTCCTCACAATTCAAGGACCATGTTGCTCCTCATAATGATTTTTTTTCTCAAAATAATTTTGTTCCATCTTCTCCATTCTCCCTTTTTCCAAAACCAAGCTTCTTTCCCTCGTCCTCCCTTCTTTTCCCTATGGCCAACCGCAAACCACCACCACATAACTTGACCACTAACCACTCGCCCAGCCTAGTATTCACCATTGTTCTTGTGCCACTGCACATCCATCCGGATTCATGAAATACAAGCCATCTCATCCTACCTTCGACCATTGCACACCATGACCACCGCTCCTCGCCTTCTTGCAAAGGATGTGGTCACATCGTGCCACCGCCAAAAACAACAATGTCTCTGCACTTTGAGTGTCACCCGTACCCATCACAGACGACCTTCATTTTTGTGATATCGCAAAATTATGGAGGGAAGTGGTGGTGTTATTGGCGATGATAACAGAGGAAAAATATCACTCGATCCAGGTCATGGCTCTTGGTGGCGTTGGTAGCGCGCCTCCACCGCCATCAAGAGGTGGACGCTAGCCGCAAGCCCTTGAGATCATTGCCTTCACCGCTTTCATCCTCGTTGTTGCTTTTAAAGCAGGTGCAGCCATCGGAGCTGAGTCTTCCTCAACACCAACGTGATATGGGCTTAGAATATCATTGTCGGGCAACAACGATGATCGTGATGGAGTCGATGAGGCCATGAAACCCGTCGTTGTCAGTGGTGAAGGAATCCTAGTTGACGAGTGGGGACCAATAGTTATAGTTAAAGTCCTCATCATAACTAAGTGTGGTGATGCGGTATTTGGAGATGTCAAGGAGGTCAGGGACGCCATCCGTTATCATCTCCATGCGAAGAAAGAAGGATGTTGAGGAGCAGGATGGTCCTTGAATTGTGAGGATTTTAAAATCCTCCATCTTACTGACATTAAACACATGTCGTCTAGTTATTTGAACCGCCTCATATCCGTAGGTGAAGATAATTTTTTTTATCTTCATCTAAGAAAGCACTAAAAATACTAAATAGTCTGAATTTTATGGTCATGATGTTTTGTTCAAAAATATATTCTTTAAAGTTTAATTTGAATACATTGTCACTTAAAATATTTTTACAGAAACATTCATTTATGTGTTATCATATCAATAAAAATATTTGACTAACCACTTATTAACTAAAAAGTCTTATAAATAGGAGCACATGGGTGTAAAACTTTTTTTTGTGTCAATACATCAAAATTAAATTATATTTTTTATTAGAGTATAATTTCTATATATCGGCACTTGATAGTGTAACACCCTAATAATTAACCCAATACACCTAGGCAGTATTTGATTAATTACTAGACTTTACTCTTTGCTTCAGTTCCTTAATCATGCTTTGAAAATACTTAGTGAAATTACGAGCCATTTTTTTTTAAACATAATTGAAAACGTGAGCCGCGCTTAACGTGAATGATTTAGCAAAATTTAAAAGACACATAGGAATTTACAAACATCACATCATAATATATTGGCTCCATCATACAGCATCCATAATTACATATCATATAGATATTTTGCCTACCAACAGAATAAGACTAAGTGTAGGCAATCTAATAAAACATAAATAATATATGGATGGAAGGACATCCATTAATGGCACCTAGTAATAACACTCAGGGATAGGGATAGATATCTGAAATATACGAGTGAAACTAGCAGGATTCAAGTTCACTACCGGTGAAGCCTCAATGTGATTCACGAACGCTTCCTTCCTTTCTGAAGACGAGATGGAAAGAAAAATAGAGGGAGTGAGAAACTTATAAAAAGAATCTCAGTAGGGTACTCACCTCATGATGCATTGTGTCATCATCATCGTCCCCAGGAACCTCGGGTTATTATGAAATAGTGAGCATGCTAAGATTGATTTATTAAGTTCGAAAATATACTTTCCGAGGTTCGTCGTTTTAATCATGCGTCTTATAATGCATCATAAACTTAGCATGTCATGTTTATAATGAACTTTTCCTTTCATATATAATAACATAGTTATGCATAAAATCACATCATATTCCTCATCATCATTTCATAATACTATGCATAGCAGAATATCATATTTCTCATCATCATCTCATAAATACTATGCATAGCAGAACATCATATTCACATAATGCATTTACTTAGTTTCTTAGGTGACTTAAAGTTACTTTCATCATCATTTTCCTGGGCCACCCTATACTCCACCCTTTTGGGAGTAATCTAGGTTATGAGCTCATACCTTGCTAGTCGTCACCAGCACATACTTATCCCTTTTGATAAGTAAAATTTCGTCTCTACCCTTTTGAGAGAACAGACTAGGGGCAAGAATCACCTTTTCACCGCCTATAGTTTGATGGGTCCAAAGGATCATTTTCTCATATATTTTGAGTCACCTTTAAGTCTTTGCATGTTATATCATAATACAATTCTTCATTCATAATCATCATAACATTTTCTCATTTATAGTCTTATGCCGAAATAATATATACCAACTGTAATCATGCATCTGGAGATTCCAGGAAAGAGAGGTGGGTCACAATGGACACGCTTAAATACCAAATCTTTCCTTAGCCAGAATCTTTCCAAATTGCACTCTTACAGTAATACACTTTCTTCCAGGAACAGAATATGTCTTTATTTCATGCATAAGTTTTCATTGTTTGCAACAACAACTATAACATACAAACCAGGGAATCAATCAATGACACCAAATTCTTAATAAGCATCAAATCACATTTTAAGTACACATAAATTACTAGCTTCCCATAAAATTCTTACAAAGTTTTAAAACTCTTTTAGAACTAATTCCTTTTGTTAAACTTGAAAGAAGTCATAGGACTTTAGGCCTAAATTAACCATGGGACCGATTTATAACTTGAAAGAATGTTCATAATTAAATCTTTCACTTAAGATAAAAGGAGCAAGTCTTGAGCTTTAGAGATTTAGGTGACATCTTTGAATTATTACCATGCTATGCAACCTTATTTTAATCTTATCTTTATAAGGTGATAGCTTGGAATTATAAACATGATATGCAATTCCATTTCTTTATCTTTAAGATTTAAGGTGATAACTTGAAAATTAAACATGATGCAAGAACTTGTAATATAAACATGATGCAAGAAACTGGGCGGTAATCCGCAGGACCAGGAGAGGGAGAAGAGAATCTTAAGCAAGGAGCGCGTAGTCCGCAAGGACCGGTGAGGGAGATGAGAATTACATTTTTTAAGCTCCAATTCTCAAGACTTCTTAAAGAATAAATTCTTTAACTCCAATTATCTCATTTCTTTGCTTATGATTCATAAGCAAGTCTTTGAGCTCTAGGATTTTTAGGTGATGACATAAAATAAACATGCCATGCATTGATTCTTTTAGCCATTATAAAATAAAGTGAGAGCATAAAATAAACATGAGATGCAACTTCTTTATTATCTTTAGAGATTAAGTGACAACTTGAAATTTAAACATGAAATGCAAGCTTGAAATTTAAACATGAGATATGCAAGTTCATTTATTCATTCTTGAGAATTTAGTGATGACATAAAATAAATATGGTTATGCAAGGCATAAACTTAAACATGGATGCAAGTTCACTTGATTTCTTTACTAGAGCTCCTTCAAGACTTTAAGAGAATTATGTTTTCAACCCAATATATGTATCTTAGCAAGACAAAGTAAAAATACATATTTCATATTCAAACCTCAAGATAAAAACATTATTCTTTAAAGTTTTGCATTAAATGGAATGTTCAAGCTTTAGAGGCCTAACTTGTGATGGATTTACAACCCATATTCAAGGTCCTCATCATCAAGCCATCATTTCATTCCTTCCTAGGCCATTTGGCCGAAACCATGAAAGGAAAATAAGGAAAGAAAAACTGAAATTTTAGAAGCTTTGGAAACTAGTGAAACCTTCAAGTTTTAGAGATCTAACTTGTGAAAGCTTTGCAACCAACACTCAAGAATCTCATCATCAAACCATGGTCTCATCATAAGCTAGGCCATATGGCCAAAATACTTTAAAAAGAAAGGAAGAAGAAACTGAAAATGAAAACTTAAAAGAAAGCTCATGAAACATCATTTTGAGCTAGAACATAACTTGCAAAGCATAAAATGAACTTAGAAACAACTCCCTACCTAATTTGATTTGAAAGAAAGGAAGAGAACTTGGTTTCCTTGAGTGAAATGAAGAAAATATCCTTGAAAACTGAAGGGAGAATTCAGCCAAGAGAAAGAAAGAAAGAAAGCTTTTGGTGCTCCTAAAACTAGAATTTGTGTAAGTTATGAACTAAGCATCTAAACTATCTTCAAGCATGCCTATTTATAGAGATTTTGCAGCTCATAAATGGACAAAGGAAGGAAAGAAATCTGACCAAAAATTAGAGGAAAAAAAATAAGGAAGAAAAATCATTTTGTTTGGTGGCTTAAAACATGGAATCATGTTTCCATGTTTTCATGATTCTTTGTTTTCATTCTTTGGATTTTTGTGTAATAATTTTCTGACTTATTACTCAATAATTTCGTGCATTACAGCCTTGTGGAAGAGGATTTTGTGTGTTCCATGTATTTTTTAGGTGTAGGCAAGGTATTCATGCAATTTAGAGAATTTACGGTTAAGGGTTTAAGTGAATTACTAAGCAATTTGGGTGTTTTAAGCAATTTTAGGTTCTAATCAATCTAAATAAATAATTTTGACTCTAGATTAGTAATTAGAATTTAATAAGCTTTAATTTGAGCCTAATATTGCTTAGGTTTCGTTAGACAAATCAAAAATCTCAAAATTTGTAAAACTGCACAAAGACGGGGCAAAACGGTCATTTTACTTAAAAATTGCCGAGACCACCCGAGCTTAACCAATGGTTAATCATGGCTTAAAAACACCTTTTAACACATTTTAGTGAGGTTCGGGCTAAGTCGGCACGCAATCGGAGTTAAAACGCGTAAGGGCGTTTTGGTCATTTCGCGTCGAAGCTCAAAATTAGGATTCTTCTCCTCTATTAACACACATAACACAAACAATCCCTTATTAACATCAAAACATCCCCTTGAGGATGGGTGGGGCCCACGATCCTCATTTTCTGAGTAAAATAACCTCAGGGGCATTTTGGTCATTTTACACGTACAGAAAATTGGGGTTTGCAATACTTGCACGAATTGCTCCTAACTTCTCTTCTAACGTTATATTCCTTTATTAAGGATTGTTTGGTCTCAAATTTTATATAATATTTACCTACGGTAATTCGGTAATTCCTAATGATAGTAAAAATTACAGTAAAAATTAGGGCGTTACAGGCAAGTGAAAAACATTCTACATTATCAATCAATAGAATTTCATCAAAACGAAAAACTATGATTGATGGATAACTTCACTATATATTATTTCCAAATTTTTATATGTTATTTAATAGTTAAGTTGACCCAATTTGTCCTTGCTCAAGTCATTATCGAGTCATGTTTGGAATCAAACAAGTAAGCCGATCAAGAAATTGAGCTAGGTTAATTTGGTCCATCCCATCCTTTATATCCAAATCCTATATTCTTCCCTTCTCTATGCACTACAACTTGTTCAATCTTGTCCAATCTACCTCCCTCCATTTGGAAATTCTTGTTCAATCTTGAAATTTTATTTTATTTTTAATGAATAATTGTCTATTAAAAAATTTAGACAATATTAACTATCTTTTTGCAGCTATATCCTATTAAATAATGAATAAGAAAGACTAATTAAGTGAAAAAAATATGAGAGATAATTAAAAATGAGAGATAATATAATACATGAGGTACACGTATCCTATGGGATTTAGTGCAGTACATATGTCCTTAAGCAAATTTGAGACCACCATAGGGTTTTCTGGGACGCACTCGTGTTATTGGTAGGCCCTTGAATTATAACCCCAAGATGTGACAAAAACCTCTCTAGAGAGCGTTGTAGTGGCCAAGAAGGATAAAAAGATGTAGGTGGAGAAAGATATGCTCTCTGGAGAATGCTCCAGTGCTTCGGCGGAAATGCGTCTCTTCTACAATGCTCTTTTTAGCGCTGTCACGCTCAAAATTTTATAAAAACCCTCCATTTTTAGGGTTCAGACCATAAAAAACACACCCTCACCTCCCTAAACACCAAAAAGTCCCCTCCCCCCTCTCACCCCAAAAACTCCATTTGTTCTCCTTTTTTACTCAATCTAACTCCAATCTTTCACTTCCAAGGCTTTAAGATATAAGATCTTGATGTTTCTACATCTTTTCTTTCATTCTTCTTTTGTTCTTGAGGTTGGTATGGCTATTTCTCCATGCTATCCTAGAGATGATGCCCTTCCTTTGTATTAGAACTAAATTGAGTTATTTAAGGATTATTAGAGGTTAATCTAGCATATTATGGTTGTTATGGCAAATATCAGTGCCATTTCTATTTCCTAGAGTTTTGTTAGTGTTGTTATATATATGCCACCCTTCAGGTGAGTGAGTTCACACTTGTGATATCTATATTGTCCATTAAAGTTATTTTCATGAAACTATGACTTACAATATGATTTTTAGAGATTCCTGTACAAGATTTTAGATTTCTGTTGATTTATGAAAATGGGGTTTTCTTAATAGCATGAACTGCACTTTGTGAAAACTCATAGGACCATATTTGTTAAAAGGAGCTTATGTAGAGCTAGTTATCATTATGATTCCTGGAAATATATGATTGCTAAAAAGATTTTTATGTTGAAGGGATTATATATGTGTGATTCCTGGAAAACTTTGTGATTTCAAAGAATGTTACTATGATTTTAGAACTTTCACGTTTATGAATATATGTTGTTGAGAGAAGATTTAGAACTTCATTATAAAGAATTTTGAGCACGAATCTTCATATGACTCATGACAGTTGGCGGCTACATACTTTGTGGACTTTGAAATTACAATGTCTACAAACGAGTGATCCCTTGGACATGATTTTATAGCCACAATTATACTAAAGTCAGTTTTTCATAGTTGGGGATTCGAGCTCTCAGAGTATTAAAGAATTTAAAAGATTTTAGATTTATTGAGTTAAGAATAGACTAATTTAGACAGTAACTATAGAGAAATAGCTAGTAAGTTAACAACGGAATTGATTGTTAACCTTAGTTCCAAGTTGTCCCTAAAGGACAATCTCATATAGCAGAGTAGAGAATGGAACCTATTTGAGTGTCCAAATTCGATTCTTAGGAACCATGGAGCAAACAAATTATCAAACCATGAATAACAAACAAAATCAGATATTTCTATTTCTCTATTAAAATATTGTTGTGCGAAGTTTATGAAAAACCATGATTTTGATTATGTAAATGTATATATGAAATGTTTTGGAATTGTATTAGTGTTATTATGATTTTATGCATTGTTCTTTGATGTTCCATGAAAAGAGGTTATAGGTGGGAATTCACTCACTTTGACGTCCTATCTATTCTTTCTCCTATTTCCAGATACAAAAGTTCCTGCGGGCCTTTCCTAGCTATTGTCTTCCAGCATTGGAGTTTCAGTTGGTGAGCTTCACTTAGTTGAAGTGTTTCCTGTTTTATTCTAGAGTACTCCAATTATTCAGCTAGGTTCCTAGATTGTAGGGCATTGTTTATAGTTCATGCATATTAAGAAGATGCTATTTGTACTTATATGATTTACTATCCATGAATATTTTGTATAAGACAGTCTCTCTCTATATATATATATATATATATATATATATATATATATATATATATATGTATTGTTGGTATTAAAATTTCAAACTTTAGAGATTATGAGATTACAACCATGATTGTATGACTTAACAACAGGTGATTTGTAGGTGGAAATGAAACTATATTTTAAATGATTTTATAATTAAAAGTGCATATAAAGAGGGCAAGGTCACGAGACTCACATGAGGATAAGATTTCTCACGTGGGTTACGTGCCCATATTGGAGTTGGATAAATAGTAAAAATAATTTGATAAAATACTACTAAATTTTTTTAAAATTGAGACTTTCTCAATCATCTTCTTAATTTATATGCACATTTAAAATTAAACAAATATTTCAAAATGGAGGGAGTAGTTCCATCACTTCTTAATTTTCTCCCACTTCTAATTCCCTTTGCCACGTCTCTAATAGATGATTCCATTAGAAATTTCCCACCATCTCCATCGTTATTGACTTCTTCTGCATCTTTGACTTCCATTTGTTCATCTTCCATTTACAGGTCTTGTGGATGAGTGGATCAATTTTATTGTGATGGTTCCATATTTTAACAAATTCCTTTCCAATCTATTTAACATAGATATCAAACTCTTTTCTTCCAGTTAATAAGTACACCTAACTTTAAATGAATGGAAACGAATAAGTGTCAATTAAAATTTTAGCAGAGCCGAAATCAATCTCATCTTCAGTTTTCTTGTCAAAGAAGACGTCCATTCTCCATATATATCACCATTTTCTCAAAGTTCCCACTAGACCATGCTTGCAGATCAATGCTAAAGCACTCATTCCAAATTGCTCTACGAGTTTGGCTAAATTCCCCTTCGGTCCATATCTGTGTTTTTCCAAAATAATTATCCAACCATGGTGATATATGCACTCATTTGTCAGACTTCGCCATTAGAAATATGTTTGGACTATTTCATAGGCCAAATATCAAATGAGCTAGATAATGACTTTAAGGCTCAAGTAAATTAAATGAAATTTTAGATGAGGATGAATCCCACAAAAGTAATGGCCTAATTGCTCAACTTTGGAGGACAAACTCCCTATTCGACCAAAAAAAAAAAGTTCCCTATTCAACCAAAAGACAAAAGAAAAAAGGCGTCATTAGATTTAGATGGCTTGGTATTGGATAACTCAAAAGGTACACATAGGTTTACTATTTTCTCTAAACCTTTTGAATACTTTGTGATTTGAGCATTGGAGTACTTGTATGTACACTCTACCCATTTAGAGTAAAAAGGATGATCGTCAGAGTAATCAATAAAAAATCCATTAATTTGACAATTTTTCTACCATGACATCAATATTGATAGGGCTCAAGACTCTCCTATAATGCTCTACTTTTCAACCATGTCTCCATTAGTTTCACCATACAATATTTTTGTCTTCTCTTCCCTATTTTTTTCATTTGTTCCACCAATCTTTTCAATTAATCTCTTTTCTATCCCATCTCCGGTATGATCCCTTTTTAATTCATTTTCTTTTGTCTTGTAATACAACTTACTTATATGATCTTCGATCACTTATGAATTACGGACACACTATTTGGATGCTGCATCTACATATCAAGTATATATCCATGTTGAATTCTGCATGACACACTAATAACACATATTTATATATATTTAATTTAAAATTTACTTTTGTCTTACTCTAATTACATAGAAAAATACAATATAAGTAAGGTTATAAAAAGAAAATAATATATAATTTTTTAAGTTTATCAAATAAAACATAAGTGAAACTTGTATAAATGTTATTTTAAATAATGTATAATTTTTTTAAAATTTTTAATTATATATATCGTATTTATGTCCTACAATTTTTTAACTTTAATATATTTCATATATCTATATTGTATTGTCTCATATCTATATCAGCATCTATACTTTATAGATGCTTTATAGTCCATCACATAGTCGTATGAATCCTATGCAACCTTTGTTCTACATCATTTGACTACGTCTCATCTTTTCATTTCCTGCACATTTCTGTGCCTCTTGTCTCCTATACTTTGCTTCTTTAATTAGAATTAAGAGTAAACACCAAGTTGGTCTTCTATATTAAAATATTAGGTAAATTAGTCCCTAAATAAAAAAATATTTTATCCATCAAAAATAAAAATATAGGATAAATTAATATATTTTTCAATATTTTCGGTGGTTTTTTGTCCTATTTGTATTTTTATTAAGGATCAATTTGATCTGTTTTTATAAAATACAAGGAATCAATTTGTCCTATTTTAATTATAAGGGATGAAAAATGGTTTTTTTTTCCTGAAACTAATTTATATTATTTTCATGGAGGATTTCCCTTATCTTAGGGTGAATCAACGAATATATCCAAATCCTATTTCAGGAGCCAAACTAATCTGATTTGACTTGTAGCGATCTCCAAAGGGATTATTGTCCCAAGTTCTCCCAACGAAGGTTATTTCATTCGCATGGCTCAAACCCGAATTGAACTTCCCCTTGCACTGGACTTCTTCTACTTAATTTTGGACATGAAAACATCAATCATGTTGCCTTCAAAGCTAAACAATCGCCAAAGCCAAGATTGTATCCTCGATGGTGGTAGATTCTCCACAAAAACCGAATAAGACGTTGATTCCTTTTTCTTTTTTTTGAAGTTTCTTCCTTTCTCCTCATGTTGGGGCACTCCTTCATCCATTGATTGTCCAAATAGGTCTTTATACTTTTAAAATTTATAACTGGGTCCCTAAACTTTTAAAATATTTATAATTAGCTCTCTAGTCACAAACTTCCATTAAATAGCTGTTAAAAAAAAACTATTTCAAGATGATGTCTATGTCTCAATTCTCCCATAAAAAAAATTAGTTTATTGGTGTAATTGTATATTAGAATAGGAGCTAAACATTTATAGCATATGCCACTTGACTCTTATTTCGCTCTATCGCCGGCTGAATATGCACTTGCTATAATCTTTTGGCAAATTAAACCAAGCACCTGGGTTGAAATTATTATCACTTCTATAAAGAATATGTTTTAGTGAAATTTAATCTATACAGACTTAAAAATAAAGCTTCAATTTTTCAAGCCTCCAAGATAAGGACAAAGTCAACGTGAGGATGTTGTTTCACTCCTAGCCTTAATTAGCTGTCACACACACACACACACACACATATATATATATTCTCCACCTAGAATCTAGTTTGCATTCAGCAAACATAGCAATAGTAGAAACTGTCAGGAATAAAACAGAACAAAGACTAGGATAGTGGATCACAATAACAGAAACTCTATTTTGGACCCTCTGCCTAAAGGAGTATTTAATTTTAGATGCATATAAAAAATATTACTTTATATATATATATATATATATATATGTAATATTTTTTCTAAATGTGTTATTTTTGATATAGTAAATGCTACATTTTTAAGTTAAGATATTACTTTTTGAAAAGTTATTATATTATATGTGGCCAATTATTAAAGACAACATTTTTTTAATAAAAGGATACATTTTTAAGCTAATACATCACTTTTCATAGTGTTGTTATAGTAAGTGTGATCTAAAGCAACACTTTTGAATAGAAAAAATAATATTTTTTAGATATTAAAAGTAATATATTTAAAAAAAGTATTATCTATATATATAAAAAATAACACTTTTTATATATTATCAAAAATAAGTATTATTTTAGAACAAATTTCTTACCGTGCCTTGTGCAATTTAACAAGTTTAATCCCCGAGATCTGCAACTATAACTTCCTTTTGCGGTTTTTTTTTTTTTCCTTTTAAAGAGAGAAATGCCACATATATGACATCTTGGAATATTTTGTACTTTTTAACAGCTCTTTAATGGAAGTTTGTGGTTAGGAAATTAATGACAAATATTTTAAAAATTTAGGGGCCCAGTTATAAATTTTAAAAGTATACGACCCTATTTAAATTTTTTCAGAAGATTTAGGGACGGACATAATAATTTAACCTTATTTTTAATTGAAAAAGTTCTCACTTTTTTTTAGCCGTGAGATTTTACTCTGGCCTGAAATCCTATTCCTTTCTGAAAGCAACGTTTGACCAATTTTATATTTAATTTTTCAAATTCATGCACCAAATTCAATTTTTCAAATTCATGAACTTATCGTAAAAGACTAAGCAAACTTTACTATTGACTGGTTGACATTTGTTGTCTGGCCATTAGTTGCTATTTTTTCTGCAAGACCCACAAAGTGAAGCCAAAGAACTAGTTAATTACTCGCTATGGTAAGTTTCTACTTGGATTTTTAGAATTATTTTTACGTGAGTATATATATTTTATGGTACAGAGCTTAGTTTTAGGAAAACGCCAAATTATTAGTGCATCTACCATTTAACTATTTGTTATTAAAACCAAACGATAGGATGTCTTTTGACAAAAGTTATGTAGTATAAATTAGTCTTTAAAAAACCATTTCGTAATTTTCAATAATTAAAAATTTAAGATAGGTTAGTTCTTATTCAGTATTTTGATATATTTATTTCTCTTATTTATATTTTTATAAATATTAATTTAATTATTTTGTAAATCTTTATGAATCAATTTTTCTTATAAATTCTTTGAAAATAATGAGAATGGACTAATTGTTTATTGTATAAGGACACATTTATTTAGTGTTATTATTTTTCGAGTAAATCCCAGTGTATTTTGACAAAAGTTGTCTAGGATAAATTGGTCTTTACAAAAATATTTCGTTATTTCAATTATTAAAAATTTAGAAAAGGCTAGTTCTTATTCAATATTTTGAAATATTTATTTATCTTATTTATATTTTTATTAAGATTAATTTAAAATATTTAATAAACCATTATGAATCAATTTCTTTTATAAATCCATTAAAAATACTGAGAATAGACTAATTATTTATTATATATTTCATTTGAGGTATTATGATTTTTTTTAGAAACTAATTTATCCAACATTATTTTTTATACGAACCAAGTTGGGAGTTTGCGCTTATTTTCATCTTTGCACAAAAAATACTATAGCTAACTTGAGTTTTTATTTGTAGGATGATCTCAAAATGGGCCAAACTGTAAAAAATACTAACTTGATTTCTTGCAATTGTTTTATTTGACCAAACTCAATAACTCGTGAACTAAACAAAGGAAACTTAAATAGGATATTACTAACATCAGTCTTATTTACAATTACAAATTAGAGAAATTTTTAAATGCCCTTAAAGTAAAAATAAAAAAGGGTCTTACTTTATTCCATGTAATGAAAGTATATGTGCATATATATATATATATATATATATATATATATATATATATATATATATATATATATATATATATATATATATATATATATATATGTAACAAATTATTACTAGTGTCACAACCTGATCTAGGAATGTGACCTATACGTGAGGAATCTATTCCACGTAAGTCTTGTGAATCCTGAGTCATACTATATGCATATTTTAGTCATAAAATTCATCTCTAATTATAATTAATTTGCATTTTCTAAAGCATAATAATCATAAATAACCCATTTCATAAATCAATTCTGAAACTATAACTATAATATAAAATACACTTAGTTGCTCTATATAAAAGAATCATGAAATTTATATCATTTTAAATACATAATGAATCATGGTAATCAAAATGTAAAATGTAACTATGGTGTATGACCATACCCGTACTATCACTGGAGCACTCTATACAAAACACAAAAGATACTTCACTCTACAGTAAAGCTCACCAATAGGAATCTCTCCTATTACTGGGGAGGAGGAGGTGAGAAGGGCCCATAGCAACTAATGTATCTAAAGGGGAAAAGAGAGGGGTGAGTTTCATCTAAAACTCAATAAGTAGATTCTTATCCGTTACCCCTCATGGGACAACAAAAAGAATACATATAATCATAATAATCAATGCGAAGCTCTAAAACATTTTTCATATTTACATACATGTTAATTCAAAATTGGTAATCTCTGTAAATCATAAATAACAGTACTTTAATAGAGAAATAAGGATCTCTGATTATGCATAATAAATATGGCATAATGTCGCAACGGATCGCGACGAAAAAAAAAAAGTTGTTAAAATTGGGTTAACAATTGGAGTCGCCACCAAGTTTATTTAAATCGGGAAAACATGAAAAAACCCGTTGCATAAAAAATGGTCTTTGAAACCAGATTTAGCTAGGAGTCGGTTATGTATAGGGAAGGGTAAGATTTACGCACCCTAATACACTTGTCTTTTGACGGTACCTTTCATTAACTGTGCAAATTAAATAATAACTCTTTTCTAAATAAATAAATAGATGAATAAAAGAAAAAAATATATTTACAATTTAAACAAAACAATTTAAGGAAAATTAATTTTGACTTGATAGGGGTCGCCTGCTCCTACGTACCCTCTAGTGCAATGAGAAACTCAAAGTCACGTAGTTCTGTAGAAAATGATTTTTGTTAATGGATTTTAATTTTTACAAATGGATTTTTGACTGACAAATTATTAAAAGAGAAGTTAATTTTTGCACGGGATTTAAGTTAGCACTTGGCCACTAGTAAATCCTTATGATTCAATAATAGTGAAGATAACATTTGTTACTCAATCACTATTATTAATCATTGCGTGGATAAAAAATATTTTTTTTTTTTTATTTTAAGTTAGAGAGAGCCATCGGAATCCTAAGACTTAAGACTATAAAAAAAAAATTTGTTAGAATCCTAAGACTAAAATACAGCCCACAAGCAAACAAACAAAAGGGTAAATGACTTTGAAAAAGAAAACTAAAACCCGCTTACTAAAACCAAGCAAGAAGCCCAAACATACCCAGCCCAAATCAAATCCATGATCAAAATAGCCCCAAAACATTAGAGCTAAATCCCTGATTCCCATTTCACTTCCTACCAACGACACACAAAGACAAAGGGGAGAGGCAAGGTGGGCGGCGGTGCTCTCCGACGGCAGTTCAAGGTGAGGTTCGAGCGGCGCTGGGTATAGGGAAAGGCTGTGCGAAGAGCAAGAAAGCGGATGAGGGTGTGTGGCATCGGCGTGCGGCGCAGGGGCAGCACGGAGGTTGGCGCGCGCTCCTTCTGGATGTCCTAGCTCGTGCAGCGGGGGGGGTGCTAGTTTCAGGCCGACGGAACTTCGTGAGGAGGAGAGGAGGATGGCGCGGGTGCTTGTTGGGAGGGGCGCGCGCTGCAAGGGGAGAGGGAGCTCGTGGTGGTGACACCAAGGCGGAGGATGGCGTCGTGTGCGGCGATGCTGGCGGGAGGAAAGCCGTCACCGCGTGGCCTTCGCGGTCCTGGTGCTCTCTGCGCCCTGTGCGAGCGCAGGGGAGGGTGGTGCGGCGGCGTGGGACCGTGGCTGAGGATGGCGGTCACGGGTTATGGATTTCTTCCTTCTTATTATTATTTTTCTTTAACTTGTAAGATTGATTGTTGGGTTTCAAATTGAGATACAAGCTATATGAGGTTGTGGTTTTGTTGTTGGTTAAAGAAAATGATGGCAGTGATGGTGGAAATGGAGGAAGATGATGTGGGGGTGTTGGTATTGTGCTCAAAGGTGAAAGAGTGAATGATGATGGTGTCGTGGAGGAAGAATGATGATGTTTGCGGTTTGGGTTCACAATGATGATGGATGAAGGAAGTGGTGATGAAAATTTTTTTTCCAGATTCGGAGGAAGATAAAGGCCAAAAAATGTTAATAAGTCATGAACCCCCTTTCGAAAATTTCCCCTGTTATTTGTATTGGACTAATTTTAGTTAACAATTTTTTCCATGCTTTTCTTGGAATGCAGGAGCACCAAACGGCTTGTCCTCCACGCCCCTGCCTTGCCATGCTGAACACGCCATTACCTAGGCATAGAGCCCATTGTTTGTCAGTTTTTGTCAGGGAATTGGAGGTGGCTTGCAAGGGATGGGCAAGTGATGCATTGGTCTGCCACTCTTGTTTTTTGTTTTCCCCATTTTTTATTTTTGGTTGTCCTGAGGACAGGAAATGGGCCAAAGTGTTTAGCTCCCCTCTTTTTTGTTTTTGTTCAAAAGAAATAAGTGAAAAGGCTATAACAAAAAAACTTTGGGCCATTTACTCTGAATCATAAAGGATGCAATTTTTGGATTTTTGTTTAATGTACCAGACAAAATCGGGTATTCACACATAACAATATAAATCTCTGGTTTTGCTCTTAACTCTATGGATACCTCACAAGGTCTTGAATTTGAATATCTAACTAGGTTCCATCTCTGAATAATCTGGATGAGATTGTCTTTTAAAGGATAATTTGGTACCAAGGCTAACGATCTCTCACAATCGTTAACTCACTATGTATTTCTCTATAGCTACTATCTAGTCTTTAAATCATGAAAACTAAGTATTTTCTCTAAAACTCTATAGCTGGGCTCTACTATGAGTTTGAAAGCTACAACATATCAATATACTACTCTTGAATTCATTAAGGTAGTCATGCAATCTCTAAATAATCACATTCATAATCAAGTTATTCATAAAAATCATTTTAGCAACAAATGGTCCCATGAGTTTTCTTAAAACATGTATTTCATGCTCATTTGAAAACTATGATTTCATAAACTTGCCAAAAATCCTCTATCACTCATACTTGTTTTGAAAATAATCTCTAAATCATGCTTCTATGCCACAATCTAAGAAAATATATATCTCTCATGATCAAAATATATAGAGACCACAAGACTGAATCCATTCACTTGAAGGGGAAGAATGAATTATGTCAATACCAACTGAGCGTAGAATGAGGATAACACCAATGTCTGTCATAACAACAATAAAACTCAAAATTAATCTATGAAGATCTCTACACAACTCTAAATCAACTCTAACAACATTAGGGGAGTACTCCCACTTGACAACATTGAGAAATAACAACACCCAACCCAAGAACCTGGAAGTATAGAGAGGAAGAGGACATAAACCAACAAAGTCCCTTACCTTTGGGGTGAAAATCTGAGTGGAAAGGGTTTAAATAGGATGGGGGTCTCATTAATTAAAACTCGTCATTTTGCACTATTCTAACATCGAGGGTATTGACGCCTATAGTAGTGTTAGCAACACCCATTTTGCATCTTTATTGTCTTTCTTGCATTTGGGGCCTTCCCAACACGGATAGGTCTCAAGGGGACCCTAATAAGGCCATACTAGACTTGTCTAGGGACATGTGTCCTGAGATATTACAACTAGGCAATGGGGACACAATGTTCCTTCTTGCTGGAATATCAAGAGTGAATACCCCTCCGCCACGTGTGTGGTTGGCTCCGTGGGGTATGTGCAAGGGACTCTAGTGTTTAAGTTAATTAGCAAAAAATGCTTTAGTAGTATAGTAGAGTAAAATAACATAGCTTAATAAATATTACCATTCCTATATTTTTATATTCCTAGTTTTTGCCCTAAAAGGTGATTCTAAGACTGAGTTGGTTGTTCCTCCATACAACGTACTACCTTGGATCGATATAGCATCCTTTGGGATTCTTGTCTGATCTTTTCTTGTGATCATACAAATGACCGCGGTCCTTCAAAGCTCTGGCCAACCTCATCCCGCGCTAGCTTGTCTTTCCCTGAGGAGGGGAATAGGGTAGGACCTTTTGCCAAGCTTGGGCATGACTGGGGTTTCCACCTTGCGCGGGCCTCTTAGGAGGATCTTCGTCACTTTTGTCTCGTCGCCCTGGAATATGGGACTCGAGGTCTAGGGTCATAACATAGATATAAGTGGGAATCCATTTACAATTGGTGTAAATCTTGATATATTTACATATTTCAATAACTTTTTATGGTTATAAGTTTTCATCCATCCAATCGATCAAAGTTATTTCCTAGTAAATCAAATATATCAAATTTTATATAATTTAAAAATGATTTGATATTTCATCGTGCCACTTTATTTTGATGTATAATATGTTTTTGAAAATACAAGTAAATATCAATCATTAAAATACATACATATTGTTTTGATTTTTCTGAAATTTGACATACTTGGTCATCAATATAATATCACATAATTCAATGATCAGATTAATTAAATTCAATTTTTATGAAGAGTTATTGAAGGGTATAAGTATATAAGATTTACACCTAGTGTAAACGAATCTCCTCTTCACTATGTTAATAGACTTATGTCTATAAAATTGTAACAAATAATAAATTGTATGTTACTTGAATTTTTTTTCCTTTTATAAAGATAGTATTTTATATTTTTCAATCAAATATTTATACCAATTACAATATTTAGCTTAATTTTATTATATAAAAAATAATTATTTGATTCCTGTGCATAGCGTGGGGCCATATACTAGTGTCTATATATATATATATATATATAGTGAAAGTAAGAAATAACAAAGAGTCATGAAACTAAATTGTTAGTAAATAAAGCATATTTTAAAGAAAAATACAAATCCTCCTACCTAGACATATCTAGTACGGAAAGCTTGTCTATCTATAGTCAAACCTATAAATCGGCGAGACTATAATAATTGAAGAGTTAATTAACCTGCTGGCTAAATTCTCCAAACTAAGAGACACATATTCTACCTAAACTAAATCCATATTAATTTAATGGCGCTAAATCTAAGGAGGGTTTGTATACAAGACAAATTCGCACCATAGATACGGAAAACATCGGCTGAAGAAACTGTTGTCGTCCGAATGTTTTCCATGAAACAAGAGAAATCCTAGGTGTATGAGAGTAAGAGAAATTCCTTACTCTAATTCATTTATTAATTAACACATAAATTTTATAGATTATTATTATCTCATACTTTTTCTATACTTTTAATACATTAACTGACTTTTTAATTAATAAATAAAATAAAATAAATATTTTATCCTGCTCTAAAATTACCTACTAAGAATTTCTGGTAAAACAATTGGTTAACCGCTTCTCTCTTTACACTTTGCAATTGAATTCCGTTTTGACAACTTGCACTTTTTCCTTGATTAAAGGTAAAGAACTATACCACATTATTGTTAACTAATTTCCCATATTTCTATGCATTAATCAAGTATAGCTCTAGATAAATCTTGTTGCACATTCAATGAACCACTCTTTGTTTCTTTGGTAGAAAGTTATATATATATATAAAATGACCTTTTCCCGTATGTATGTGGCTGTTGTTCATCCAACTTGCTATATCAAAATGACAAAAAAAAGCCTTTAAATCAAAACCAACCAATATAATTCACTCACGCAAAGTTAACTTCTAGTTGGTATTTGTTTCTTTGCGCATGTGAAGTGTGCGAGCTAGCTAGTGGCTATATTCAAAAGACGGATGGTGCATGCTTGAGATTCAAATAAGCCTCTGACAACATCATGGCTAGCTAAAGCTTGTTTAGGTAACAGTTAAATTTAAATATTGAAGTTAATTATGGGATTAAGCGGTGGGGTGGACTAAATGCATGCATCTATCAGTCATGTTGAAGACACTTTTGCCACTCGGTACCAACTTCATATGGAAAGCTGCGCTCACAAGCCAATATTTATACAAATTGTTGGAGAAGAAATATAGCAATTAACCGCGGGCTAATGAGGGAAACCTGATAGTAACATCAATTGATGATGAAAGCTATATATATTATATTATATATAATATATTAAGGTTAACCATTCATTACAATACATTATTTGACAAAATCCATCAAACTGCCAATTAGCTTGTAGTTTATTACTTTATTATAAGCATCGTTAAATATATCAGTGTTAGCTAGATTCATTGGTTTAACTGATCTTCCTCTATACGTAGTGTAACCAAAGAGAAAACAAAGAACAGACTAATTAACCATAGTATGTGTTTTGAAATTAATATAATAAACTTTTTAAAATATAATAATAAAATTATGATTACATAGAGATAATTTTTTTAGTGGTGAAACCGTCAAGTTAATGTGTTATCACAAATCGTATGGCTATCAGACTCAAATTAATCATCTTATATTTTTTATCTAGTACATGGCCATATCCTTTGAAAATTAAAGAAATATACAAACACTTTAGAGAAATGAGGTCATGTTAAAATTTATGGAACATATAATTTGAGTATTGGTGCGTTTATCTCTATGTGCACATGATATGCCATGTGGATAAAAATTATAAGAAAATCTATTTCTGTTTATCTCTATTTATGTTTTTCTCTGTAGATGGGTTTGGTAACTTTGTTTGCTAGTGCTGTTCCTGTTTCTTTGCTTGTCCAGTTTGGAGGCTTTATTTAATTGATGGTTTTACCAGTGTTCAGAACCTCTTAGCTAGCTCCCTGCAATTCTTGGCGGTTGAGCGCAGATCTTTTCTTTATCAAAAGAAAAAGCTGCAAAGTATTTAATTTCAGTTTTCAATTTTAGAATTTTATAAAAGAAATATTGAAAACTGAAAATAAATCTGATAATTGAAATTTATAGTTTCGATATTTCTTAACAAAATCTGAAACTGAAAAATTAAAAATGAAAATGAAAACTCAAACCAAATATACCCTATATTTCTCATATTTCTTATTCATACAAGCTAACATGCCATCTGAAAAGAGACATGTACACAAACACTTAAGCAAGTGGAATCTTTCAAACTTTTGGAGATTAGTTTAAGTGTGTTTATGTGAGTTTTTCTTTTCCCATAATATGAAAATGTGGCTCAGAGAAATTCTTCCATATTCCAAATACTAGCTATTCATTGGAAAAACAAAATCCAATCTTATATTTATTCCAAAATAAAAGAAAGTTCATTTACATTTTATAATCTTAATTCATTTATATACGAGTTTAAGAGTCACCATTGCATGATAGAGCTTTGCCAAGAAATTTTAGCGAGATCTAATCCTTGTAGTCAGGAAAATGATATTTTTTTCTAGTTAAAATTTTACATGATCATGTTATATGTGAATTTCCATCATATTGATTACACTATGTCGTGAGATGTAGAGAGTTAAACTACAGGAAGATTTGTTCCGTTGAGGAGCATAGCTCCCTCATTAATTAAGCCCCTACTCTAACTAGTAATTCTTTTAGTTATATGAGTGAGGAGAATGGACCAATATATACCCAGTCATGACGCAATGCGGCTGTCTAGAGTTAGACAATGTAAAATGAATAATCACACGCGGCGATGCCATCCTCAATGCTCAGTCTTAAAGGTAGACAGGGTCGTTTGTAAGTTAAATATGTTAATGGAAGGAGGAGGAGAGAATGATAGGATCTTTATATCCTTGAAATGAAATTAGATATTACCATATTCTTGGGGTGTTAATTGCCTCCACTAGTTGCTTATGGGTTTACCATAATCTACCCCTATGATTAATCTAAGCACCATGAAGTTTGGGGAGAGCAAGTCCAAAGACTTTTGTAGACTGTTTCTAAAGAAGAGAGTTTTCTAATTGCCTATTTGTTGGGATTATGATAGAATAACCACATGTATATAGGGAAGCAAATCTTCTGTCCTCTTTCTGACACATGTGTAGTGATGACATCACCTATAATTTTTTATCCAATTAATATTTTTAAACTATCTATGATTTGAATACATAACAAAACTTGATTAGAGAGATAGAAAGTAAGACGGAAAATAAGGATAGAAGAATTGGATCCAATTTTCTAAAATAAAATAACTATTATACATATCCCTTGGTAGAGACACAACTATTGACGGTAGCCATATTCTTTGGCAATAGACATATCCATTGCCAGTAGTCATATCCCTTGACGCAGACATATTAGCCTATTGCCAATACATATTGTAGTCATATTTAATTTGCAAACTACTCAATTTTTCCAACAAAATCTAAACTACATGACACACATTTTTTATGCTCTTTCATAACTAGGATATGTTCACCTAATTAACATCACATTCAATGTTATTAGGGGATAAGATAAGTGTTTGCATTTTTTTCTTTTTATTCTTTATTTGATGTATTCCATTACTACATACCGATTATTAAGCGTGTAGGGCATCTTGAGAAGTCTCCGCCACACCATGTTTGACTTACACTACAAAAAATTTATGCCTAAAAGAACACTTAGTTTTATATACACGTAAAAATTATTGCTTATGTACACATAGGCAACATTTTTTCTAAATGTGTTGCTTTCGATATAGTAAAGACTATACTTTTTTAAGTTAAGACATCATTTTTTGAAGAGTTGCTTTATCATGTGTGGCCAATTATCAAAGGCAATATTTTTTAACAAAAGGGTATACTTTTAAGCTAATGCATCACTTTTCATAGTGTTGCTATAATAGGTGTGGCCAATTATTTAAGGCAACACTTTTGAGTCGATAAGACAATATTTTTTAGATATCAATGACAACATATTTAAAAAGTGTTGTCTATGTGTACAAAAAGTAACACTTTCATATGTTGCCAAAAATAAGTGTTGTTTTATACCAAATATCTTGTAGTGTTAAAGACGTTGCTAAATTTTTTTAGTAAAATTTATAAAATGTTGCTAAAAATATAAAAAAGAAAAATGTTGTTAGAGTTCTTTAATAGCATTAATTTTTACAAGTGTAATATATAATTTCAACATTTTTATATGCTTTAGTGACATTTTTCAAAAATGTAAGTTAGTAAATGTTAATTGTATTGTAGGACCTATACATGTATTACTTAGACCCCTTTTTACTCTTCGAATAAAATTTTTACGAAAAAAATTGTTAATGTATGTATAAAATCACCCACATTCTCCCTGGCTTAACTTTATTTTCGGCAAAATCTTTCCTGTCATCTAAAATCTAAATATACAGTTTTAATAATATCACAGAGTATATATAAATAGCACTTTATAAATAAAATCATTTATTCATCATGACCAAAGTCATCATAGGAGATTGAACACATAATGAATCCGCCAACGGAGGGTGCAAATGGGGAATGGGTATGGCGGGTTGGTTTATTGAATGAAAATGTGGGATATGAGCATCTTTTATGTCTCTCTGTTTGCTACATTTTTATTATATGGACTCTAGGCAAGTGGCTATGATGTGGCATAGGAATGGTACCCATGAATGAATATGTTGATTTTGAGTCCCTCATGCTGCAAGGTCTGGGAGAAAGGTCTAGTGGTTAGGGTGTGGTGGGTGCGTGCTTGTGTTTGTGTTTTACCAAGACAACCAATGGGGCACACACATTAATAATCATAATATATGTGCTTATTTGAATTTAATATTCTTCACTGGTGTAGAAATTTCCAAGTAATTATTATACAAGGTTGCTATATATCTGATGAATTAGTGTATTTTGTGTAAAATTGTGAACGGAAATATGTAAATGAATCTTCTGTGAATCATTATATTATACTATACATGCAATGCAATGCACTTTATTCTAAATTATAGTCAAAATTAAATGACTTCTACCTATTCCATAGTATTATGTTTTCAACCCCTTTGGCCAAATTCAGTTAACTTAACATATGAGGCAAGTTGTGAGAACTGCGCCCTGCAGGTTCAATCATTGCTTTTCTGCGCATTCATCTTAAATAATTACGTCCTCTTGCGGACCTATTGTCATTTTAGGAAATAAATCTATGAAAATGTATGTGTACTGGCAAAAGGAAAAGTACACAAAAGGAAAAGTACATCAACACGAATAAAGATACACCAAAAGAATGAAAGTTTACCATAAATGGGACTGGCCATTTTATGAACTTTCTCAGCATAACTCTCAGAATTCAGATTCTTTTACAAGTAGGGTTAATTCTTTTCTTTCCTTTTTTTTTCCTTCGAGGATGCAAGTGGGCTAATTTCACATACAGATATTTATAGCACCAAGTCAACACGTATGAAATTAGAGCTTGCGGAATTGGAATTTCTCTATGGTCCCTCGTGGGTCTGACAAACTAACCCACTCCAACAAGTCATTTTTCATTTGCAATGGTAATTTTGTGAAGGATAATATTTGATGTATAATAAATTTATATAATAATATTATATTAATACTCATAATACTCTTATTTTTTACTGTATTCATATTTACTCTCATTAAAAGACAAATAATATTATAAGAGTATTGGTGAAATATTGTAGAACTTTATTATACACCGAAGATTACTACTCTTTTGTGAAATAATACATGTGTCGCCCTTTTATGACCTCCCTGGATACGTTTTATAATAACTAGTATTTTAATTCAAAGCCCTCTCTTCCAATCGCGTTGATATAGGAGACTTGGCGCATTTGCTATTGTGGCTGCCATTGACTCTAAGCCTAGCCAATTCCACAATCTTGTCCTCAGATTGCTTAACAAGACTTCAACTAACAACCAAATTCAAAAGACCTAATCAATACTAGAAAATTGTCAGATACATCCCCCAAAACAACATTAATATCCGACATTTCTTTTACATATCTTCCTAAATAAAATATCTAGAAAACATATAAAAAGTATAAAAAATTTAAAGAATAATAAAAAAAAATTAAAAAGGTCTAGCAGTTTTCATCTTCATCTGTTTCGCAAGACTTGGTTAATTTGCAGGGTGTTACTTATATATGTAGTTTTGTATATATACAAGCTACATCTTGACCAGATCATGAAGCCATTTCAATGATTAATTCTAATTGTTCCCATTGAATACCCTCCACTGTGTTCTTTGAAATGCTAACAACACTCTCGTTATCATCAGATCACAAAGGAATTAACCAGAACACCGCCCCTTAATTAACATGTACAACTAATTACACACGTTTGATCTATTAGGAAACTAATCAAGAAAGACAAGAAACTCAAGATTCCACTGATGATAATTATAATCCACATGCATAGATTTGAAAAGGGCAAAAGCAAGCTAAAGCAGTAGCGCTTTGTTACACACATTAGTAAGAAGAAAACGAAGCCATGTTTGGAAGGGTAGGTGAAAAGGCCAAGAGGAAGAGGAATAGCAAGAGGAAAACGGGGACAAAGAGGAGCAGTAAAGGCGGTGGTGGAAGAGGGGGCAACACCAGCGGCAGCACCAGAATGGACAGAGTAAGAATAGCCAAGAGCATCGCCGTGTACCTTATCATGCATGCACAAATCTCTCTGCTGTTATTAGGATGAGCACCAACGTTGTTATTAACCATGTAATAATTACTCTCGTGTCTGTCTCCTCCACTTGCCTCATAAGCAGTCACCATCATCTTCTTTGCATCATCTCACAGAAACATCTTATCTTATACAATCCGCAGCTTCAGAAAACCCACATTGAGATTTATGATTCGGTTTAAGATTTCAGAGCCTAAAGATCAAGAGTAATGAGGGTGACTATGGGTATGGTAGCTATAATGAAAAATAAAGGGTGGAGATTACAGAGAGAAAGAAGGGGGGTGTGTGTGTTTTATGGGACAACAGAAAATTAAAAGAAGGAAAGAATAAGGAAGTGATGGAGGTGAAGGGGGGGTTTTATTGGTATGAGATAGGGACAAAGGGATTGGGGAGGGGTCAAGTCATAGTCATTGTAAAATGCCAAAGAAGTCACTGTCCAAAGATCAGCAATGTCTTGGTTCAACCAACTCAAATGTACGTTTCATCAGAAAGAAAAGAAAAATAAAAAAAAATAAACTAGTAATAGTTGATGATTCAATGTGCAGGTCCATTTAGATGACCTTCGTTACCCACCTTTCTCTTTTTTCTTCTTTTCAGTCTAATAAGGAATATGTGCATTGGACCCATTTGCCTTTTTGGTGTTTTTCTTTTTTTTTTTTTTGTTGGTAGTGTGCCATTTTGGAATTTGATAAAGGAAGGGTTAGAGGGAAAAATAGAAGAAAATAAAAAAAATGCTGAGAAATTTTTAGGAGCAGGCAAGAGAAAATTCCGTTCTTTTTATTTAGGGTAAATTATACACAATAATAATTTCTTGAGGTTTGATAATATTCATCCTGTTTATTGTTTATTTATTTATTTAGATGATACTAATTTCTTTTAGATACACTACTTATTATGTAATAAAAAAGAGAACGGTGTAATGCTTTAAAACTTAGGGAAAATTGCGATGTAATGACTTTATAAATTCAATGACATCCTGAGCAAATCTTAATAATAGAGAGGAACCAATTGAATTTCATAAAATTTCATAGGAGTTCAATATAATTTACATTTTTATTTATAGTTCAACATTCTAATCATTATATTAAAAATTTAGTAAAAATAAGAAACAACAATAACTTATAAAATTAAAATATTAAACTCTGAATGAGATAAGGAAAAAAACTACTTCTTTCTCATTATTCCAAAAAGTAGCCAAGAATTCTTCAAGAATGCTAATAATATAGGATGCTGAATCAATGGTTATGAAAAAGCTTGGGGCCAGATCTTTTCCCTATTCATGAGTGTGATGTGAACAGCATTAATCATGGTCATGACTATGTGCTAAATAGGGGAAACATTGGGAAGCCCTGTAATTTAACGTTTTTGCTAGTTCAGTAGTATTTGTTGTGAGCAATTAACGCCAGGACCAGGCCTGCTCAGTGGCAGCAACTTTGCTACGCAAATTACTTTCCCGCCAAGCACTTTCCCGACACATTCATTCATCCAAAAATACTTATACGCGTTATTTTCCTCGCTCTATTTTTCTTTTGACAGAGATAATACTACTAGCGAGTAAGAAAAATAAAAGTTAATGATTAACAGGATGAAAGTTTTAAATGTCAAAGCCGAACATAATTCGATTACATTAATTAAACTGTAAAATATCCGCCATTTATTTTTTTTTATTATATCATTGCTAATATAAATAAACAATATTTGAATTTCAATTCAATGAGAATAGTTTTTAAAGTTAAGATTTGGGAATTCATAAGTTTAATTTTATAATAGTCCATGAAGTTTGTTAATTGTCCATATACATCACAAAACAAAACTGAACCAATATTGATCCATGTCAACAAGGATGAGATTTAAGATTTGATCTCGAAACTTATGTATATAGAAAAAATATGATAAGCAAAAATTCTCTTTTAAATGCCTGGTCGTATATTGAAAAACTAGTCTTTTACCTCTCGGATGAGAGATACTTTAGGAAATATAAAAAATTGATTTTTCTTTAATTTGCTTAAGTAGTTTGGTGTTCGTTTATTTTTAACAAGGTGTAGGTTTGAGTCTCATAAATTCAAAAGAAAAAAATAATTATTACTAAAAAAAGATTTATTACTGTATATTTTCTGTTAATAGGATAAGAAGGCTTTATTATTCTATATGATCTAATGAATGGCGGTTGTATTACCGATAGTTTATGAAAACAAAAAAAAAAACAGTATCCGATGACAAATACACTGTTGTTGAATTATGAAAATTGCACGCGTGACAAATAAAAAGGAATAAAGAGCATCTAGAAAGTTGGAAATTAATGAGAAGTTATTGACATTAATTTTGATATTCTATATATAACGAAATATATGCAATTGAGACAGCATACATCAATGAAAAATCATTGATAAAATTATTCAATACAATAGCGTTCAATTACTGATAACTGTGAAAAGGATATAAAAGGACATTTTTCATACAAGTTCATTGTTCATCCAAGCTTTATTTACATCATTTTTACATTAACTAACCACTAAATAATACACACTGTTTTATAGAATAATGCATAATGAATATTATATTATAATATATTGATTATCATATAGTGATAATAAATTATTATTTTAAATCGTTACATAATACACGATAATGATCGATCATTTATTTTTAAATAATCGGAGTAAATAATACAAAAATATACAAAATTTAGTGTAAAAGAAAATTTCCTTTCTCATGACGTGATGTTTACACCATCTGTTGAATACTACGTAGTAGATTATTTTCATGTAGACTAGTTTAGTAAGAGGATAATAAAAAATAGTCTACAATGTTTGGTTAAGGTGATAAGTAATTTTGTCCATTTAGAAAAAATGTGAGCTCAATTTTTTAAGAGAAACTCTTTTAAGGTGAAAATATTTAATATAAAAGTAAGAAGAGTAACGCATACTATAACCAATGACAACAATATTGGTTACAATATTGTGTATACTTCGTAAGGTAGAGAGGTTATGAATTAAGAAGGACCAATTTTATAATTGTTTTTGAATTTCATAAAATTATATTATAAAATTATAATTTTAATTCTATATATTATTCTAAATATGAAAAGTAGAATTATAACGCTAATTTTAGTTTCAAACTCTAATTTCAATTACCAAACAAGAGTTAATTGTATTTTAATGAAAACTTTGAAATTTATATATACACACTTTTCCAAATGAAAACTAGCTGAAAAATAGATGTCTAGGTTCCCTTTTCTATTCCATTACTTCATTATTCCTATGAAAACTTTTATTTTTAGAGATATTAAATATTATTTGTTTGTATTGATAAAGACAATTAAATTTTATAATATTTATACGAATTTTATTTAATTTTTACAATTGGACTACTAAGCATATATCATTAATATATTTTTATTTAATATTTGTTTTCGAGGTCTGATTTTTTTTTAATGCGATAAGCATCTTATTACTAATGACACAAGTGTTGGGAGGGGGAGCCCAATAAAAAAAGATGACAAAGCAAGTATGAAAACCACATAAACAGGCAAAAGTCATATTTTAACTGAAAATCTTAAAGTATTTGGTCCTCCCATATATACTTTTTTTTAGTTAATTCTCAAACAAGGCAGGGCTTCAACTTTCACACTTGAAATTCAAATATTCTCTCCTGCTTAAGTATGAGGCTTAACACAATGTGCTCTCCTATAATGAAAGCCCTTCTTTGACTCTGATACCACTTGTTGGAATGGGGAGTCCAACATGGGGAGATTTAAACAACTAGCTAAGTAAGAAAATCACACAAGTGAGTCAAACATCATATGCTTAAAATCTTAAGGTATAGGTTCTCATATTATATACTTTTTATTTAATCCATTCTGAACCAATATAAGATTTCACCTCTCAAACTTCAAACCCCAAATAAAAAGGGAATAATATAAACGAATGGAATTTTAGATTCATAAAATAATTAAGAAAGTTAATTGAAATTACAGTTATATCATTTTTTTTGGTAGAGTAAGAAAGAAAACAAATTAAACAAACCAAAGGAATTACAATTGCTGGTGCATAACACCCTGCATGTCATCCTTCGAAGGAGAGAAAAGAGGAGCAGGAGGGTCGCGCCAACGGTTTTACTTTCCCCATTATTAAATAATTATTTATTTCAAAGATTTACTTTGTCAATAAATAATTATTCATTTAAAAAATTTAAAAAGTATTAGTTATTTTTTTCAATAATCCCTATTAAATACTATTGAATTATTTGTGAAGGAAGAGAGAGAAATTAGTAGATAAGAAGAGAGAAAATTGAAATATTGAAAAGAAATAAGAGTAATTTAGTAAATTAATTTTAATTTTTTCTAATATTGATGTTTTTTCAATCACTTTTTTAATTTTTATAAATATTTAAAATTAGATAATTATTAAAGGATGGGTAAGTATGTAAGATTAAGATATGACGAATTGTTGTCCTTTTCTTTGGTGCTTAGCTCCTGTCCTTTAATCGAATCAATATAATGACAAGCAATAATCCGAAAATATAAGCCTGCAAATTACCTTAACCTTTAGATGAATATCGCGCCTATGACCAAGCTAAAGATATAAACTTTTTGGGCTGAATATTATGCAGCTAATATTAATTTACAATAATTTTGAGTACTAAGTACTTGCCACTCCCCATTTATTACTTTTATTTGTAACTTTTTTAAAACATTCTTGATAAAAAATTTGTTTTATATTTAGCTAAACTTCTATTTTCAAAGCTTAATTGTTTTTATTTTTTACATTTTTTAATGTATTTAATTAAAAACTTATTTTATGTTTGTAATGTATCGCTACTTTGATATTTTAAATTTTTATTTAATAATTGTAATTATTATATTAAACATAAATATGAGTTCAACCATAGAAAAGAGTAGATATTGAATTATCTAAGAGTTAAACATAAATATTAATTCATCGTCAAAATAATTGTATATCCTTTAAAAATACATAATAGAAAAAAAATGAAAGTCACATTTCTACTTGTTGAACGGAAATTAAATTAGGCAACATTTCCAAAATTAGAGTTGCCAAGTGTGTGATACCTGAGATACACGTATCAATAGATTTTTTTTTTCTTTTTTCTTAGTTTTAGGGTTCCCGAGACCCACCCATGTTGCCAGGTCTTAAATTTCACTAGGTCTGGATCCTACACCTCCTTGGAAGGCTATATGATAAAACCATATTCTGAGATCAAAAATTTCCGGTAATTGTTCCTAAGACGAAAACAAGTTAAAGAACGATTTTTAATGAATTTTATGAAACCTTTAAACGTTTCGTTTTTAGCCCAAAGTTTAGAAAATTTTGAAGATTTCCAAATTTGAACTAAAACCTAAAATTTGGATTTTTGATTTGTTGGGATTTTAATTTTTGTAATATTTTATTTGAATCCAAATGTGGAGTATTTCTTTATTTACATTTATGTTTTAAAATTAATGGAGAGTAAAATAAATAAGTGAGTATTGAGACAACCAGATGCCAAAATGACAAGAAAATACAAAAGCTAGTTGAACTGACAGTAGTGGTTAGGACCGCTATAGCGGTCACAGTGCATAAGTTTATGGGTTTTAGTGGTCTAGGATTGTTATAGTCATAAGTGATGCCCTGACCACAATAGTGGTGCCACTGGAGTCGTGACTAGTGTAAAACGACGTAGTTTCACTTAACAAACCCACTACACCTATTTAAACACCCCAACTCGGATTCCTCCCCATTTCCATGAAAATCTAGCTTCTAAACACTCTTCCCCCATATTTTCTCTCAACCCACTCAAATCTAGCTCCCATAAATCATCAAGGTATGTATATGTTGTTAGATCATGTCTCCTTTTCCTCATTCTTTCACATTCTTGGTATGGGTATTGTTATTTCTTTCATTGTTGTCAAGTGGGGTGTCCCCCATGTTGTTAGAGTTGTGTAAGAGTAATCTAGAGATACCCATAGAATATTCATGAGTTTAATGGTTGAAATGGCAGACTTGGTGTCATCCTCTTCCCAGAGTTTTACCAGAGTTATTCCCTCACATTCCACCCCTCCAGGTGAGTGGGTTCAATCCTATGACCTTTATTTTTTGGTCACTAAAGTTATTTTTCTCATATTATGGCATAATGGATAATGCTAGAGCATATTTCAAAGAGAATATAGATAGATGTTAACCATGTTAAGTTTATGAAATCATGGTTTTCAGATATCATGAAATGTATATGATTTAAAGGTACTTTAGGAAGGATTAGAGATTGGTGACGATCTTGTTAAGCTGATGAGATTGTGGTTTTGAAATAGCATGAACTATATTTTCAAAAACTCATGTGACTATTGTTGCCAAAAAATGATTTTCTTTATAAGTAGCCAAAGCAAGATTATGATTATATATGTTGGAGATGTTATGACTTCTGTTATGATTTTTAAAGAGTATAATAATTATATAATAGAGTAAAGTATGATTTAGCTTTATGAATAAATATGTTACTTCGTCGCGAGCTATTATGTTATAATTTCAAACCCCATTGTTTGAGCTATGATTTTAGAATATCAAATATATGAAAATATTTTAACGTAAGATATGGATTTAGAATTTCAGTTTTATGGTACCAAGAGGTACGAAATTCAATATAATTCATAGCAACTACCGGATACATACTCTGTGGACTTAATTGGATGCCTACAAGTAGGTGATCTCTTGGACACATTCTCAAAGCCACATTATATTATAGTTAGATTGTTAAAATTATATGAGTCCATAACTCTCAGAGTACTAAGAATGTAGGGGTTCTTGTTTGCCAGGGACAAAACACCCACTCTTTAGTCACGAAATTTCAGTTTTGTTGATTATATTCATTTTCAATTGAGTTATTATGAAACAGCGATGGAAGCAATATAATAAACAGCCATGGAGGCAATAGCATTAAACAGTCATGGAGATAATATTATTAAACAATCATGGAGGTAGTTTTAGTAAACAGCCATAGAGGCAATCCAGGAAACAGAAGGACTGTAAGATTTCAGAGAAGCTTATGTTCACCAGGGACTGAGCATTTTTTCAGTTAATAAGAACAATTATTATATTTATGTATGCACATATTATTTATGTTTAGAGAACTGGTGCTTATGATTTGAGAAAGTTAGGATTGATTTAAGATATATGAAAATATGAAAATATTATGGAGCTTATATTATTATTATTATTATTATTGTTATTGTTATCTTAATTCTTCTGTAGCTTGGTGGTTGTCCCATGAAAGGGGGTTAAGGTGAGAATTCACTCATTAAGTTTTAGATAAAACTCACCATCTTCCTTCCTCTATTAGGTACAATAGCTCCTGCGGGTTCCTCTTTAACCTTCTCCCCCAGGAGAGATATTTCAGTTGGTGAACTTCACTTCAGAGTGAAATATCTTGGCCATTGTTATAGAGTGCACCAGGTCATCGCGTAGGTCCCTGACCATAGAAATAGCTTTTGCATTTCGCATACCATGATAGTATACTTTTGATTTGTAATTAATGATTTAGCATTCATGGTTATTTGTATTAGAGCTCTATATATGTATATGTTTTGTATCATGATTTACAGACTTTAGAGTTAAATTTTGAGATGTCATTTAAATTACATTGAATTTAAAGAGTAGGTGATTTGTATTCAGAAAATGAATTTATGTTTTAAATGGTTTCTTTTAATTAAAATATGCATATAGATTGACTAGGATCATGAGACTTACATGGGATGAGATCCTCACGTGTCCGTTACAATTCAAGTTGGATCGTGACAAGTGGTAAATAGACTGTTGGCAATTAAAAAAAATAACTTCATATAAAACATAATAATTATATTAGTTTATATAAAAATAATTGAAAATGAATAATGTTTAAAAGGTTATGCAATTACAGAAAACAAATTTCGAAAAAATGTTACTGAATTATATATTAGTAATTTTTTATACTTAATATTTATTATTACAATTATTAAACATAAATTTAAAATATCATATTAACAATATATTATAAATATAAAATAAATTTTTAATTAAAATCATTTAGAAGTATCACAAATAACAATAATAAATAAAAAGTGATAATAAGCTGAGACTCTACTGTATAAAATTTAATTTAATTTCAAAAGTAAAAATTAGCTAAGTATGATACAACTTTTTTTTTTTTATCAGAGTATCCTAGAAAAGTTATATAAATGAAAGCAATAAATAAAAAATTGCTAGAGACAAATTACTCCCCTAAGTACCAACAACTTCGGTGGATTTTTCTCCTCTATCAAAGCATCATAAATGACGATGAGTTGTGGAATCATAGCTACTTGACAACGACAAAAACGTACAGTGATGATGTTACACCCCCGATGGACCCAAAAAACATCAAGCCTTTCTCGCCTTGTTCAATGTATCACTGAATTGGATATACTTTACGTATACAACTAGCATTAGTTTAATCAGTAAAATGGAATAAGCTCCCTCTGTTTTGAATTCCAACTTTAAAATTTAAATATACAACTCAGTCAAGTTTTTAGATTTCGGCTCCTCGCATTTCCACAAGAGAGAAGCCAAATTTTAATTTCAATGTGTGACTATGCGCCTCAAGGCACTACATATATAGAACTCAGAACTAAGCCTTTTAATTAATTAATTAATTAACAGATATATGAATAATATAATATATGAGATCGGGTAATTAATTTGTTAAGAAATATAATCTAACTTAATGATCACGGTGTTTAAACAACTCTATCACAGAGCTAGATTGTATTTATAGCCTTGATTAGTTGTTTATCATTATAATATGATTTAATTTACAGACTTCTATGCTGGACTTCAGCACTTACGTGCTTATAGCATATCCATCATCAACTCGGCTAAAGCTAGCGAATGCTTTGTGCCATTGTTTATTATTTGTTATTTACAATTTGGGCGGCGGGGTGAAATAGAGTAACGTTATACATCTAGAAAAATATATATAAAATTTTTGAGAGAAATCATATGATTGATGAATGAAATAAAGTCATATGACCCATTAATTGATTTAAAGATTAACGATTATAACGCATCATTCTGGATATGAAATTTCAAAAAAAATTTGATATAACTGGCAATTTTTGATAAAATATTCAGCTTCTTCATAACATCAAAAAAAGTCCTACTTGGATTATTAAAAAACCTAATAAATCTTGGATTATTACAAAACCTAACAAATCTTGTTTTATTTGGCATGCTATACACAAATAGAATATTCTTTACAGGTTCCAGGAGAGAAAAAATTATTTTATTCTCCTTACATTATGGGTTACGTGCGCTTTTATTTATATACTTTCGGGAAAGTGCGAATCAACATTTAAACTTTTCTAAATATACACTTTAGTATTAAAATTTTATTTATTGTTAATAGAAAATAAGCGTATTAAATACCCTAAACAATAAGCCACATATATTTTAATTCCCGAATTAAAAATAATATACAGCCTGACACTCTAATTTTTTTTAAATATATGATGTTTCTATTAATATCTTATGTTAAAAAACAAAAAATTAATTACATAATTAAAAAAATGTTAGGATTAATTTGTATGTTTCAAAAATTTTGAGGGTATATAAAATACACACGATGACATGATATATAGTGCAGAGTACACCTTTTTTGTCAATTTTTTCCACCAGTTGCATTACATATATGATTGATGGATCCAATTCTCCTATCCCCATTCTATGTCTCCCTTCATGTTCCTTTGATCAAGTTTTGCTATGTATCTAAATCACTGATAGTTGAAAGATAGTGGTTGAATAAAAAATTATGGATGATGTCACTATGATCTACATGTCAAAATTTCATTGAGAGGACAGTGAATTAGACAAGAAAGGAGACAGAAGATTTGGTTTCATACGATATCTATAAAACTACCACTCCACTTTCTTATTATTATAAAATATATGTGAGACTTTCTTTATAACAAATAATGCCATTACATGTGATATCAATAAACTATTTCTCCACTATTTACAGTAACATTACACTGTGAAAAGATATCAAAATCTCTGGAAAAAAAACATAAGGATGATTATTAAATAATATAAAGTGGTCTAATCTATTAGTCATCTAAAGCCTTATTCATATGTTACATCATTCTGAAAAATATTTTGAATATATTTAATTATAGAAAAATAGTTTAATTTTCATACACTAATATAAAAAATAATTTTATATTGCTATCCAATAGAGATGCAAGAAACTGCCATGTCATTAATTATAGGTAGCTGCATGAATTAAAATTTAAAATACATAACATGGCAATTTCTTGTTTTTTTTTCCTTTGTCGGAGCAATGAAAATTCACTTTAAACCGATCGTGCATAGAAATTACACATATTTAACTATACTTATTTATTCATGGAAAACTTTAAGATGAAAACCATATAAACTAGGGGTTTGGTTTGAGTTTTCACTTTCCAGAATTTAAAGGAAAAAATGAAAATTCTAAAAACTACAAATTCTAGTTTTCAGAATTTTCAGTTTTTCCTTCATAAATTCTAGAAAACTAAAAAACTGAAAATAAAAATTAAAAACTCAAACTAAACAGGTCTTTAATTTTCAAATTTTCAGGATTTCCTTTACAAAATCTAAAACTGAAACTGAAAATTAAAACTGGAAACTTAACCAAATAGGCCCTTAAGGTTTCATTGAGTTTTGTTTCTTGCATCAAAGTATAATATAAGATCACGTATACAATGCATATTAGTGTTAAAAACAAATAATTAGTGCAAAATAGGGTGTTCAAGATCACTCATTGGCTTCGTGTTATGAAATTTGATCTAGTGCATTTTTTTTTTGCCAAGTTTGAGTTGTGATTTGGGTTGATCCAATTTGGCCCACAATCAATACTTCAAATTAAGTTTGTCAAAAAATAAAAATATCATTTTAATACCCAAAAGTAGGTAGAATACCTATTTTATTACAATTAATGCATCTTATATAAGAAAACATTATTTTGTGTTGATATAATTTTTCCATTATATGTATAGTAAAATATTTCTTTATAAATTTAATAATTTCTTATAAAATCTAATGACTTTACCATGCATAGTATCCAAATCTTTATAAATTATCGAAATATTAGGTTAACTGTCATTATCAGATTGGATTCAAATTCAAATAAATGACCTGATCAAAATGGGTAGAGCTTAATCTGACCAAACCTAACACGGCTTTTGTAGACTTTTAGACTTCAAAATATAATATTTTTCCATTAGACAAATGTGATTGTACGGCTAAATTCAAAATAAAAATGAGAAATGTTGTTTAGTGTACAACATTTCCTAAAAAATGCAATTTTCCCTGTCGTTGAATGACATCAAACTGTACCCTGTGCACGCACGCTTGAACGTAACTTTACACAAAAATACTATAACTGAATAGAAATGATCATATTTCCCTTTGGACCACTTGAAAGTTGATCGTTCCACTTTCAAACCAAAAATGCAGATATGAAAAGTGCACATATAGAGCCCTATACATCGTTCTAATGATATACTCCAACTTCATCATCATGGGGCGTAATGCATGCATGCTTCTTATGTTTCCAGAGAAGAGAAAAATGCCCGCAAAGATTCATGCACGCTGCTAATCATTAATTATTAACCACTAAAAGACCCAAATAACCCAAAGTCTAATTTACATGGTTCAATTTAATTTGCTTATTTAGTTCCCCCCCCCCCCTTATCCGGTTTCCTTGATCTGACCCATCAAAGCCCAGAACTGACAAAAAGACTCGCATGTACGCGTGTCATTTGGTTCGTTGAAGTTTGGAGGTAGGCCACAATTAAATTAGCTTTACATGCGTCATTCACTCATTCCTTCTTTCTTTCTTCTTGTAGTAATTGACTCGCTCTAGCTAGATATGTCCCTACCATCATTTGCAGTAGCATATCAAAGGGTCTAGCTTCTTCCCCCAGGGTCGATGTCTCAAATAATTAAAGAGTTATCGGCTTTGGAATTTGGATTTGTCAAGTGAAAATGGGGTTGGATAAGATTGCATCTTTGGTTTTAATTATACCAGTCAATTATGTAAAGGTGAAAAAGCTAGAGCACTTGTCTTGTCTTGTTCATCGAATTCTTCTTTGAATGTCGAGCACTCAAGATTAAGGTAATTGGGTAACTTTAATTTTGCTTCCTTCTCTGGATGTTGGATGTATCCGGTGAATGTTCAGGTAAAGTATAATGAAGTCGCATTGCACTGTTTTTTTTTTTCCGATAATTATAATAAACTGAAACTCTCTAGAGAAAAGCAATACTGATTACATCAAAGGACATAAACAACGTATGCAAGACATAAATCGATCACAGGAAGCAGAAATGCAAAAAGAAAAAGGAACAACACATAATCGCTGAAAGGAAAGCCTAGAGATGCCCTAAGAATAGAAGCAAACAGACAAATTAGGCATATCCCGATTTCTGATCTTTCACAAAGGCGCACCAACACTTCATCCTCATTCAAGGAGGATAAGCTCATGCCCTTCCCTTGACAAACACAATTTATCAAACACATGGTAGGTAATTTTTTATTTAATTGCCTAATGAAATAATTAACTTAGCAAATCACACAATCATGCAATTAACTAAGCATTAGTTAACAAACACACTTGAATTATTAAGATCTCAAACACCCAAAACATGCACGCTAACTCAAACATCACTTGCAAACCTAATTCTCAACCAAGAAATAATCTTAATTTCCTATGTCAACCAAGCACTCATCAATTAATCAATCAATTTATGCTCAATTAACTTCCCTAATCATGCATTTAATCCATAATCATGAATTAACATACACAATTAATATTCATTCCAACCATATGCCTAGTCATGAAACCCATCCCACAATCATGTTCAAGGAGATATAATCAAACTCACTCAATTAATGAATCTAACTCATAATCATACAACCAAATTCTAAAACTAAGATTAGCACACTCATGCACCCACAAATTGTATCCATCAATCAATCAATGTAAATACACAAGTGATAGAAGAAATGTAAAGAGAATATAAAATAAAGAAACCAAACCATATATTGATTGAATTGAGCAATGTCTCAAGACAAACTCTTGAGCAATAGAAAATCCTTGGTGCTAGTTACAAGATTACTCCTCCATTAATGGAGGTTACAAGAGAAAATTAATCCTAACTTAAGAGAAGGAGTGAGGAAGAGAAGAGAAGGAGAAAGAATAGAAAGAGGAAGAAAAGGGAAGTATAGGAGAAATAAAGAGAAGGAATAGAGAATTTCTAGAGAGATAAAGTAATTGAAACATAAAACTATCCTAAAATGAGTGTCTAAATTCATGTATGTTATCTGTGGTAGAGATATGACATTAAAAATCCCAAATATAGGTCCAAAATGTGTTAAAATGGTGCCCAAAACTGTTTTGATGCACCTGAGTGTGCCACAACCTCTAATCCCGCCACGGCACATTTACACAATTTTGAGGGCTTGCAAGTTTGCACTTGCCTACCACAACGGGTTTTACTCCTGCCACAACGAGCTTGTCTTTCCTAACATCAAAACTCTGAGAAACGCTCGTTTGTTCACTTCCTAGCCTCATTTGACCCCCTGAAACCTTTGAATTAGCTCTTTATTTCTTCATAAATGTTGTAGATGTTTTTCTTCTATTCAACATGGATACCTTATTTGTCTTATTTGAATTTGGAATGAGGGAGATATGCCTTGATTATTAAAGAATTTCCAATCTAGAAATTTATCACCTCAATTATGATTTCCAAGCTTATTATGACCAGCTAGACTTTCGATTCAAATTTTGTGCTCTTCATAAAAGTTTTATATAGTCCTCCTAGTTTTCTTAAAAGAAAAAGAACACAATTTTTAGAGGTTTACAACTCCAGATATGCTTAAAATCAGAGCAATGCCAAAAGCATAATGATGCAGAAAACTTTTATTAATGCTCAAATTGATGCCCAAACTCAAATATGATGCAAATGCACTCAATTAAGCATAAAAGAGAACTAAGACACCAAGAATAGGGTATAAATATGTATACAAATGCATACTTATCAGCCCACAAAAAAAAACCTACTTTGCAATGAAATAATCATTTTGACCATGCACTCCCTTTGGTAATTTGAATTGGACAAAGTAATATAAAGGAAGGCTATTCAAAAACCATTTTATTAGAATTAATTAGTCTACCCTTTGGATGGCATCTTTGTTTTCACTGACTAAGTTTCTTTTTGATTCAATGATTATACTAAGATAAGTAATCGGTAATGTCCCACTCTGACAAGTTATATCATGACTAGGGATGGCAATAGGCATCTATTCGAGGGATATCTATGGGTATCCAGGGATAGGGATGGGGACAATCCCCCTATGGTGAGTGCGAGGATGGGAATGAGGATTATGCTTCTTGCCTATGGGATCCTAACTACTAGAAAAAAAAGTTTTTACTAGTGGATATGATTTTTGTGTTAATGGTGAAAAATTTTGCTTGTAATAACGTTAGAAATAGGGTGGAAAATTTTGTCAACAATTCGTTAGTGGGAAATCATTATTGACATATTTTTTTCCCTTAATAATGCACCTTTTTTTAAAAATAAACAAATTAGACTTGCGCGGCTTTTTTCAGGAATATTAATTTAGAATTTTTTAATTATATATCAAAGGCATAAAAATTTTCCTGAAAACACCTTTTTTTTTTACAAAAAGTGCATTTTCATGTGCGACTATGACAATGGCAGTGACTTCGATGGCGAAGTGGTAGGTGGTAGCGGAGAACTTGGAAAAAAACTAATTAGCACTTAAAAAAAGACTCAACTATGGTAACATCTCAACGGCAATGACCCTGAGTAGGAATGGTAGCAAATAGGACAATGGCAGTGGTGATAGCATTGCTCATGAACAAAAAAAAAAAGGAGAAAAGAGTAAGAAGAAAATTATAACAAAAAAGAACCAGCTCAAAAAACAAAATCAATTAAAATGTAAAGGACTTCAAGACAAAGATAATGGTGGTCTCCTTACCAAGAACGATGGCAGGATGGTGAAGCAATGGTCAAAAAATCATTGAAGATGGAGAGATGGAGAGAAGATAGACAGATTGATAGGAGAAAAAACGAGGGAAGAGGGTGGGTGGTTGGAAATTTTAAAGCACTGATCACTGGATTTTTAACTATTATTGGTGGATTTTCTGCCAACAACTTAAGTAAAAACGCAGTGTTTCACTTATATTATGACTAGTTGAAAAATTCATTAGTAATATCACAATTTCTTAAAAAATATATTTTTTTAACCCATTGTTGGTGGATTTTTTCTCGATAATATCAAAATAATAATAAAAAATTATCCTATTACTAACAGATTTTTTTGCCAAAAAAATCCGATAACTTTAACAATTGGGGGCGATATTTGAAAATTTAAATATTGGCAGAAAAATCAGCCAGTAATAGCTAAAAAATTTACTAATAACTTCAACAGTAAAGTGACATTTTTTAAAATTCAAATACCTTGGAAAATCTGTTGATAATGTGTTAAAAAATCCATTGGTAATGGACTAACTTTTTCAAAAAAAAATTATCAATATATTGAGTAATGTCTCAAGACAAACTCTTGATCTATAAAAAATCATTAGTGCTAGTTACAAAATTACTTCTTCATTAATGGAAGCTACAAAGAAAATTAATCCTAACTTAGGATAAGAGAAAAAAGAGAGCAATAGAAGAGAAGAAGAGAATAAGTGAAGAGAAGGACAAAAAAAGTAGAGAGAATTTCTAGATAGATGAGGGAATTGAAATATAAAACTATCCTAAAATGAGTGTCTAATTTCATGCATGTTGTTTGTAGGTAGAGATATGACATTAAAAATCCCAAATATGGGCCAAAATGTGTTGAAATGGTGCCCAAAATTGTTCTAATGCCCAGGTGCACCACCATGGGTTCTAATATTGCCATGGCGCATTTGCCCAATTTTTGAGAGCTTGCAAGTCTGCGCATGCCCGCCACGGCTGGCTTGTCTTTCCTGATAGAAAATTTCTGGAGAAATGGCTCTCATCAATTTACTTCCTAGCTCTTTGACCACTGAAACCATCGAAATAGCTCTTTGTGTCGTCATAAAAGTTGTAGAATGTTTTCTTCTGTTCAACATGTATATTTTATTTGCCTCATTTGGGTTTAGGATGAGGGAGATATACCCTGATTATTGAAGCATTCCCAATCTGGAAATTCATAACCTTAATTTTGATGACCGGTAGACTTCCAATCCAGATTTTGTGCTCTTATGAAAGTTTTATATAATCCTCTTAACTTTCTTAAAAGAAAAAGAACATAATTTATAGAGGTCTATAACTCCAGATATGCTAAGAATATAGAACAGTGCCAGAAATGCAATCATGAAAAAAATTCTCATTAATGCTCAAATTAATGCCCAGACTCAAATATGATGCAAATGCACTCAATTAAGCATAAAAGAAAACTAGGATACTAAGAATAAATATGTATACAAATGTATACTTATCACCCCCCACAAAAAAAAAAACTCTATAGTGAAATAATCTTCCTTTTGGTAATTTGAATTAGAGAAGGTAATACAAAGGAAGGCTACTCAAAAATCATTTTATTAGAATTAATTAGTCTACCTGCTTTGGATGGTATCTTTATTTTCCAATGACTGAGTTTCTTTTCGATTATATGATTATAGGATCCCACGTCTCCAATCTCTTCTTATTTGCACCTAGTTGTATACTAAGTAATTGGTAACCCCCACTCTCACAAGTTAGATCATGAGTAGGTATCTATTCATAAGAATATCTACAGGGATCCCACAAGGATAGGGATGGGGACAATCCCCTGGTGAGTGTGAGGATGGGAATGAGGATTATGCTCCCTGCCCTGGGATCCCTTATTACTAGAAAAATGGTTGTTACCAGTGGATTTTACGGTAGATTTTGTGTTTCCAACGAAAAATTTCATTGCTAGTGGATTTTGAAGCACTATAATAATGTTGCTGGAAACTATTACTAGTGGATTTTTCCACCAATGACCGTTTCTAAGAGAATTATTTACGAATTTTACAAAAAAAAAAACTAAAAAACATGCTGAAAAATTCGTTAATGGATATCAGCAAATTTTTCCATCAATAATGCGTTTTTTAAATAAAAAATTAGATTTACTAGTTATTTTTTTGCCAGGAGTATTAATTTAGAATTTTTTAATTATATATTATCGTGAAAAAATTTGTCTAAAAACACCTTTTGTAAAAAAAATTGAATTTTCGAGTGCGACTACGATGATGGCAGTTGCTTTGATGACAGCAGCAAGCGATGGTGGCAAAAATTAAAAAAGGAACTAATTAGTACTTACAAAAAAGACACCTATTGTAGCGTCTTTGGTGGCAGCAATGGTGAGCAGTGGTGATAGCAATTAAGGGCGGTGGTCGTAGCAAGCAAGAGCAGTGGTGGCGATGGCAACATTGCTCATGAACAAAATAACAAAAAGAAAAGAATAAGAAGAAAAGGGCAACAAAAATAGAATCAAATAAAAAAAATCGACTTAAATATAGAGGACTTCAAGACAAATATAATAGTGTTCTCTTTAGATGGAGAGATAGAGAGGAGAAAGAGATTGATAGGAGAAGAAATGAAGAAGGAGGGTGGGTGATTGTAAATTTTAAAACATTTATTGCTGAAGTTTTAACCATCAATGGAGGATTTTCCCCGATAACTTAAGCAAAAATATAGTACTTCACTTATATTATTACCGATTAAAAATCTATTGGTAATATTACAATTTCTTAAAAAATATTTTTTTTAACCCATTATTGATAGATTTTTCCATTATAATTTTAAAATAATAAAAAAATTAGCCTGTTACAAGTGAATTTTTCACCAAAAAATCCATTATAACTTCAACAATCAAGTGAAGTTTTTGAAAATTTAAATATCAAAAAAAATCCATCAATAATATTCTAGAAAGATACCCGTGGATCCCCATGGGTGGTTGTCGATTCGTAGGGATCGGAATGAATGAGATTTCCCCCTCACCATTGGGATCAAGGACAAGAACGGGGATAGATTTGGAAGTTCCAGGCAGGAATAGGGAAGTACTCCCCGTGCTTGTCCTATCTTGTTACCATCCCTAATCATGACACGTCCTCTCTGACCACTACTGCTCACAAGTCAAGGCAACTATTGCTTATTTCTCAAATTTGATACCAAGTCCGGATATCAACTTAAAAGACTGCAACAACCTCCTGAAATTTTGATCATTTCTTCACTCTTGGATAGAATGAGATTGTGTCACCAACGAATTGTACTGACTTATCGTAGACTTATCTTGTGCTTTCCCACTTAAATCTCCTCTATATATCTTCTATCAATAGTTTAAGACACCGGCCTCTCTCCATTTGTTCTGAAAGGTTTGATTGGTGTTAATCATATATATCTCTGAAAGTGAAGCTATAGAGGTACATTCTTTCATCCAAATTAAAACCTCTATTTGTCCCCAAAATCCATATCGCCATGAGGAAATGGTCTAGACTCTAGAGTAGTCCTCACGATAGGATACACAATATTATTACAGATATCGTGGCTACTTTGTACCAAACTATACTCCTTAGTTATGATGGTGAGTTGAGTTTCTATTTGTGGACTCGTCCCCGAAAAAAAAAAAAAACTAGGCCGTGGGACAAGGAAGTCAAAAAATCTAAAGATTTTACTAAACGTTTCCTCAATGATAACGTAGTGTTCCAAATGGTCTACGGGGTTTGTCTGCACTTTAGCGCAAGCATAGAGAAAGCCGTGCGGGTACATGAATTATGAACCATACATGAAGTGTTTGATAAAGATACATGAATCTAGAGCTTGATGACACTAAGGTACTGAAGTACCCGACGAAATTGTTGCATGCTGTACCCATAAGCAGAAAGCAACCCCTACCAAACAAAGTGTTAATAAACTTCTTTGAATCTGTATTTATTGTTAAGGAAATCAATTTTTTCTGCGGCAATGGTCAAAAAAACAAACTCCTTCAATTGTGGCTAAACTGATCAAAACAAAATTAATAAGGGTTTATAATAAAGAAAAAAGTATGTATATGAATATTAGAATATGTACTGCAAATCTTGTATATATTTGTTTTCATGCGCCTTCATTTTAATTTTTTTTCCCTCTTAGTTAGCTAATTTATGTCGTATATATAATATTTGATTATTAGATCGTCTTTTTTTAACGGCAAGATATTTTCTAGCTAAATTTTACGTCATCTAGGAGAAGTATTTTCTCGAGTAATTTTAAGACCACACCATGTCCCCCATTAACCTCGTGCATGGAAAGAAATTAATCATGTCATTTCTTCGCCTAAGATTATTACCGGTCTTGTTAGTCCAGAAGGATAAAAAATTAAAGAATAAAGTTTTGTCCGTGAAGCACTGAGTAAAAGTAAAGTGCCAGTACACACCATGCATGTATTTAATCATATTTACCAGATGTGACAAAATGCGTTCAGTAATATGGTGTAGGAATTAAGTCATACTTTTTATAATTGTGGCTAAATTTACAAATATGTAAAGATTTAATTCAAATGTACCGAAAGTGTAAAAAAAATTTACACATTCATCAAATCATATGGTGACACATTAGTAAATATGATTATTTTTTAGCTCCACTACTTGAAAAGTCATTCAAAATGAGAGATTTGATTGGATGACACTAAAAAACTCTTTTACACTGAGTTCATCAAAATTAAACTTAATATTTAATAACATTTTCTAAATATTTACTCATATTTACTGAATGCGGCTAAATGTCTTATATATGATATATCTTGTTCAATAGTGTTGGGTATGAGTTATGAAACAGATCAACGCAACTAAAATAGAGTTAGAGAATTGAACTGACATAAATATTTAGAAAATCCCTTAATGATAAGGGGAAAACCATGGATAAAATTGAAAAGATTTTCACTATGTCGAAGATAAAAAATTACATTATCTCTAAATATAAAGAGAACAATAACACCCTCTCTTATAGAAGAATACACCTCTCTCTATAAATAATGAGAACTCTTAGAAGACACTATGTATATTTTTTGCTCTATGTGCTCTTCATTTTTCTCCAAAAACCAATACAAAGCTCTCCTTTTATAGAAGTTTGGGTATTATGCAATTAATATAGGAACTCTTATGATTTTAGGATTCACATGTGAAGTTACTGTGCATTACTATATAATACAAAATAATTTCTATGATTATGGTGCTTTCATGTAAAGTTACTATGTAATACATTGTAACTCCACAACTATGTATTTAGTGCAGTTTTCTTTGACTTTTTCTTTTTTTTTTTTTTTGGTTGGCAGCCACAAACGCTTTACGCCACTCACAAATCGGTGCATGACAACATTGTCCAAAGAATAAACGCGTGGAATCCGATCTCATGATCAACCGAAACTAAACACATGTTACATTAATTTCACATGAACGTTTAATTAACGTGTATACTTTGCTTCGAATTAAGTTAGAACTTCGACTTAATTGAGGCCTTGTGGAATCAATTACTACTGCTTTGGCTGAGATAGAACATGCGTGTAGGGCACAAATTTCATCCTTGAAAACTGAAATCTAGCACAAAAGATGAAAAAAATAAACCGACCAACATAATGCCAAATGTTGACCCATTGGGATACGATTCCTCTTTTGAGGGAACAGGGTGAGCTCTTAGGTTTGACTGGGGGGATAAATAATCACGGAGTTTTAGGAATTCGGTTGATTAAATGAAAACAAGTCTGCTTTATTTTAGTTACTTTATATAATATGAGATGAGATGAAAGTACGCAAGTTCTTATATAAGAACTTGACGTTTTGGGCCTGAAAACGATGTAATTTTAGACCTCAAAACAGTATATTTAAAATCAAAATAAGCATTCAATATATATATATATATATATATAGACACACACATAAACATATTTGGCTACCAAGAGACCTGAGTACATATAGGCATGTAGTCTTGCAAATTGAATAGCAACTTCCCTTCAATCTATGGCCACAATTGAGCAAACACTGCAACGAGCAGAAGCTGTCAATTTCTGTGTTCCTGTGTGGGTGTCAAACCCACATGCTAGATTAGAAATTAAGGGCGATATTGTGCAATTGTAGTAGTGGTTGCATGCACTTACAAGAAAGGGTTCCAATGTAGTTGAATTACATGGTTGAGTGGTTTCTATAATGTCAAATGTTCACCTCAATTGCAATTCGAGTGAGATATGTTAATTTTATAAGAATAAAGATAAAGATACCCACACACACACCTGGTCAATCGGGGAAATAAAAAACCGAAGCCAATAAAAGTGAGTGGCATCAGCATACGTTGACATTTGCTCTGCAACATGCAATGTATCTCTATATAAGAAGCAATTCCGTGGGTCAGAAGCACTAGCTCTAGGCTACTAGTACTGTAATATATAAAATGTCAAAGACATCCCATCATATGATGTTGCCTCTGCTGTACTCACTCCACTGAAAATGTCTTTTCCCATATTGTGCAATTATCTTTTGGTACACACTTGTACACAGTGCGGGTTATATAGGTACGTGTATTGTCTTTTTAAGCAGGTCTCTTGAAATTATCTTTCTCCACTAAATACATAAATAATTTTATATTTTAACATAATTTTTATATAAATATTTTTTATGATTTGAAATGTGAATTATTTTTTTAATCTATACTATATATAAAGAGAATAGTTTCTTTTAACTATTTTTTGGTGTCTAAAATTTCTATTTCTCAAAATATCTTTGATGTATAGAAAGTTGAAGGAAGTTATAAAATAAATAAAAGAAGTTAAAAAATATTGAAAAAAATTATAAAAAAATATGGATTGATAGGCACATAAGTACCTCTCAATTTACTAATAAAATAATAAAGATTGAACTCCTAAACTTTTGATTATGATGATTTTGATACCATATTATAAAATCATATTTCTAAATATTTAAACTAATTAACAGAGGCACATAAATAATTTTAAAGTTTAATTTTGATACATTAATAATATAAAAGAGTTTTAATGTCATTTAATCAAATATATACTTTTGTGTGGCTTTTCAAATAGTAAGGGTTAAAATTAAAGTAACTATATTTACTGATATATCATCACATAATTGGATACTCTTAGTGCATTCCCAATTAAATTCATAATTTTATACTCTAACAATACTATGTATGTACATTTTTATTTCACTTAAGCATTTAATCTTTGAAATCTTTCTCTTAATGATGTGTTTGATTTAGATAAATTAGGGGATAAATTTTCTTGAATAAGGATTTATTCATGAAAACTCATCTCCTATTTTTATTCTAACCAAAAGCACACACCCTAAATATTCAAATAGATTATTTAAAGCTTAAAGTCGTAATAGAATTCTGCGTAATAGACCAAATGTAGCATATACTTTACATAAAAAATACAATTCTGCTAAAAACAAAGGGGGTTAATTGCACCTAAAAAACAACTCGCAATTTATTTCCTTTTTCTCTTTTTTTCATCATCAAAATCAATAATGCACATCAATTTATCCTATTTGAATTTATAAAGCACAGTACTATAACTGAACATTTGCTTGTGAAAAATAATCGCTTTCTTGCGCAATGACGGTGTGTGCGTGGTTCGGAGTCGCACTTGCCCCCATAACCGAGCCTTCGTAGTTATGTCATTGTACAATGTGTCGGTCCTATAAAGAGACAGACAAACCAGATATTCAAACCCCAATAATTGCCAAATGGAGAATTTCAATCATCTTTTTTCTAAAAAAAAAAAGAAATTGGATTTCGTTTTCACAGAAAAAGTAACTTCGAATTTTTAACCAAGTACATGCATGAAAATAAAATGGGAGATTGAGTGATTGACGACATTATACCCTGACAAGCTTTTCCCGTTTGTTCGATTTATTTTATGAACCAGAAATATTAATTGGATTAATAAATTATGATGTTTTGTCATTTAATATTTTATTTGTTATTGAATAAAGTATAAACTCCATTTAAATAGGATCCACTCACTATATAATGATAGATAAAGTGTAAGTTAACATAATATCTCATACCTATAAATATAAATAACACAATTTTTTATGAACGCGTTTACAGTGTGCCATTATAAAATGGCACAATCAATGCTCCACTATAAAAACAAGCCTTTCCCGTTTCTTCGACATTATTTGTCTTGCTTTGTCATCGGGTTAATTTTATGCAATCATGCTGCGGTTTACGTATTTCACTATTTCTTTTCTTGTGCGGGAGATTAATTGACAATTTGTAACAAAAATCAATACTGAAGGAAAAGCCCGCTGTTTTATTCCAATATTGTGGGTGGGGTTGTTTGAGCTTTTTTTTTCAGATTCTATTTTTTTATTTAAAATAAGGTTTTTATTTCGTTATGTACCATTCTCATTTTTAATGGTTGTAATTGAAATTTTATTTTCCTAAATTTGAATAAATTGTGTTAGTGAAACACAAGATAAAGAATTTTAGCCACAAATATTGTATAGATTTTTCTATTGTATATCAATTCAATTAATTGTGCTCCCTATTATGTCAAAATCTTTCCTTTTTTTTGGGGGTATATACAAGAAACAGAAAAAATATTTTTTAATAATCTCATAAAAGTTGAAAGGTGAGGCGATTAATCAATCAATCTCATAAAATCCGTTAACGTCTACTCCCTTAAATGAATGTACCATACGCGAATAGATTAATCACATCATTGTATCTAGTGGTGAATACATTGAAAAACCAAAAAAAAAAAAAATCCCATTGACATCAGTGTAGTAAGGGTTAAATGGGAACAAACAATCTCCATCATTTTATGCACAGGTATAGCCTCTAATTGCCAAAAAAGAAAAAAAAATCTACTATTAGAGCGCCTCTAAAGTAGTTGGTCTTAAAGGAAGTAAACTATGACCTCAGCAGAAATATATTGCGACCCTAGACAAATTTAACTACAGTATCAATCATGTGATGAGGACGCCAAACATTTGAATCCTGGAGTCTTCATTTTGAGGGAATTTAACCAAATTATACCACCCCAACCTCAAATTCATGAACGAATTCTAAGATTAAAACAATAGCATCTTTTTTCTAAGACGTTTTTATGGTCAGATTTCTGTATTTTTTTTGGTCAGGATCAGATTTGTTAGAGTAAAACAATAGCACTTCGCACACACGAATCGCAACCTGGGTCAGATTATAGCGAAACTTGAGCCCATGTTTTATGGTCCAAACTTTTTAAAGTCGAGCCCAATGCAGGAAATTCTCTTCTTTGGTTTCCAGCCCAAGCCCAAGCCCAAGCAAAATCCTATCACCTATTCGACTTTTGGGACGAGCCCCTTTTATCTTTTGGTACATAAGAAAGAAAATTTCGAGCCAAAAAAAAAAAAGAAAGAAAATAAAAGTTGTAAAGCTTTTTTGCTGAAATTACCCAAAAAAATTATGGGGAGTTTCCTTTTAAATTTTCGGATGCCAATATATAAAATTCCGTTGTCCTCCCTAAAATGTTAAGATTTTGCAGATTACTTAACTCACACTTTTGTCTTGTCTGAAGACGGAGAATGTGAAATATTTTTCTCTACATGGGACTTGCTCATTTCTTTTAGGGTAATTAACAAGAAAAATTCGTGAGTTTTGAAGAAAAAACACTCTATCATATTCTTATTCCAGTAAAACACTTCACCCCAAATATGTAATAGATATGACACTAATAACCCTAGTAACGAATTTTCTATTATTACAAAAAGATAAAATATAATTAATGTTTATTAATTTTTTTGAAAAATCCTTTATTACTAGATTAACAGAATCAATTATTAATAATAGTAATAAATTATAATAATTATTTAATAAAAATAAAAATTAATTATTTTCCCAGTTTTTAATTTTAGATTATTGGTGATCCTAAAAATATTATGTTAATATCACACATAAAGATAAATCACATATAACATAACAATAAGAATCTTGTGGTTTTACTATTATATATATCAATATTCTAAAATTAATAGTTGAAAAGTACATATTTTTTATTTTTACAAAAAATAATTATTATAAATTATTATAACTATTAATAATGGTTTTAAATTAAATGCATTTATAATGTAATTTTTTATATTTTTATCCAATCAAATTCTCTTAGATACATAAATTTTTAAATAGTGGGGTAAGAGTAAATTTATTAAGCAGATGTGACAATATATAATTAGATAACTTATAAAAATAATTATACTATTAGTGCAATAAAATTAAATTCATTAATTAAATATTTTATTATTAATAATAATAATTTATAGTAATTATTTTTGTAAAAATAAAAATACATATTTTCTAAACTACTAGTTTTAGAATATTAATATATATTTTTTATAGTAATTCTTATTTTAAATTTATGTTTATATACGATATTAACAAATAATTTTTATTTTATAAACTTTAATATTCTAAAATTAAAATCTGACAAAATATATAATTTTTATTATTAAAAAATAATTATTACAATTTATTACTACTATTAATAATTTGTTCTCTTGATATGATAAAATTTTAAAAATTAAATTGAATATATAAATATATAAATGTTTTATATTATTATAACCAACATATATTTTACTTTGTAAAAATAATATATGTACATAAGTATTAATAAAATGGTATTTTATTAAAAAATAATAAACATTATAAATATTATTTGTATTTTACTCTTCTTTTAATATTAAAAATTTAGTTAATAGGGTCATTATTGACATATATCATATATTTGGGGTGAAGTGTCATATTGAAACAAGAATGTAATTGAGTGTTTTTTCTCCAATCCTCATGGGTACTTCCTGTTATTTACCCTTTTTTTTTTTTTGGTCGGATACATGGGACTTGCTCATAGATGTTACAAAGATGCAGTAAAGCCACTTAGACTATTGTCTCAATAAAAGTGTTTGCCGTTCAATTTGGATTGGTTTTGAGTAAAAAATTCAATGGATTAAAATAACATGACTTATAGCGGTTTTAAGACTCGTATTAGAGATGTCAAAACCTTAGCCCATTGTGACCTGCCCACCAAAAGCCCGCAAAAACCTGCTGGACCTGCCTCAAATAAATTTGAAAATTAATCGAGCCTATTTTAGGCCAAAAATTAAAAAAAAAGTTCAAAAAAATATTTTTTTAATGTTTTGATAAATTATTTTTAAAAAGATATTTAAAAAATATTTTTTATATATGTATACCCTATTTTTCAAGGTCCATAACAATTATACACTAATTTTGACTAAAAAATATTATTTTTAATAGTGTTATTTGTGAGTTATGACACCGTTTTATTTTTAAATTTTAACTTTAAGTAAATAATATTACAGGACAGTGATAATGTATTGGTGAATATATATATTTCTTACTTTTTTCTTTTTTGGGTAATATATTTTTTACTAATAAATTATGAATTTTCTTTAAAAAAATATAAAAGACTTAGCCGAAAAGTCTACCCTAACTCATCTAAGTCTTGTTAAGTTAGCGGGTTGAAATTTTTTGCGTCAAAACTTCAATCCAACCTACTAAAAATGACGATTTGATCTACTACCAAAGAGTAGCCCTTTTGATATCTCTAACTCGCATCCCCATTTCCCTGCAAATGAAGAATTTTATGATCGCTATATATTCTTTTCTCCATTTTGAATGCACTTATTTACACTATTACTGAAAATGTCCTCAAGATTATTTTAATAGTTAACTTTTTATTTTTAAAATTAAATTAAGAATTGTGTATTAGAATCTCAATTATTCTATATAAACTTTTATTTTTTATTTTTATTGTTGACAATTCTAAATGCCTTTAATTAAATACGTATTTTATATTTCTAATTAAAATATTGCTTCTATGATATTTTAAATTTATATAATAATTGTACTAACTAATAATAAATATAAATTAAAGTTTTAACATAACACGAAAATTTCTAACTTAAATACAACATTTAACTTGAATTAAAAAGTATAGTGAAATAAATTTTAAAGAACTTACAAATTTGATCAAATAACTTGCAAATGTAACACCTAAAGTGAATTGCCATGTAATATTATAATTGAGATCATATGTTATCAGAAAATATTTAACGGCGTGCAACATAATAAAACAATGTTATTCACGATGAATAATAATAGGGCAGATTCAAGGGGGGTGTCATGGTACGGACAGGATCCCATAATCTGCTCCATATGAATGTACACAAAATAATTCTGCAGGAATTTTTGTTTGAATTTATCAATGAAATTCCTTTGTATATTCAATTTTCAAGCCATGTAATTCATATAATTAATATAAAATTATTATTTTATATTTGAATAAATTTGCAAGTTATTTAAATTTTATTTCACTTCTCTTCACTTTTTAATTGAAGTTAAAAATTATATTTAAGTTAAGAATTTTTTGTGTTATGCTAAAATTTTAATTATAGTTAATTTTTATATTTCATATTAATTATTACAATTATTAAATATAGTTTAAAATATAACAAAAGCAATATATTAATTGCAAATACAAAATAAATTTTAATTAGAAGTATTTAGAAATGTCGACAAAAAAAAAATTTGCATTGGATAATTGAGATTCTAATACATAATTTTTAATTTAGTTTTGAAAATATGAAAAGAAAAAAGAAAGCTAAATACTAAAATAGCCTTAAGGACATTTCAGATATAGTGCAAATAAGGGCATTTAATATAGAGTGGTAATAAACAAACCATTCTTTTAATATGAAGGGGAAAGAAGTTTTATTGTATTATATTTGTATCCAGTTTTATTATATCTTCAACGATCTATTATTAATTCATGGAGATAATGGATTCGGGACGCTAAATACATTAGTAAATATGCAAAACATTTTATACATCAAGATCTGGACATGTTAATTTGCCCCAACACATATATAGTAGACTTGGCATGCATGCATGAGGGTAGCCGGTATCCCTCATCTGTTTTCTACAAACACAATCTCATGTTCCCTGCCTTCTCTTTTTGTCATAAAAGGAAGTAAATAACTTAGCTTGGTTAGGTGGAGTCACAACATTTATCTTTACATGACATATATTTGTAAACATACATTATTAACACCTAAATTCCATATCCTTCCTGCTCCTAGTTACTTTTGAATAGAAGAAAAGACATTGGGGACACTTGATTGCTTCCTTGTTAACTTGCGATCCATGCTTTCAAAATTATGTACCGACTTTAAGGCTATAAATTCGGTATCTGAAAACTGAATTCATTTGATGTTCATAAATAGAGCAAACTTTAATCTTATTAAAAATTCCTTTGCTGCTGCTCATATATTGACAAAAGCTTCTCAGATAGAATCTCTGACTCTAATCTGTGAGTTTTATCCACCTGAAACATCAGTGGAAAATTCTAATTAGTTCACAAATACATAATGGATACTATATTCTTCTCCATTGGAGGTAAATTAGAAAATAATACATCATCTTTGATAGAAATTATGGTGATTATTAGATTAAATAAAATGGTATGATCCATTATTTATTTAAAAGCCAACCATCATGTCACATCATTCTAGTAATAAAATTCTGATAAAGTTTCTAATTGTCTAGCATTTTTTCAGTAAAGAATATTGCAAATTAAAGCATACCTGGAAGTGCAAGTTATAGAAGATCCTCCCTCCAAAGGTCTCAAAGGAAGAAGCATTTAGCAGTGCAAGGCCATAGTTTTCTAAACACAGCAAGATCTCAGATAGTGGAGACTTGTGACCCTCATATGAGGAAATCTGAATAGTAGCCTCACTATCACTGAGCCTACTTGTTGAAACTACAAAAGCAGAGTTGTGATGGGAAATCTTCCTTTGAGGTTCTTTGTTCACTGCATCACTTTGCCGAGAGATTTTCAATAAGAGCTCCTCCTTTTTCTTTGTTAGTCCTTCCACTTGTTGCTGTAACTCGGGTATGTATTTCAGGACTCGTGAAATTGTTGTTGGAATGCTCATTTTTTTCTGCAACAACTAACATTAAGAAGGAATGAAATCTCTAATCTCTATTAACAAATTAATTAGGTTGTGCTTTACAACTTACTTCTATGTCCAAATATATTGTTTTATGAATAGACCCAAAAGGGAAAGAGGCATTTATTTAGGAACAGAGAGAGTAATAATCATTTTGAATATTTTGAATATTCACTACTTTTGGTGGACAAATCATTTAATCTGAATATTGATCCAAGAATTAAGATCCTTAACTCCAAGGAAATAAAGTTGACACACATACCAATGATCGGTTAGTTGAAGTGGTTTGATACTTAAACAAAAACTCATTTTTGAGTTTTGCAAATGAAGACTACAGAGCTTTAGCCTGGCTCAAACTAAATTACTTGGAGTTAGTATACTCTAGATAGAAGAAATTCTTAAATGCTCATGGAGTGTCAACTTGAATTGTACTTTGACTATTTATGGAGTGCACTTCATCTTTAAGTGATAGTTAGTGGTGGGTATTTCCTTTTCGTCAAACTATGTCACTTTATAAATGGTCAAGTCACAATCTTAGTTGGTATTCCATAAGCACTTAAAAATTTCTTCTAGATATTAGTGATTTAAAACAAGAAAAGAAGAAGAAGAAGAAGAAGAAGTTGGCATGTAATTCTCTTATAAATAATAACTAAGAGTGCGTTTGATTTTAGAAAACAATTTTTAATTTTAATTTTTTGTCTTTAATTTTCTTATTTTTAGGATTTTATAAAAGAAATGATATTGAATTTCAATTTTCAGCTTTCATTTATAACTTTCATTGTTTCCTTCATGAAAACATAAAGTAAATTAAAAATAACAAATAAAAAGTGGAAACTGTTTTTTAAACCAAAAGCACCATAATATTCTCTAACTGTGTTAATAAATAAGCACCCCGGTTGACAAAATAAGCTGGTAGAAACCATGATGGTAATTAATTCTTAGTCTCTTGAGATTCTCACGCTCCAACAAAATTCCTTGGCTACCAATCCAAAGAAAAGAGAACAGTCAGAGGGATAAGAGCTAAGTAGGTACCGTTTGGTCTGCCACAGGGAGGAGTGAACGAAGTGATGAATACAAGGTATTGATCCTCTTGCGGCGATCACGTTCACTAGCATTGTGGTTGAGCTTCTTGACCATGGTAGGGTCTTCTTGGTCCGGGGATGGTGTAGACCTTTCAACCTCAACCTCAACCTGTGATTGATGAGGTGATGACGAGAATTGATGTGGAAATGGGTACTCTGTGGTGGTGAAGTGGTTAAACTGGCTATGACTTATAGGCTCAGCCTCTAAGGGCCATACCATGGTAGAGAACACATGAGGGGTAATGCAAGCATGATGGGGATTTGTTAGAAGCGGTTAAGAAGTTGCCTAGATTATGAGATAATCAACACTAGTTCCATATATATACAATCCATTATCCTTTATGTAAGTTGTAAGCACCCAATTTTTTATATGTTTGAATGAACGAGTGGCTGTTAAAAAAAATTGCATAGCAGATTTCTTTTATTATATGCTCTCGACTATTATGTCATTTAAGAATAAGTTATTCTTTCAGGTGGAATACTAAATAATTCAACAAATAAAAGTACATTAGGATCATTGTGCAAGATTATAAAATTAAAAACTAGCTATAGGTGTGCAAGCAAGGCGCACGTCTGCAATGTGGCATCTATGTGTCTGTCTATGTGGGAGAGCGTGGATGAAAACTTACAACACATGACCCCATTATTTATTTGGGAATTTCTTTGCTTTTTAAAAGTTCAATACTTTTCTTTTTTTCTCATTCCTTTCTCTGTGGAACATGTATGCCTATATACTCTTTGTGATACTGCCAAATACCAAAGTGACGGAAGAATAGTAGATTGGTTATCTTGTGAAAAAACTCTATAACAAATTTTACCATGCTGACAGGAATGTTCTGCATGTTTTTTAATTTGCTATGAGTTTCATGTTGAGAAACCAGTGAATTTATACTTTTATTGGCTCGTGCAGTTATGTTGCCTCAAAAGAAGAACGCATAGAAGAAAAAGAAAAACTTCTACCTTTGCATCCGTTTTCATTTCCATACACATGTATGGCCTAATTGTGTAGCGGAAAGAAAGTCAACAACTTTGAAAGCTTTGATATATATGTAAAATGATATATATAGTCATGTATTCCGGTGATAAAAGGAGCACTTTATGTTCTGATGTCTATGGCGATCGTGTGAGTAGTTGCTGTAGAATGCAGCTATGCTTTTATTGGGGGTTAAATGTAATTAACAATCGAGAAGTGATCTTAAACATTCTAATAGCAACGCAAAACATTTTTAAGAGACAACAATAATTTACAAAATAATGTCTGAAATAAAAAATGGAAGAGAACAAGTCCATTTTTTCTTTCTAAGAGAGTATCTAAGGATTTCTTTTAAAAATCAAAAGAAATTAGAAGTTAAAACTACTTCCAGCTTACGTTCAATAATATATTTAAATTGCTTACTAGATAGTTGATATACTAATTGATAGTTACGTTATTGATAAATATTTAAAGGAGAAATTTTCGCCACACCCATTAATTATGTTTATACATAATTAAACAATATTGTTATTCCAACACCTAATAGTAAATATTCAATTGAAATATTTACTTCATTATTGTTGATATGATAGATAGATGAAGAAAATGAGGAGGATTATATTAACGGATAAAGAATGACCTAATTAAACACCAACTTTTAAATATTAGAATAATTATTTTATAAATTAAAATGAGTACCTGTGGCTCACTGTGGCTGATGTGTCATATGAATATAATGCAAGATCATCATAGGGCGGTGCTAGTGATAAATCCTAATTGTAGCCTTCGACACGTGCCCATGCATGGCACACACAAGTCTTTACCTTCCCTGCCTCTGGTTTGCACGGGTTAATTAATTAAGGCTGGTTTCCAAATTTGCACGAATAAGACGTAAGAAATATGATGATGCATGATCTTTCTCCCGAAAAAAAAAATGATGATGCATGACATAATCGTCTGTGTTAGTCATGAGGTGCCAAGTGATACTAATACAATAAGCATATAAATTGCGACACAATGTGTCATATATATATATATATATATATTGGCCGAGGATGACCATAATGTTAGGCTAACTATTCTCCCCACTTTAGTAGGTGCAATAGTGAATGACTTGGTCACTCTTCTGTTTCGACAAACTAATATATGCTATATGCAAGACAGCATATTCTATCCCTTCACTTCATATATGCTGCCATCGGGGCTTGCCATTGTTGCTTTTTACTACAGATTGAGACAAACAGAAAGGATATGATTAATTGATTATAAATGAGTCTTCAAGATAGAGACTGTGTGAGGCAGTCTGCCACGTTTGATGAGATTGTAACCTTTTATTTATTTATTTTTTAACATTTTTTCCATCTGTTGTCGATTCAATGAAAACCACTCGGCCACAAGTAAAGATTATCTATTTTTATTTAATGTTGATCCACTGTTGTTAATTTTTTTTTAATCAATAAACAAATAGAATAATTAAGTTTATGTTAATGATAATCAAACTAATATATAATTGCTCTTGTGATCACTAAATTTGGGATTGAGTTGCTTAGTCGCTCATCGATATTAATTGTGTATGTATTTTATATTTTTTCAAATAATCAAGATACTTGAGTATTGTAAAAATAAATTAATTCAGGTCAAGCTTTATCTTAAATAAAGATGACTTGTTTCTTAAATATGTAGTTTTTTTTTTTTCAAAGAAGATAGATATTCATTTAATTGAAAAATGATATGACGTGGTTCAAAGGAGAACAGCATACATTAAAAGAGGGATATTCCAAAAAACGCAAAACAAAACACAAGAAAAAAAAAATCCTTAAAAGAGAGAAGATGGAAGCCGATTGAACATTCTAAACTCTTCTTAAATATGTAGCTTGGATCCACTAAACAATGACTAAGTATGTTGAAAATGTGTTTAGAAATTATTTAAAAGGAATGAATAGAATGATAATATAATAACATCTTATCTCTCTTCTCACTTGATCATCATTTTTCCCGGTCCAAATAGTGATTCAAAGAAATGTCATAGATTTTACTTCTCCTCCATTATTAAACTTATTGAACAATTAAAATAAAGATGACATATTCCTTCTGTTTTTTTTATTTTTTCTTTGGTACTGAATAAGGAGCTGCTTGCAGAGTTAGGAGAAACGGAAAGAATGAGCAAGGAATGAGATCCCTGACTCAGTGCAAATTAGTGGTAGGTTAAGGTGGGATCCATGGTGGACATGCAAATTTGCCTCTTTGCGAAGTTGCTAGGTAGTATCAAAGATATTCAAGGAAAGGAAAACAGAACATCACTAATAAAGTAGTGACCAAACAAACATCAACCATAAGAGACACTCGCATGTTTCTCAAGTCAACCAATTTAATTCAACATCCGTCTTCACAAAATATATACACATCACCTTTGCTATAAATAAAAGCTTGCAATTAAAGTCGAAATTGCTAAGAGGGAGTTTTTTTTTTTTTTTTAACTCACTCCATACAAAGGGGGTATGTTCTTGTTCTTCACCATCACTACAAGATATTAATCTCTTTTCCTGAGATTAAGGCTATCGTCCTTGGGTGAAGAAGTGGAAAGGAGAAAAGGCCATAGTTGTTTTATTGTAGAGCCACAACACAATGATAGACACTCTTGAATGCTGCAATTTTGTTTTTTATTTCTTTTGTCTTATCTCGTTTTATTTTAGATAGCCACTGAGCAAAGTTGGCAGGATTCAATATGTGTACATAAGGACTGAAAAGTGTGTTCTTAATTCATAATGAGGTTAAGCCACATGTTCGTATTCCAAGAACATTCGAGCATTTCTTAGCTGGTCTCTTGTGTTAGCACTTAGTTGTGTAAGTTTATTAGATATTTTTTTTGCCCCCAAAGCAGTTGGCACTTGGCAGCACTATATATGTCATGCCAACCTGCCTGCCTTTCTTTGTGAGGATTAAGCTTTCATTTGCTGCTCTTATATACTTTACAAACACTACATTGCATTTGCAGATTTGCTTCAAAATTTGAGCATAAATGCTTTTGATAAGCATAAGTGTGAGAAACTTCTCCCTGTGATCATAAAGTCTGCAACCCAGAATTTATCTGTCAACACAACAGTGCCTTTTTTTCCCTTAACAACCGTGAGCTCTCTTGAGCCAATGTTTTGGTTCATTTTTTTGGGTACTATTAGGAGGGGTTTCTTGTAGTTGGTAGTTCACTCTGCATTTCTCCATTGCATGTTATGCCTATGGGATTTAGATCCTCTAAAATAAGGATCTAAATGTAGGCCCCATTTCTAGTGAAAAGCTGGTAATGAAATATGGTTTATTACGTCTCAACCACTCCCAACATTGAGGATCTCTAGTTTAGTTCAGAAAAGTTTACAGTAAATATGGTTGACTATGGAGAAACAGGTTCCAACAATGAAATACAAAAAGTTCCGTTGCCGGGACTCGAACCCGGGTCTCTCGGGTGAGAGCCGAGTATCCTAACCAACTAGACTACAACGGATTTGTTACCTAAGTAGTAGTATTACTATTTTCAATATAATCTAATTTCTACACGCAAAATTGGGTCACGCGGCCATGCACAGGGGAAGTTGGCAAACTATGCAGATGAATTTCCAGCATGTATCCGTTTGCCTCTATGCTTTTTGACCATCCACTCATTAGTTTGTATTTTCTTACCGAGGATAACATATATTGGTTTTTAAATTTATCACATAGTAACTCTCTTTATATGCTCTCAAGAAGTCTCCCTAGTATTTTCCTCCAGCCCTTTTTATCAACAGCAGCATTTCAGTTTCATGTTTATCCTGATATTGATTTCCAAAGAATGGATTTCTAATTTCCTACAAATTAAGCTTTCAAAAGGAGGAGAGAGAAAATATCTAGAAGAGCGTTTATTAGATGAACAATTTACTTGGACATTTCAGAAATGCCATAGACATAACATTTTGCGTAAATTGTATGCTTTATTTTTAGGTAATTTCACTGCATTGATAACAGAATTATTCCTACCAAAGATAGAAGATTGATCTTCTACAAAACTACCAAAACCTGGAAGCTATAGTAAAGCATATTTACAAAAATTAATGCAAATAATAATTAAGTATAAGTGTTGGCTTGGGAACCTTTAAATGATGGCAAACATAGTTATAAATTCTTCTAATATATTTGCTAAAGTGTTTCAAAATTACATTAGACAGCAAATATCTCATAACTTCACAGGAGATATACTTGGTCTGGTTTCAAATGTTATATACATCACATAAACCAAGGTGACAGATTGAAACTTGACCAAAATTAAAAGTGAGCAGTATGGTATCAATAAAAAGGACTTCTTCAACAGCTTGTGGGACCATTGAAGTAAGAGTAGTCTACATCTCAAGAACAACAAAGTAAGAAGAAAGAGTGTTAAACAAAGATAAAGTACAAAGAAACTAGTAAGGAAAAGAGTGAAAGGTCAAAAGCTAATCTCTACCATATGACAACACAGCAAAAAAAAAAAGACAACAGAAAAAGCATTGCAGAAGGGTTTTCAAACGGTCAAAACTTTACTCTAACTTGGCAACCCCTTTGCTGAAACCTTTCTGCATAACAAAGAAAGAATCTTATGGTCTATCATCCAAAATGGAAATGCTCATCCTCCTATGCCTTCAAGCTCGTTCTTCATGTTGCAGAAAGATGTTGCAGCAAGCATTCCTCAGATTGCTTCATCTCTCTTTCTCATGACTGCACGGTTAGAATGGTGCCTATATTTATGTCTCAAAAAGGACCATCTAACAGCACCAAGACTAATCAAGAAAAGTGTTTTCCTTCTGAGTTTAGTATTTGAGTTATATTTTGAAAAGAATATTTCATGAGAGAGTTAGAGCTCATCATTTGAATATTTGTCTCGGTCATTGTTGAATTTTTAGTTTGTACATTGTGAGAGATTGTAGTTGGCAAAGTCACCAACTTTGTATTGTTGCTGAATCTGTATTTGGACTTGAAAATTAGTAAAACTCTCATCAACACTGGTGAGAATTGGAGTAAACTTCACATTGAAGTTAAACCAGGATAAAAGTTCTTGGTGCACTCTCTTTAACTCTATCTCTTTATCTTTATTTCATCTCCAACAAGTTTCTGATTTGTACTGCTGAAATTCATATAACCTTAAAATATTGATATACTCTTAAAAAGAAAACAAACATATAAACATTGCCCCTAAAGCTTATTCAGAAAATCACATACTGTTATAAATATCTCCTGAATTCACAGGAGATATCTAGGTGAATACTTTAACTGTTTGTTAAGTGTGCAGAAAATTTTAAAGGCTCACTTGATTCAAACCCCCCTTCTCAAGTGATCAGATACCATCAATAAGGTTTCACATTTTTAGTCTGTCAGAAAAATAATCTCTAGTACATGAACTATGTTGGGCCGATCCTTGCTAACATTATTTTGGTATCTTGTACTTTAAAGAGGGCAATGGTCAACTTTCAGCACTTGTAAACCTGCAAGAGAACAAAATCCATTCGCTATCTAAGCCGATCAGGCATAACTGAGGGCATAGGAACATATATTGCAGAGTTCTCGCAAAGAATTCCACTCTATCTGGAAGTTAAAAAACACCAATGATGTTTAACAAGCAAATTCTGTAGACCAATTATTTTTGAAGACCTACGATGGTCTGTTTGGACAGATTTGACTGCAATTAGCAAATAATTGAATCATATCCTATCCTATGTATGTACAATTGAGTACACACAGACAGTTCAAAATTCAGTGAAATGCTTTAACATCAGTTAAGGAATGCAGACAGATAGTGGAACTGGAAAAATAGTCCATATTACCAACGTGTGGGAAATATTTAATATCTAATTCCGGAATAATTTCAAATCCAACACAAGGTACGGTACAGTGATCTACAAAAAGTACTTATAGATCCCTTGAATTTTCATACTATAATTTAGAAAGTCTATCCAGAAAATATATAAAGAAAAATAATCTGAACTGGTGTGGGAGGGATGTGCCAGGCCCATGTTGTAGTGCAAGACATGAGCGACACATGAGAGCCACAGTAGCAAGCTACTGTCACGAACCCTCACCCTATAAAGATTAATTTAATATCATGTGAGCCAATGGCCCACGTATCAGATATTAAACTGATAAGAACAGATACTACACTTGATCTTAGCCAAAAGGCCGAGAAAGGTATGCTTTGTATAGGCGCTGCTGATTCAGTTTATAGCTAGACTTGTACATAACTGTTCTATACTCGATCAATATGGGACTTATCAAAGAGGAAACATGTGGTGTTAATTGTCTGAGTAATTTCATATTTGTGCAGTTCACCAAGGTCACTCAAGTGAACACAATCAGCGAGGTTAATACAACCAGTCACTTGATGGAACTTAAGCTTAATTGCATATTAAAATGGACCTTAAAACTCTTTTTATCAATTTCTTGAAAAAAAAACTTATTCCTTAGACATGTTTAGCAACCAAAAAGAAGAAAAACACTTATTGGCTGAGTAATAGCAGAAAAAATGCACTTAACAGAAGACAATACAGATTACGGTTGGTTGTTGGCTTTGATAATGTGCCAATGGAGATTAATAGGACGAGAAATGAAGAATGGTGACTACTGGTCAAAGTTTACGACAGTTTTTAAACAGTGTTCAAAGATTGTTTACATGCTGTTTAGTTCATAACGCACCAAAATGCTCAATCATCTAATTTAATATCTCTTGGTACAGAAACTGTTTGTTGCATCTTATTCGTTCCTCTTGACTCAGGTCAATAAGGAACACAACTGCAACCATTCTAGAGATAAATAAGTACAATACATTGATTTAACTCCACCTTGCTAGCAGCGCATGATATAAAAAAAAAACCAAAGCTATCAGCAGCAGGTAAACCAAACTAATAACATAGACAACCAATGGTAAAGTGGAACAGTATAAACTACGCAATGGCATAAAGAATAAAGATGATTGAATATAAAAGAACAAAGTTACCCCACTACTCCATCAACATTACTTTTAGACATCTAGTTATGAGATCATTATCATAGCTGAAACAGTTTGGGTTCAGTTTTTTTAAGACTGCAATATAAGAATCTTCTGTTTTATTTTTTTGAAAAAAAATCATTTTTGAATTGCTTATGCCTTCTTACCTCTTAAATAATTTTTGAAGGCATTCTGCCAGTTATGCGTTGGGTAAAAGGCACTAACAAGATGCAAACGTCCTGCAACAACAGCTGCAATAAGGTCAGTAACATTAAGATTCCACTTCGCAACTGATAAGCAGGTGGACATTGGTTTAATATCTAAGCATTAAGGGATAAAAAAATAACCATACCCTTACTTTTACGCTCACCCACTATCCCACAATCTTTATTGTGATATTGATATTGATTTCCAAATAACGGATTCCTACAAGTTATTTCACTGCATAGATAAAGATATAAGATTAATCTTCCACTAAACTATTTCCCAAAATAATAATAATAATAATAATTAAGTACAATGGGACCAAATACTTTTTAGTCTAAGGCACGTGAACATACAATGCAGCCAATCTTGAAGGCCGGTGATCTTTTAAATAGCAAACCAAATAACCAATCACTGAACTGCATACCAAATGCTTTAAACCTTCATAACCAATGCAAAACAAAGATAACACTTAATGCTAGAATAATCTAGATTCAACAAAAAGTAGATTGAACTAAAAGGACCCTCACGATGATTTTAGAAGGGATGAAAAAACCATTTAAACTGCTTTGGGTGGGATGTGCCAGGCCCATGCAATAGTGCAAGACATGGGCGACACATGAGAGTTGTAGTAGCAAGCTACTGTCACAAACCCTCTCCCTATAAAAATTAATTTAATATCGTGTGAGCCGTTGGCTCACATATCAGATATTAAACTGATAAGAACAGATACTACACTTGATCTTAGCCAAAAGGCCGAGAAAGGTATGCTTTGTTCTGTGGCTGCCTTTTCATTTTATATAATGCCTTGAGCATTGCTATGTTACGCTTCATCAATGTGGGACTTATCAAAGAGGAGACATAGACAACTAATTTCTGCACTACACCTCAAGTGAACACATTCAATGAAGTTAATACTTTTAGCACCACACTTGATGGAACTTGAGCTTATCCTCAGCTTACATAACAATGTACCTTAAAAGTTAAAACTCATCAGTCAATATCTTGATAAAATAGTAAATTAGTTTTGACATGTTTAGTTAAAAGAAAGTACAGAAACACTTATTAACTGACTGGAATAATAGGAAAAAGACACGCCACAGGATACAATACAGATTATGGACTGTAGTTGACTATGACAATGCGGCAATGGAGGTTAATATGACAAGAGAAATGATGAAAATGGTTTGGAAATACTCATCAAGTTCACGCTTATTTTAAGCATTGTCCAACAACTGTTTTAATGTTGTTTGTACAGAAAATGTGTGCTGCATCTTATTCATTCCTCTTAACTCATGTCATTGACACATTGAGAGAACTGAGAGGCCATTATGCATGAGGAACTGAACTACAACAATTGTAGAGACAAATAAATACAATACCTTGATTTCATTAGTAACTCTCCACCTTGCGAGCAGCAAACTATCTTATTGAACAAGCCAAAGCTAAGCTAAGGACCAACAAAACAAACAACCTACACAGACCGTGTTTAGTAAAATAGCATAACATTATTTTTTTTTCCCCTTACAAAGAAAGTATGGAGATGATTTAATACGGAAGAATCAATTCAATTCACCAGCTAAGAATCAATCTCTCAGCTGAAAATTTGTTGGGTTCAGTTTTTCTTTTCAACATTACAACAATTTAAAAGGCCAAGACACTGTATTTTTGCATTCATCTTTTCATCGAAGAAACAAAAAGGCTACATATGACCATGTTCTACAAAGTTTGAATTTGAAGTTCTCTGAACCCCATTCGCCAGCAACGTGTTGGATAAATGCCTCAAACATTATGCTGCAAGAATAAACTTTGCAACACTAAGATAATGGAAATCCCACATCGGAAGTAATAGGAAAAATGAATGGGTTTTTATACCCAAACATTGAAAGAAATGGGCACGACCTTACTTGAACAGGATCTGTTCTATAGGATCGTACATCTGTATCCTTGAGTTCTAAGGAGACAGGAACCTAAGTCTGGTGGATGAACCATGGCCGTGTGATCAGAGCGTGATTAATGGCTCTGGTGGTATTCCTGTAGACACGGGGTGTCATCAGGGCAGCAGAGGATCGTTCTCACCACACTCGTGTGGTTGGGATGGTCATACGGTTGGCTGACAGACTCAAACCTTTTTGCTATTCTTCTATTTCAAAACATGCCCAATTTTTTTTTGTAGAAAAGTAATAATAATAAAGGAAGGGGCAGAATAGAAGTTGAATTTAGAGATGAAATAAAATGCAACTAGTAGTGATTAAGTACCTTTGCAAGAGATAGCCTGGACTTGAGAAAAATGGCAGTAGATAGAATGTAAAATCCATGGCAATGCTAAGAAGTGGGGTTAGCACATCTACTTGCATGCTCTAAGTCCTCCTCCATGGAAGCTTCTTTGTTCTGTTTGGTGAACATGCACTTTCTAGAAAATGTTAAAGTGCAAGGTGGAAGCATGTAAGGGAGTGTCCCTCTACAAAACAGTATAGTTAGATGGTGGAGAGATTCATGCAACAAAATGAAAAGTTATATTGTGCAGTGGGATGGGACAAAGACAGGGCAAAAAGTCTTCCAAGAGGAAGAAGTGTTGTGATCTCAGTTGTGTTGAGAAAAAAGGTATGGTTTCTTTTTGGTCTGAAAATGAATATATTTTGAGGTAGAGAAGTTGCCACGTTTAATGGTTTGCTTTTGGGCTTTCAACATATCATATTCAGCAAACAACAATACAATATATTTACTGGAATCTGGACTGCGCTAAGGCCTAGTGAGATTTCGACCAAAAACTAATGCAGTGAGATAGACAGGTTGGTTTCAAGATGGGAGCAGATTATTTAGTAATTTACTTAGAGCAACCCAATTATTTGATTGCATTTCATCCTAAACGAAAGCCCATGTACCTAAACAAACTTGATTTTCTATGCCAGTTTGGAAGCTTTAATTTTCAATCGGTGAAATTTTATAGACTTTATCTTTATTAAAAGCCTGTTTGGTAAAAAAATTTATATTTATTATGATTGAAAATATTTATATCAAAAGGCAATTCAATAAAATAAATATTATTTAAATATAATATTTATATCACAAATTACCAAGAAGCAGTATATATCACAATATTAATCTTGCCACTTTTGGAATTTTATAATTTTAATAAATGGTGAAATTTTCATTAAGACATATTATCAATTTATCATACAAAAGCAATCATGTATTGTTATATCAAAAATCAATCAATTGCTACTTAGAAAGTCTTTAGTTATAATAGTGCAAAAAATTATACATTATTAAATTCTTATTTTATTTATAGGAAATTTATATAAAATAAATATTATATTATAAATTTAAAGTATTTTAACTCCATTTTACCCCCTCAATTATAGGTCATTGGCACTTTGGCTTCAATGTAATCCTTACTCTTTTTGAATGTGCATTATAGTCCTTTGGTTAAATTTTTGTCAATTGTTAGTATATAGTATATATCCCTAAACTTTTTATTCATGTGCACTAGTCCCTAGAGTATCGTGCAACTTTATTGCCTACTTTTTTAATCATATACTATTGTTGTTAATAATTAAAAAAATTAATGAATGGACAAAAGTGCATATTTTAAAATTAGAATTTTAAAGGACTTATAGTTAAATCAAGTAAAATTTTCCCTAATTATAATTAGAATTTTGCTAATTAGTATCCTATAAGCAATGGTTAAAGAAGTAAAAGGAAATTTTTATCTTGAAAATATGAGATTTTGTATCTTCAACACATAAGACCCATCCTAAAGTTTGAAGATTTACTTTTTAGGTATCCTTAACCATTGACTTTGAGCACTGATTAGTAAAACCCTTATAATTAAATACATACTATAGTCATAAGTCATAACACACTCCTTTTTAAACTCCATTAATTCCCTTTTGTCCAGTCTTCTGTCTTTAGGGTGAATTAGCTTATTGCTATGCCCTTGAACATGATCTATAATCTTTAATTATTGTCAAGTGGGTGAGTGGGACTTGGTTATTTGATTATTTTTCCATTCCTCATTAAATATGAGAGGTTAGAGGATGGTGACCATAACAATGACCAATTGTGTGTTTTGCTTGCATGCGTATCCGACACTTACTTGGTTTCTGGACTCAAATCTGGGATGTATATCTGACCTAAAAAAGATGTGGGATATATACAATGGAAAACAAATACATGAGATATTAAACTGCTCAAAAATTGATCAGCTAATAAACATTCTGCTCATAATATTTGGTTATGACTTAAATTTAATTCTTAAATAAACGAACAATTCAGAGAAGTGATTAGGATAGCAAACAGAAAAAGGGCACATGTTATTGCAAGCATTGCAACCATGATGTATAACTCGGCTTGTTTAGAGCTTGTTGAGGGTGTGTCTGGTTGGGGTAAAATTGGGGGCTCATCAATGAAAAATTTCACCCCAATTTTGCGCCTAACCATACCCTTCGTTGAAAATTTTCTCACGTCAACGGAAACAAATTTTCCTTCTAAGGAGACATGGTACGTAACAGAAGTAAAAGCCCCATAAAGTTTTCACTCCACTTTACCTTTTTTTTTATCTTCCAGCATTTTCTTTTATATTTATTTTCTCCTAATTTTAAAAGAAGCTTTTGGAAAACACTAATCTTCAGAAAGATAAAAGCTCCTACCTACACCTTTCATTTATGAATTTCACCAGTTAACAGGCTCACATATCTTACATACATACATACATACATACATACATTGCAAAAGAAAGAGCAGAAAATGTACAACCTCACAGCTGAAGCCTAAGGAACTCTACATATGCATAACATTCTCCAACTTATAACAAAGACATAATCTTTCAGACCTCAACTCCAATCCTCTGAGCTACCTGCATCAGCAAAATATTCAGAGATATCATTGAAACTCTTGAAAGGGATTTTAATTTTGTTTAACTCATGAACAAGCTAGAAAAGAGAATTTCAAAACCACAATGAGCAGGCAATAATAGTGATAAAAAACAGCCGAAGAATTACGGGTACAAGGTATTCATCTTTGGATCATGTTAATTGCACAAAGTTACAAACTGCCATATGGATATAGCTTAGTTAAGTAAACAGTTTGCGCAAATATCACTTTCTTCATCTTCCCCAGGGTCTAGTTCCCTTTTCTTAAAGAACTTTGGTGTTTCCTTTAACTGTTTTCATTTATAATTCTTATTTTACTTGCATGAAACTAGTTACATGTAGTAAGAGCACCAATAGGATATAGCATACCAGTAAAGTATGTAACTCTATTTTATGTAGAATCGTTCTGGGATAGCGATTTTATTCCTACGCCATCTGTTTGCTTTGCTTGTGGCAGACTTGAGGAAGTTTCAAGTTCTCATGGACATTGTTTTCTGTTTGTGGTTATGCTTTCTTTGGTAATTAGGAGGACCTATATTTTTTGAGTTTGGGGTCTAAGGAGAATGAGAAAATGACATTGGCATTTAAGCGATCGAGCTCCCCCAAATTCCCTAATCTCAAAGGCCAAGGGAGTTACCATATTTTATTATTCCCTAGTTATACTCAGCTTCTATTCTCAAAGATAAATTTTTCTTATTATATTTTAAATAAATGAGATGTTAGATGAAGATGTTATATACCTCCTTAAAGGAGTGAACATCACTTCCCCAAAGCCAGGCATCACAGCCTGCATCTCTGGCACCCCATATGTCATTTCTTCGATCGTCCCCAACATGAACAGCGTCCTCAGGTTTTACACCCAACAGTTCACACGCTTTAAGAAATATAGTTGGATTTGGCTTCTCCGCTTCAACCTATTTGAAAAAGGCATAACCAACCATCCACAAACATATTAGGAGAGAAATTCATAAATCAATAACAGTATAAAAGAAGAAATATAGTGTTTTGAATTTTTCAATTAACGGCAGGCATGACATATATGTGTTTGAGAATTAATTAAGACCTGACTTTTATAAAAAAAAAAAAGGACAGACTCAAGAGGATGTCAGAGGACAACGGCCAATTCCTGAAATTTGATATAGGAACAATGACATGCCACGAAATCTATGTTATAATGCTAATGCATTAATAAATACAATGCATTATTTTAGCCACTGAATCTCCATTTTATTTTCTACCAAATGTTAAGTTTATACTTGATAACATGTCTAGCCATAAAAGCCATGCAAATCTTGTAAAATTCATTCATCAAATGTGAGCATGTTTGGTACAATGGCAGGAGAGCTCTATGCATGATTCAGGAGCCCAGAATCATTTTGATGCATCCGCCGTCAATGCAATTTTGAGAATCACATTGGGTGAGCCTGTACCTCTAAGACAAGACATTCTACAATATTAGATTGGCTTTTTCCTAATTCTACCAGAAAGGTAAATTTCAGTAATCAAGTTTTGACATCAAGATTTCCGAACCTTCAATATTGTCTATTTGCCCCTTTTTTTTTTTGGCTAACACTTGTACTTTCAATTCTTAATCTGCTTTTGCAAGATGTGACTCATGGTAGTCAATGAATGAATAGGATATATTCCCACTAGTTCCTTTCTAATTTCTTCACTTTGGTGGTAGTTCTCCATTGTGATTGACATCAATGGAGACAGCAGAACCAATAGTAACCTAAACCAACAAAACAAAATGCAGAAAAAATAGGAGCAATTTGCTTACCTCAGCTGATACTGCTACTGCATCAAACCAGTTATCACAATTTAATGCCCGCAGGAGAGGTCTTAGTCGAGTGTCAAAATTTGAGACAATGGCCAATTTGACACCTGTTTTGAAGGGCTTTGAACACTTCTTCTGCTTCAGGATCACAGAGATGCCATGCCTATGGATGATAGCCAGCCAACAATGTCAAAACCATACCCAAATAAATATATATATATATATATATATATTATACATTTTAGAAAAAGTCAATAACAAATGCCCTGACCTTGTCTGTCATATAGTAGTTATAAAGTTCTTCAAAGTATTGAGAATCTGAACAGCCGGTGGAATAACTAACTATGTATTGCCAGAATGGCCTACCATCATTAACATATCTGCAATGTGAAAAAAAAAAAGAGTCTTAATTATATAAAAAAGATGACAGCAGTATGTCTCGTTAGCTATGCTTAAGGGATTATTTCTTTTATATTATCAAACATTTGCAATTAAAACAAAGATTCAAATAGGGATCAGAGATATTTCGTTCTTAATTAAACCAGAGTACCTGACCTGAAGGCAAGTGACATATTACTCAAGTATTCTTAAGAGAGAAATAGCACAGAATATACATATGGAAAGAATAACTTCCAGCTTTGAGGGCACATAACCATGCCTGCATAAAGCCGCACACAAACCACATGTTGATTGTCGTTTTGCACCGTTAAATCATAGTCTCCGCTCCCATAACACCAGAGTTTGATAATAAAGCATTAAGTTCCAAAAACAACATAACTATTCCAGTTCCCCAGCTCAGATGATTTGTGCTCAAACTTTGTTCACTAATTAACATGCTTACATCATAGTCCCTTTAGAAGTACACAACTGAGAAAGATCATTCCAAAATCAACATTCATTATGAGCTACACATCTATACTACCAAGGACAGACAAGTTCTAACGCTAAAAAAAGAAGTGTTCTTTTCAGTTCACTGGAAAAAGATGTTAATGTTTATACTAAAATAACTGTTCCCTAGTTCCCAGTCTTCTTAACTAATTAGACATATTAACTGGTGGCTGCAGGTTTTGAAGAAATTAACAACTTAATTACACAATCAATCAAAAAAGAAAATCTGGTGTACCAATCCGTGGAACTTTTGAAGGTACTTTCAGCAAGGGGAAAAATCAGTTTTTGTAGCCAGCAGACCACTCCTTTTTTTAGAACTATGAAAAGATCTTAACTAGGAACATTTCAATCCCATGAAAGTCATTCATGATATATAATTGATACCAACTATCAAGACAAAAGCAACAGCCAATATTAATACCCAAAAAGAAAAAATAAATAAATAAAAAACAGGAAATCCATAACCAACTGAATGTCATGTGAAACACCAGAATTAAGACAGCGATATTTAGCATGAGCACATAAATGAAATGATTAAAAGCAAAAAAGAACAACAAAATGAGGAAAGGAAAACAACCTGAGACGAGATTTACCCCAAGGCTGACCATAAGCTCTCCTATATCTGTACAATATCTCATCCTCTGAGTACTCCACACCATACTTCTCCCCAATCTTCCTATATATCTGAAAAAACAATAACCCCGCAATTTTTTTTTTTTAAAAAAAACAATCATTTTATTTATTTTTCAAATCCCACAAAACGGCATTTAAATTAACAAAACCAGTACCATAACAAAACCCCAAAAAACAACAACAACAACACTATGCTATGCATGTTCATGTAAATTAAGAATACAATAAAGCATTGACCCACAAGGAGGAGGTGGGGCGGGGGGTGTGAATTGTGATTGGTGCACGCATGCATGGTTGAAATGAAAGAAAAGAAGAGCAGACCTGGGCCATGGGCTGAGAAGGGAGGACGAGGGTGCCAACAGCATCAACAAGGAGTGCCTTGTGAGTGATCTGGCCATAGAGTGACCTCCTGTAATCTGCATAATCCTTCAGCCCCAGCCCCTCCTCCACCATGCTGCTGCTCCTTGTTTCTGTGTCTGTTTCTGCTTCTTCCACAGCAGCAGCAGAGTAGTATGAGGAGGATTTGCAAAGGGTAGAGAGGAGTGACCTATTACAATTGGATTTGGAGGACATGGACAGGGACAGGGCCCTTGCAATAAGGGTCTTGCTCCTTGAAGCCATTAGAGCCATCTTATTATTAATCTCTTGTGTGTGTTTTGTTTGGTCTCACATTCCCAAGAGGCTAGGCTCGATTCAGTTGTCGGTTGGTGTCTCAGTCTCTCTCTCTCTCTCTCTCTCTCTGGGACGCTGAGAATGGAATGGAGAACAAGACACCGAAACCAGAGGTTGTTATTCTCAGCGTGTAAGAGACAGACAGGGAGAGAAAACAATACAGTTCTAGAAAAAAATGCCCCTGCTTCTTGCCTGATATTACCATTTTTTTTCTTTTGTTTTTATCAGAAATGTTTATATGGTATTGTAATGCAATAAAAACTAAAAAAAAAAATATATTCTGGTCCCATTTTATTTTTATATTAGAGATATATTTGAATTAACTTATTTTAAATGTGAAAGAAATTAGAATTAAAAAAAAGATAATTTTAATGTAATGATTGTCATCCAATTAAATCATCTTATTTAGATATCTTTTTAAGTAATGAGTATAAAACTCAACTACTTTTATTTTTCTAACAACATATGATTGGATGGTAGTAGAAAAAATTTTAATATCAGTATATAGAAATTAAAGTCTTTAAAAAATATAGATTTTGAAAAAAATAATTATTTTTAATAAATAATTACTTACCAAATATGCACTAATTTTGTAAGTATTTTTTTTTTTAATTTGAGGAGACAAAAGTAATATATTAAAATTACTGTAGAAAGTAATAAATGAATCAGAGAGCGTGTAAAGGTATATCTTATTTAAGTTAAAAGAGTATATAAAAATTTCTTCTTTTGAGCTTCCGTTGTTATAGGATTAGGATTTGGTCAAATATGCACTGTATTCATAATTTACATGTGAACTATTATGGACTCTTCTTGCTATGGTGAAAAGTACAACATAATTTGCTGGCCCTTTTTTTGGTTTTTTTTTTCAAACTTACTATTTTCTCCCTTACCTTAGTTTACGTATTTCTGCTTAAATATGGTTATCTTATCTTATTACGCGACATTTTGAAACTGAATTTTCTAATACATAAAAATAGAATTTAGTTCATACTTGCATCAAAGTTACAACAAATAATAATAGAATTTAATTTATATGTAATCAAGTATTGAGTATTAATATATCAATAGAAGTGTTTGATTTAATTATTGACTACCTTAAAAATCTTACAAACATAAATATATTATTAAATGATAATATAAAATTATTTTACACTATTAATATATTAAAAGTAATCTAATATAATAATAATAAATAAAACTTTGTGAGACTATGTGAATTCTCCAACTTTATACAAAGCTAAAGTATTTTTTAACATATCATCTTATAGAAATCATGATGTTGTCAGACAAAATAAAATAATATGAGCCACTTATTAACTTAGAGACTAACAAACATGCCACGTTATTTTGGTAATAAAATTTTGACAAAAATTTAAGCTTTCTAACACTTTCCCAACACATAACATTAGTTGCTTATAAAAACCATACATTAGCTCATTAATAATCACATATAAGTGAAAAAAAACCCATAAGTGGTCTGTGTATATTTGTAATTATTTAATTTAAGTTTAATTAATCTGCAGGTATGGTTTAATTCGTTAGTTATCCCTTTCATCTCATGGAAGTTGTTCAAATTTAACCACTTCTTTTAATTTATGAATTTTGCGCTAATAATTGTCTTGAATACATTAGTTAAAAAAGCTACAAGTGAAATTTTTTTGTTTGAAAAGTAATTTTTTTTAATTTTCAATGTGATCAATGCATTAAAAAAATGAAAAAAAAATTATTCATAATTCTTTAACCAATATTCTTATAACACTTGTTAATAAAACCCTTAATTTATATCTTAAACCAACCCCTTAAAAGGAAGTATGCAACAAACTGTACCGAAAAAAGAAAAAACTACTCTAAAAATAAGGCATTACTCAAACATCTCAAATGTGTTAAAGAAAACTTAAAAGGCTATTTTATTTTATTTTATATTTTAAAAGACATTTTTAGATTTATAATCGATTCATTACTTTTAAAGTTTTCAATTATAATTTAAAAAATATTTCTTGAAGTCATCACTTTAAGAAGGTTTGTCTAACTAATACGATCTTAACTCGAAATTAGGTAAATAATTATTAGGATAGAACAAAACGAGCTATTTATTTACTTATTTAATTAGCTCTATATATTATTTAAGTGGTATACAATAGACATTAATAACTAAGAGAAAGACTATTGTGATGTGAAACAATGATTTGAAAATAACATAAAAATAAAGCCGTGGACATAAAAAGAAAGAGCAATAAATAATGGGGTATAGTACATGACCAATGGAGAAATAAAGATAGGCACAAATGTGATAAAGAAAGTTAGTTAAATATATAAAAATAAAAATAATTATAAAATAAAAAAAGAAGAAAAAACACGAAGATGCTAAGTAGTTGTCATCAAGCCTTCAAGTTGATATCATGTTAAGGACTTTTATTTCGATAAGATTGTGGATGTAATTGAATTTAATGGCTTTAGGATAAGGACGATAATAGCATATATGAAAGGCGAGAAGGGAAATCCATTTGTTGAGGGTCAATATGAAATATTTCATTCCTTGTCCTCCATGTTTTAATAGGGTCTACAAAATTTTATGGTATATTACATGATCAATGGAGAAATAAATAATGGGCACAAATCGATTCACTTACAAAAGAAAGTAATAGTGACAAGTGCAAGATTAATTGATGCATTCAAAATGAGTGCAGAATTATAAAATTAAGCACACCAGATTAGAAGCAAAAACTAACTAGTTTATATAATATCTATGGGTTTGTGGATTGGATCCTAATAAAAAAATGACGGCTGTAGTATTTTTTTTTTTATTTTTCATTCATCCCTTCTGTTAATTTTTTGAGAAACTTTTTTTTAAATATTTAGCCATTTGTCGTATTAGAGCATTAATTTTTCTATCAATAACTATTTTTAGTATAATTAATCATTCTTACTTATTTTAATTAATTGTATTTATTTATTTTTATTTTTTAATAGGAATAATTTTATTCATTTACTTAACTTTATATTATTATTAAAATTCATTTATTATTTTCTTAGCATATTTTTTTCCTTTTCTTTTTACAGATAAAGTGATACGGATGGTAGTATTTAAATAATGTTAATTTTGTGGGGGATTTTAATTAAAATTAGAACTAAAAATTAAATATAAAATAATTTAATTTTTGTATACAAATAGTATAAAATTAATTTTATACAATCAATTAATAAAGTTTGTCTCAACTAACAAATCCTAAAAATTATCTATTATGATAACTATTTATCATATTTATTGTTTAGATATAATTTTTTATTATATAACGTACAAAATCATAGCACATAGTAAAATTAAACTCAATACAAAACTGAGTGTTAGAAAAAATGTATTCTTATAATAGTTGACATGATTCAAATCATGTAAGATGAAAATTAATAAGCTTCAGTATCGGTCATTTAGATAAAATTTAATTTTATTAACTTTATTGTAAGTTATGAAGACGTTAGCATCCACAAAATAATGTTTAGAAGAAGAAAATTGTTGCCAAATCCTAGTCACCAGAATTCTGTCCCAAGCGAGCAAGACTCATCAAACTGTTTCGCAATTCGAAAAAGACATGCATGTGGGGCCCCGCAACTGCTAACACTCCATTTGGCTGCATGTGACCAAACTATATTGCAAAGACACGTTAGAGCATAAAGGGTCTCTTTCTTGGACACGTTACATGTTCCTTATTTTATCTGAAAGCTCGAGTTTGTTTTTGAGGATTTTATTCTCTGTCACCAATAATTTTATCGATGATTGTTTTGTTTTGTTTTGGTTTCGTAGATTTATTTATTTTTATAGCAATGATTGATTGTGGAGTGACAATAACGCTTCGTGTAGATATGGGTGAGAAATTATGTAGAATGAGTGCTGGAATTTATGAGAGTATGGCATGCAAGACCTGGATGAAAGGATAACCAAAGTGTAATGTGGATTGGATTGGAATGTTTGATTGTATATGCATCAAAGCCTTGACAGAAATTATCAGGAGACATGAGTTGTCAGAAAATTGTTATTACTTTCTCCATTGCCCATATATCCATAACTGCCTTTTTTTTTTCTTTCTAAGAAATTATATATTAATAAATAGAAAAATAATAATTCAATCAAAATTAAATCATACTTTTCTATATCTGAGATCCATAATCCTCATCTAAAAGTCTTAAAGGAACACCAATAAGTAGACGGAATTTTTATGAGCTTATTGATATTCGCATATGCAGTCCATGTGAAAGAATTTTGCCAATATTATTTAATAAAATTAATAACATATGATACATGAAACTCATTAAATCACTGATGCCTAAAATCAAGTAGACCATACAGTAATAATTTGATTTGAATCAATTCGGTATATTGATTAGATTAGTCCAATGTTCACCTTTTATTATTCATAACATCTGAATTTGAAGGAAAAATATAACATTGAAAAAATTTGAAAAAAAAAATGCTAAAACGCTATTATATTTAATTCAAACACCATCATGTGTTCGGTTAAAAATTCTGATTATATTATTTTAGCCATATAGCATTACTCAAATATAAAACCTTACTTAAAAACCATTTATGCTAATTAAATGGATGATTAATCTAAGAACCCAAATCATTACTTTTAATTTTAATTTAGAGACATACTCTCTTTATAAATATTTTAAATTTTTTATATTGATAGTATATAAATTAATTCTATACCATAAAACATTTAATACCTCAATCAAGAATATATAAATTAAAAAATAATTATGACCACAAAACTATGTTAATAAATAGTAGATAATATAGAATGATAAATTTTTTCTTATTTTTCATATAGCTTTTTAATGGTAGTAGTCCATCTATTTTTAATTTCCACAAAAATCTCTAGGCTCGAAAGATTTTTTATTATTCGATTTTCTAATTGTTAAGACTCTTTTATTAAACAAAACCTATAAGTTTTAGATGTTTTATATGTAGTAATTAATTACTTCTCGCACTTTAACAAAGTTTTAACCATACGCTTGACTTTGAAAAATCGTTGGATTTTGCTAATAAGTCTCATTAAGAAACTAAAAGTAAAGGGCTTCCAATATATTAAATGTATTAAAAACTTAAAATTATATTTTTATTAAAAAAAGTAAATTTAATTCTTAACCAGTATTCTAGAGCTGTTATTAGCAAAACCTACAAGTTAGAATAACATATATATGCAACATAGACCTTTGTAGTTTAGATTTCCCCTCTGTCTCCCTTTTATAAGTTCCTACTATTTCTTGTGGTGCATCTTACAGCTAATGTATACGTCAGGAGTTTCTTTTTCTCTTTTAAAGTAATGAAACCCAGTCTAATCCTAAAAAAATTGAGATAATTTGGCTTTTAGAGAGAGAGAGAGAGAGAGAGAGAGAGAGAGAGAGAGAGAGAGAGAGAGAGAGAGAGAGAGAGAGAGAGAATTTTTTCCATAATCTATCAATAATTGAAACATATATCACATGTTAAGTCTCTATTAATGGAATGACATGTTATAACATTAATATGTTGCATGGATCAATATACTCATATTGTTTTAGAATTATTTAAGAAATTAATTTTTTTTATTAAAAAACTAATTTTCTCCAAAACGATATAAATCTATGTTTTGGGAATAATAAACACCGAAACAACTTTATATTTTTCAAGAGGTGTGAAAGTGATTTCAATATATGTAACATAATGCGTCACATAATCAAGTTAGCGTGTTATGTATGCCATCCTGATAAGGTTTTAATGTTTTATGGACATAGACTTCAAAAAACTAATTTATCCTATGATTCATTTCTTGAATAATCACTGGAGGTTTTTTCCCCTAAAGGAGAGGTTTTTTAAAAATCAAATTGTCTGATGTAATTTTTTTTTAACTGAATTTCGGTACATCATGTGTACGTCAGAATTTTTACTTTAATTTGATGGCACTAGACCTTTCTAGTTGGTTTCTTGTTTTCTTCTGGATCTCTGAATAACCAAGTAAACAAAAAAAAAAAAAAAAAAAAGCAATAGCTGAAAATATATATTTTCAATTATTATGAATGAATTCAAATAATTATAAGAAATTAATTTAGTAGCAGTGTTGTTCAAGTCTGGTCACTCTTGCTAACTAGTGGCGCTGAATTGGAAAGCAAGGAGCAATGAGTACGTAATGGGATTGGATTACGCTAGTCTGCATTATGCTATGCAGGATGCTTGCGTGGTGGAATCTGAAATCTAGTGGTTATTATGTTTCAGTCCACAAAAATTGAATGGTGGACCCATTGAGGTAAACACAAGACCTCTAATGGATAAGAGGGCCCAAAGCAATCTGAAATCAGGAATTTTTGGCTCCTCTTTGTTTTTGCCACATAAATTTTCAAACAGCAATATGTGGGCCTACTTTTGCCATGCATGAACATTACTACCCCTCAATATTGTTTCATTTTCTGAAAGAAAAAAAACTAATACAGGTAATATGAAAATATTTTACATAAATATCTAATCATATGATAATAATAAGTAAATATTACTCTTACCAATACCTGAAAGCCATTTAATGAAGATCTTATTTAATAACCGTAAAATTCATTTAAACTATTATATTAAAATTAAACTGAAAAGATATGCTTTTATATATTTCTCAATGTAAACAAATTTAGGATGAGAGGCTATGCATTCTTAACAAGTGTGTATAATTTGACATTATTTGTAAAAATATTATTGAAGCAAGAACCTAACAACTAAAGTATTGAATTAATCCCTGGAATCCACTGATTCTACTTATCATATCACCCATCCCCATTATCATTTATTTGTAGACAGACACCAGAGAAGTAAGTGAATTATATTATCATTTATCTATGAAGGAAGATTTCAGCTTTCGTTTGTCTTTTCCTTTCTTTTCAAATAACCACATCTTTTTCCGCATCAATTTTGCCTTAAAATCACAAGCACTTGCGTGGCTTAAATTGGCCATTGACTTTACGAACAAAGTGTGTGGTGGAACGTCTACGTCCTGGCGCACCAACAGAATCGATGGGAAAATAAAACTTAAATTGAAAGAGTGATCGATAGTGACAATGATTTACACTGATACTGCGGAAAAGTTAATTTTCTTAGCAGATTTTAGTATATTAAATCAACACAGATGAAATACAGTTTGTCTGTCTAATATTGCTCACATATTGTTGGCATAGAAAAATATATGGCATTACAAGTAAAGCAAATAACAAGGACATACAGACGGGGATAAAACCAGATGCGCGGGAACCATATATAATTGTGGTTGTGGGGTATAATTTGGTGCAAGGGTGGCAAAATGAGGAGTGAAATGACATTTTCAATTAATAATTAAAATGAATTAATCCACCCAATTTGGCAAAGTTGAATATTATAACAAAAAATGAGTTAAAATTTTTGACTTTTTTTTTAAATTCAAATAATTAAAATGAATAGTCATCTGTCCAATTTTATGTAAATTAACCACCCTTATTTGGTGATAATAAATAATAGTGTCATATTCATACTAGCTTCACTAGTTTATTTTTCTTCTTCTTTTCTTTTAATCACGATCTTGAGAATTTTTTATTACAATTGACCTAATTTTTTAAGAGCCCAAAATTATGATTTAGACAAAAGCTTATTTTTTATATCTTTCATCCAAATAATAGTTAGAGTTTTAAAATTAAATCAAACATATTACTTCATTTATTCTTGAATAATTGTCATTTCAAAAATTTACTTTGTTTAATAATTATCCATTTCAAAAATTTAGGTAGTATTAATTATTTTTTTACCAATAATACTCCTATTAAATATTATTGACTTATTAGTAAGAAAATAGAGGGTTGGAGTATTGAATATAAACAACAATTTAGTAAATTATTCATAATTTTTACTAACATTGATGCTTTACTAATTATTTTTTAAATTCCATTGAATATTTATAATTGGACAATTATTAAAGGATGGAGGGAGTATTTACTTTGTGACTTTTACTCAAATCATGGTTAAGAAGTTGTCACATAAGTCAGACATGTTACATGATATGCGGTTGGAGTTTTCTTTAAGGAATGAAATATTGATCTTACAAGTTAGAAATTTGAACCCCATTTGTCTTGGATTTCTTCAAAATCTCCATATATATATTTTGCACAAGATAATTGTGGGAAAGGGTTTTTCCATTGTTTTGCTAGGAATTTAAGTTTTATGTTTAAGCTTTTTTTTTATGTTATAAATGTAGGCATATCAAGAAGTTACCGGAGTTAATATTTTTTTTCATTTGTCAATAATGATTTACTTAACTTATAATCAAACCGTGTAAATATTAAGCATTGAATTCCCTTGTTTATAATATTTTCTTGTTAAATCATCTATAGATACTACTTTAAACCAAAATTTTTTTTTATATAATTAAATAATCATCCAATTCATTTAAATTTAAAGTTTAATTTTAATATATTGATAATGTAAAAAAAAAATTATAATATTATCCAATCAAATAATTTTATTGACATTACTTTTCAAGTATTGATGCAAAAATTAATTATATTTATTGATAATCCATATATGATTAAATGATTATAAAATATATATGAAAGATTAGTCTAAATATTTTTAGTTGGGAAGATTCGCTAGGTGGTTAGGTACAAAGTTTTCAAACAACAATCTATCCACACAGCAATAACACAACTAAGTTTGCTATTACACTAATTTTCTTAATAATTTTGAAAATTTAAATCCCAACTTTACATCAATAATAAAATTTATATAAAATATATACACTAAGCTACTGTAGAAACCTTTTGTGCATAATCTTTTAGTTTCTTGGATTAACACGTGTACTAACTCAAACTTGTGTTCCTCAAAAAATATCTAGAAAATCATTAGCGTGCTAAACATGCAAAAGAAATCAAGTAAACAACAGTCTCACAAAACGTACCATTGTGACAATAGGGCCAATGGCCTCGTCCGAAATCCTTTTGAGTCCATGCGGTATGGTTGTCTCACTTGTATAGTTGGGCCTTTGCAGTATCAAAAATTAACAATACTACTCCATAGTGCATAGCATATTTCTTGGGCATAGCTTTACCACATACATCTTTATATAAAAAAAAAAAAAAGAAACTCACAATGTCTCGTAGCTAGCATTTTGTTTTTTTTAAAAAAATTAACAGATCTCTTAAAATTAGAAATTAACAACCTCCAACCCTTCGACCAATATAAAAAAAACCTCTAACCTTTTTTATTTTTATTTTTTGAAAAATTCATTTCCATGAGTCTTGTTTCAAGTTAAGAGATTTAATTTTTTAATGATATGCAAAAGTACTGACAAAGGAAAATGTCTTATCTTTAATTTTTTTATTGATTTAAAAGGCCTAGTTTCTTTTTTTTTCCCATTACTCTCATGTTATGCTCCGTATCATTAATAAAAATAATATTATTCTAATACCTAAAAATAATTGTCTTATTTAAACATTTATTTTGTTATTTTTGAATAAGATTTGATTATCATTTATTCACTTATCAGTCCAGGACATGTTAAATAACACATATTTTTAAATATTTATAAATAATATTTTTACATTATTTTTTACGTTGAAATATCATAATTGAAAACGAATATCCAGTTTTATACTTTAGAGTCACTTATTTTGCGAGAGTCCAGAGACTTCTTTAAAATTAGAACTTCATTGGCAATGAGAAAGATTTGAGATTTGAGAGTGCCCTGCATGTGCATCTCACTTTTACAATATATGGACTTTCATTTCACAACAATGCAAGAATATCTTTTATTCTAAACGCAGCCATATACCCCTTTTCCTATTATACTGCCATGTAACAAACAAAGCTATGATTCACTGAAAAAAGGTAGAAAAAAAAATCTTATATCCTAATTTCCTTTATCCTTGTGCAACAAGAATATTATACTTTCCAGCAAAGGGTGCATCTATGGACCCCACCCATAATACCCCATCTCTTTCCTCCACTTCACTAATAGACCTCACTCTATTCCCAACCATGCCTTCAACAATTTCCAACACGTCACCCTCCTCACTAAGCCTAATTGCCAATCCAGCACTCCCTTTCAACTTAGCCAAATATGAATAAGCTTTTGTGATGTCCAAAGGAAGCTTAACTAGTGCTTTTCCAATCCATGGATATGATAGAATCCACTGGATAAGTCTTTCTCTTCTTGAGTGAATTCCAACCCAAAACCCCCCTCTTGGACTACGTTTGATGTTGTCAGGGAAACCTGGGAGATCAGCAAAGACTTCCAAGGTCCCAGCCTTTGGTGTTTCTAACCAATACTTTAGTACTCTGCAGTTGGTGGTTTCTACTATTAGAATATAGTCACCTTCTTGGCTTAGTGCTACCCCATTTGCAAATGTGAGACTGTTCACAAGAACGGTTACTTGTTTGCTTTGTGGATCATATTTCATTAGCCTACCTGTATTGTCCTTGCTTACTGTCAGAGAGATGTAATTCCTGCATTTTGCATGCCACATGCCTTTAACAAGTTTGAAGGGGAAATAATAATTGCATAATATTAGTAATGTTCACTAACCAAAAAAATAAAAAACAGGTGTAGAGGTATCATTTTATTTATAAGCCCCAATTTTTAATGTAAAAATAAAATGAGGAGGTCCATGAAAAATTTGTTTTAATGTGCAACAAAATGATTATTATAATGTCAATGATCTAATTGATTTAAGTGTGAAAATTGGATTAAAAATTATATGGATGAATTTTATATTTTATTTCACATTCAAAATCCATTTGTGTAAATTCTACCTTTTATTCATACTTTTCAACTAAACACACTCTTAAAAAAAAAAAAAAGATACAAAAGAAGTCGTGTTTAACTTTTGGATGATATTGATTAGGCCAATGAAAAGTTCAATAGTTTATATTTAAAAGTAATGATAAAACTATTAATCCATAAGTAACCAATATTTGATAATGATGGGTCATGAATCATTATAACTACAATTCAATTTTAGATTATCATGAGTGTGTTATTACCTCCTTTCATATTTTGAGCTGCTGCTAGTGAAGTACACTGCTCCAGTTCGGTGATCAATATCCAAACTGTTTGTGAACGCCAAGGGCTCACCTAATTCTGCTTGTGATGTGACTCCTGTGGCAGTGCCACCATTAGGGCCAATTACAACAAGGCCCTTATATGCATCAGCAACGTAGAGCTCACCAGTGCGTTGGTTGAAGCACAGCCCAAGTGGGCGCCCACATATGTGTTCTCTCTTGGGATGCTCATAATATGGTCCTCCACACGCATGATCATCTCTGCCATAACCAGCCTTGTATATATCAACTTGCTACCATAATGAGATATGCCGTTTGATAACATTGTCTAGCTAGATTCGGCCTAAAAATGGCTAGGTGGATATGGATGGCATTGGTTGGTATGGGCCGAAAAAGGCAAATCGTATCAAATTCACACGAGAATTATTGGACAAACCAAATAAGGTTTTGGTAATGTTAGCTATGAATTTGGATTCACCAACATAATTCAAGAAATTTTACGCATTATGTATGTACTGTCATTTATTTAAAAGGGAAAAAGTTATTTGAAGGTAGCGAAATTCAGGAAAAATTCTTATATAGAATCAACTCTAATAAGTTATTCTTATACACATTTATAATAAAGTTAATGAGATCAATAAATGAGTAAGGTATGTGAATAAAGTTGATGAAATCCATTTTTATTGTTAGTGAGCCTAGATATGAAATGTTAAATTTGTGCTAACCTCTCAAAATCTAAACACTCTGGCCACTCGCTTTTATGTTGTGATGAAAGAGAAGTAATAAAGAAGGAGACCTTGAATGGTGTCTCTGAATTGGATCGGAAGCCTGATATCACATATAACACAACCCTTTGAAAAATTGATGAAAATCTTACTTAGATTATAATGCGTCAATAATAATTTACTTGCTACCAAGCAAGTTTTGAGTCAGTACTCCCGAGAGCAACAACTGAATCAAGTGACTGACAGGGTTGAACAGTTAGCAGCTGCCCAAGTAATGTGCGGATTCTGTTTGGTCACTGTCAATGGCGCGCCGTGGCACCCTTGCTACCTTGATTTCAAGGCTGTAGTTCATTTTCATGGGACTAACGTTGCCCCATACATACTCTAGAATATGTCATTTTCGTTTCAGCTGTGTGTTCACAAAATTGGTTTAGTCCATTCCTTTGGTCGCCCAACCAAAGGAGAAAAACCTATAGAGCATAGACTACAATTAACATAATTAATTAAAGATGTATGCATTTGTGATTCATGTGTGGTTTTGTGAGTGAATAACCATTATACAACTGGGCCATGAACCCCATCCAACTAGCCAAGAAATCGATGGCATGAGTAGGAAAAATTCCTATATAAGCATACGTCTAACAACTCATTTTCTGGCACACTTAAAGTTAATAGGACTAACAAATGAGTGAATGTATAGTAAATGAAATTGATTTGATCCAGTTTTATTATAAATGTGACCAAATATAAAGTGTTAAGACTTGTGACGCAACAACAAATCTTGTGGGGTGTAACAGAAAAGTGAAAATACTCCCGCAGGTGGTAAGTACAAGAGGCCAGTTCTCTCTCCAGTACCATACCATTCCCTACTTAATTTCCTGCATGATTTGCGGTACACGAACAAAAAACCCCACCATTTTTCTTCTTCTTCTAAGCCTAAAATTAGCTCCAATCGCTCCCATCCCTTTCCCCTTAATTTGTTGCAATAAATATACTTCTTGTCTCCCACTTGAGTCCGTTTGAACCAGAGGACAAAAAAAAAGAAGCTATGCACTCCCTTTTGCCCATACGTCATGTTATTTTTCATTTCGAACCAAAAAAAGGGGAAGAAATTTTCCTTTTGGCTAACAAAATTACACTTAAACAAAAAAATTCAGGAATTATTATTTTCTCCGTTTCTCATTCAATTTTTCATTGAAAAGCTTCCATCATGACCATCGTTTTTAAAGGTCTACTAAACTGGCCCCAAAGATTAATGTTATGTAGCACATTTATTAAAACAGATAAGAGTCAAGAAACCATTTGAATAGTATACTCGCTTTAATTCCTTTGATCACATGATCAGGACCAGAAATGCAGGAGTCAGAAATTTTTACTAAAATTAAATTGTCAGAATAATATTGTGCGTTATATTGATTCTTATTATGCAAAAAGGTAGGTCCTATCAACCATTTCTATCACTTCTGATGATAAACAATTCCTTACAAGTATTTTTTATTTGGATCCTCTAAATGAAGATATCACTTTATAGGATAAAATGAACAATTTTATTCTTAGATCAATATAATGAAGAGTCTCATTTTTAATTTTATTAATCTAAATATAAAATCTCCTTATTTTACTCTTTAAAATCAGATTCTTACTTTAGGGATCCTTACCTGCATGATAAGTTATGTTTACATACCTGTGAGAAGAAGTGACGGCAAAGTTGTGCCAACGGTTCTGAGTGGGGTGCCATTTGATAATTCGGCCGTCGGAGATGCCGGTGTAAGGGCCGTCGCCGGAGGGGTCGAAGGCGAAGCTCTCTGGTCCAACGGCATGCTCAATTGGAACAGCCTCGTACTGCCAATCCTTGCTGCTGCCGCCATTGTTGTCTTCATCGGATGGCCCGATGCCGCCGTTGTAGCTGGCAAGCCAAGCTGTCAGAACAACCGCTGCTGCTGCGGCGGCAGCCACAAAGTGAGGCTGTGCATGTGGCCTCATCGTTGAAGAGACACTGATGAGAAAGAGGGGAAAAAAACACGAACGATTATGAGTGGTGAGAGTTCAGAAGTGTAGTACGTACAAAAAAAGGGTGATGTGTTTTGTTTTGTTTGGTTTCGTGCGAATGATGCTACTACTAACACGAGGTTAATAATACAACCAATAATAATATCATAAAAAATAAATAATACAAGCAAAATAGTACTACAAATATAATGTTGCTTGATGGTTTGTAGCTGAGCCTACAGTTTAATAGTTGCAGATGTCTCTTATATCTTTGGATGGTTTTGTATTAAACTTGCACCTCCCTTCCTCTATCCTCTTTAAGAAGAATTTTTAGTTTTAATACCTTTGATAAAAAAAAATATTGCAAATAAACTAGAATACTATGCCACGAATTTAATTTTATTGGGTTGGAATGAAATTATATTAATTATATGAAATTTGATTAATTAACGCTTCAATTTTTGCCCTTGATTATTGAGGCCGAGCTTAAATAGATTTGGCACGACGGTTGAAAATTTGACTTAATAAGGTTGTTAAAATGGATTAGATGAGTTGGATTCAAAAATAAATATACATTCATTAATTTATTTTCAACTCGGTACATTTAATCTATAGGTACAAACTATAAATAAAATTTTGATTCAAACGTTTCGTCTCATCTTAGTGCAGGAATAAATTCATAGATTATATTTATTAATAGATTTGAACAAAAAATTAGTTTGTGAAATTTTAATTATCATTTTATCATATACCATTATAAATTAACTATGCGAAGATTAACTTTTTACACGTGTATATTTTTTTAATAGTTATATGATTTTTTTAAAAAAATTGATAATTAGTATTATCTTGCCAATATATAAGAGTTTATATTATGATTTAATTATGTGTTATTATATTATACGATAAACCTTACAATGCATAAAAGAGATTAATTTTGATATATGGATAGTATAAAAAAAATTATACTATCATTCAATCATATATTTTTATTTATAAAATTTTTAAGATAGTAAATAATTGAATTAACCATTTTTGCTCAAGTACCAATATATAATTAAATATTTGTGTAATTTTTTTTATGTTGTCCGATATATAAATTAAAATTTATATGAAATGTTAATTAAACTCATTTAGAATATAACGACTTGTATATATACTAAGTAAATTTTATTTATATAATTTACAAAGGTAATATTAATCTACTCTAGATATAAGAAGTTCCCATCCAAAAGTATCGAGAGTTTAAGGTATGTATTTGAGTTGAAATTTTGAAGGGATGAGAGAAAAAAATTTATAATATAAAATTATATTATAATTTTTTTTTCTTTCATTTTTCTAAAATCTCAATTCATAAACGTATACCAAGGGTCACGTTTGATAAGAGTTACAACTAACGCACATAAATATTTTGCTTTAGCTTTCATGCGTTCACAGTTGGTTAGTCTTATCAGAGTGAATCACTCACGTATGACGTATCACGGGGTTAGATCATTGTCGCTTTCAATCTTCGTTTTTTCCTCCGCTTGATTTTGTTATATATTCAAACATTTAGTTTAATTAGTCCAATTATTTGATGGCTTAACAATCATGCATAATATCCTATAATTGTGCCGATTATCTGAAAAAATGCTTAAAGCATGAACCACGAAAATTGAGAAATGCACTTATAATGACTTGCTATAACAGTACTGCCACTTCCCAAATAAAATTAAAAGGATCAGTGTTAATGCTTTCGCTAATACCATGTACTCATGTTTTTATTTTGCATATTAAATGAACAATCCACTCTCAGTTGTAAAGAAGCTTAGAGTTATATTAAAAAAGATAGTGCTCATATAAAAATGTATTAAAAGGACAAATTAATCCGTAAATCCCAATAATTTCAACATATTTTTAAATATGTCTTTGTACTTTAAAGTTTTTAATTGAGCCTCTCAATCTAAAAATTTGTGTAATTAAATCACTATCATTAATTTGTCATCCAATCTTATTATACTAGTGACTTGACAAGACAATTTTGTGCTAGTCAAGCCACTTTTTTTATTTTTGAGATTAGTTTTCATATATTATCATTATAAAATAATTTATATTTTATTTAATAAAAATTAATACTTTTTAATTTTATATTTATTTTATTACACTAACAAAAGGCTGGTTACATTAAAAAAATAATGAAGAAATGGGGATAAATAAAATAGTGGTTGATAGACTTGAAAAAAAAAAAAAATATTAATAAAGTAAAGAGACACCAAAAAGTGATTATTCACTTCAATCTCCTTTATTAATAGTATATATTATGCATATGTGGTGTTAACATTGCCGACGCGGTACCGTAGAGTCTATCACCAAAACAAATTCTTATCCCCAAATTTCAGAACTACCATTAGATAGTAACGGATCAAGAAAATTTTAGTATTAGAGGCAAAGATAATATATCAGTATAGAAAGGAGTAAAATATATTATATTTTATTATTTTATCTTATTTAAAATTAATATAGAAGCAAATTCAATCAAATAATGGGGAGAAAAATATACTAAAACTATATAATTGTTGCAAACTTTCAAAATCTGTGGGGGCACATGCCCCCAACCTTGATCCGCCCCTGCCGTTAGAGTTGCTTCCAACCTTAAGATTTCAAAATATGTGATTGATATTGTGTTATTAGATGGACTATTATTTAGCATTATTGCTCATTGGTGGATCAGTTTTAGGTCTTTATGTATGAGCTTACAATATTGGAAAGACTTAACTCGTTAGATTATTTTATATAAAAGAGAGGTCCTTGCTCCTAATTAAAACAGTGCCTGATTGTCCCATTGGAATATCGGATAGTTGCTTCTGACCATTAATAGGTGTCTAGTTGTGTCATTTGAGACTGTAAAATACAAATCTTAACAATTTGCACATTAGAAAGAGTTCTCTCCCTACTCTTTCTCAATCTCTCAACTCTAATCTGAAGACGGCCACAGATGGCAAATGATACACAGCCAGAAAGTTAACTAATAATAGAGATGGCCAATTGACATGACATTTTATAAGTGGTTACAAATCATACCACGATATTTCTCTATTCATGAATCCACCCATGATTTTCAGTTTTGTCCTTACCACATGTTTCTATCAATTGAAATTGGGCAATAAATTCAAGCATTATTGCACCATTCTTCGACTGTTCCAATAACTCTAGCACTGGTCTCTCATTTGCAATAATAAAGGTTATGCATGCTATAGTTGAAGTTAAATTTATCATAACCAAATCTTCTGCATCCTTTTTTTTGGTCCCACTTTATTTCTCCTCAATAAAATTTTAATATATATGCAATAATGATATCATTATAATTTTTTATCCATTCAATTTTTTTTAACTACTCATAATTTGAATACATAACAAAACTTGATTGGAGGTAAAGAGAATAAAACAGAGGATAAAAGATTTCAATACAAATGTGTTATCCAAAAGTAGGAATTTTTATAATTATTTATTTTATTTAAACTATTAAAATTCAAACAAGGTGTGATTAATGCACCCCAAACTAATTTGTTAATCTATAATATGAAAAATACTAAACGATTAGGTCATTATTTTTAACCTTTGGATAAATAACGGCTTATTTGATTTGAATTTTCAGTTTCATTTTCAGTTTTTAGATTTTGTGAAGGAAATACTAAAAATTCTAAAACTACAAATTTTAGTTTTCAGCTTTCATTTTCAGTTTTAGATTCCTTCACAAAATCCTAAAAACTAAAAATGAAAATTAAAACTGAAACTAAACTAAACCAGAATGTTCTTCACTCCTTTAACTTATCAACCACCCTTTTTGAATTTTGACAAATTCAAGCAACAATACTCGTAAATAGTTACGACCATATAAAATTGCTTGGATAAAATATGTAGCGTGCACCCCAAACTAATTTTCCAAGTTAAAAAGTTTTATGGTCTTCTCTTTTACTTTGATCAAATGCATCTGCTTAGTAGGGTGAAAATAAAAAAAATGATAAATGGGGCACATGGCTCAGTCTTTCACTCGGGCTATCAGGGTCGTGTTCTTATATATGGAGGGGGATTGGCAAAGTGGCGATGAGGCTAAAGGAAGGATTTCACTTTTCACTTGGTTCAGGAAATGTGTCCTTTAAGTATGACAGTTGGTGAGATGGGGAAAAGGTGGCTACTATGGTAGATTACATTCATATTTTGGATTTAGAGCTCCATCTCCATGATCTTTGGTGAGATAGTTAATGACACTTTAACATCTTGAATATCCTTTACCTTAGAAATTTGTCGCTTTCTGGCTTATCATACTTTACCACTTGGGGTGAGTGTGATACGACTTGGCGCGGCTTGAGCAATAAAGCGGTGAATATCCTACTGGAAGCGGTTATCAATGGTTACTTCATGATTATGCCTTTGAGGAGATTGGAGGGTCTTGGATGTGGATTTGGAAATTACAGATTCCCGAAAAGTTTAAGTTTTTGATATGGCAACTATATCACTTCGCTCTCTCTCCTCCAAATTTAGATTTATTAGGCGTATTGCCACTTTGGCAGATTGTGTGTGATGTGGAATTGGGGAGGAAGATCTTCTACATTGCCTCGTGATTGTTGTCACTCCTGGCTTGTTTAGCTTGAAATGGGCTTTGGTTATGATCCACACTTCTTACTCTTCCTTTGCGTGATTGGGTTAACGCGCATTTGAGATATTCCTTTAATCTATCATTTACAGTAACGTTATGTTGGGTTTGGTGTTGGCGGAATAAACAAAATTTTGAGCCATTATTGTGGAGGGTGGATAAGGTGTTACCCTTGCTAGTTGTGGACATCCACTCCATCGAATGCACTTGTCCTCTATCAGCATCGCACTATTGTTTCACGTGTGGTACGCTAGGCTTAGCGAGGAGGAGGAAGTAAAGTTGAATACTGATGGTAGCCGCTTGGATTGCTAACGCAATGCGTGATTGGCAGGCTCTCGTGACTCAGTGGGATGGGGATTGAGGAATTTTCTGGTTTTTCTTGGAGATCATTTTGTTTTATTTGGGGCTTATGGTGATCAGTTTGGCCTTACCAGAGTGTGGGAAAAGGCTATCATTTAGTGTGGTATGAAAGTGACTCACTATATGCCGTTCTTTACTTACATCCAACTCCTAGACCAACCACCATACTTGTCCTGTTCTTATCGGAGGTGTCTCATCTCTTAGCAAAGACCGGATGATACGCTTGTCTCATGGGATTCGAGAGAAATTCGTGTGCCGATGGAATAGATTGGGAAGTACTAATGATAATGATGTTAGGTTTTGGCAAACTCTCCTCCCTTCTTAGTGTCTTACCTTTGTGAGGATGCTTTAGGGAGGGAGTATTTGCATGATTAAGGCCCTTTTTTTCTCTTTGCTTGTTTTTCTTTCATATTTAACCAAAAAAAATAAAAAAGGGCCTTTGAAGATGCTATACTGGTAATTGGTGGAAAAAAGGTCGCAATAGAGTTCTGCAAAACTAGAGTGTACCTGCCCATGAAGTGGAATGGACTGTGTTTATTAGAAAAACGCAACTTTCATCACAATCTGCATAAACGACTACATGTTATCTTACTTTCAAAAGTAATTCAAATACCGTCTGACCTATGATGGACTCTCATAAGTTATAAATGCCAATAAAAGGCATTAACACTGATGCAATCCATAGCTTCCCATCTTTCTCTTCCACTTCGCTTATGAACTTCAAGGTCCTCCCTTCACAATCTTCCAAGACTTCTAATATATCTCCTTTATCACTTAGCTTTACAGCAGTAGCATGAGGTTTCCACCCAGCAAATGATGAGTGTAACTGCTTGAAGTTGAGTCCAACCTTTAGCAATGCCTTTCCAGCCCACGAATTGGAAGAAACCCACTTTGCGAAAGGACTTGCTTTTGAATGCAAAGCCACCCAGAACCGCCCTTCTGAATTTCTTCTTACATTGTCTGGGAACCCTGGCAACACAGCAAAAGTATCAACTTGACCAGCATTAGGTCCATGAAGCCAAAGCCTCAGGATCCTGCTAGAAGTGGTTTCTGCTACCAGCACAAATGAGCCATCTTTGCTTAAAGCAACGCCGTTGGGAAAAGCAAGGCCGCGTAATAAGACGGTCACTTCTTTTGTTGATTTATTATATTTCATGAACCTGCCAGTCTTGTCTCCATTGAGGAGTACAAGCATAAATTGCCTGCAAATGAAAGTGGCCAACACTTAGACTAAAGTTTCTCGGCAATTAGAAGTTCTTAGTACTTATAAATTTTCAAAGTTCCACAGGCACCTTCTAGGATTAAGTCCTTGTGTTGCAGTACGTAAATAACAGAAGATTATCATGCTGGAAATCAGAACAGCAGACATTATCTATTTGTGTTTAAGAGAAAGATACTAATTGGAGCAAACAGTTTTGATTTGACTTGAACAACTGATTCATGCTTTGTAAGAAACTCCCCTCCGTACTAAATGTTTGAACATTCTAATGACAGGATCTCAACAGGGGAAGGTTTCAGTGAACTAATGTAGAATAACTATTTTTCAATTTAATTTCGTGCACTAGAATGACATTGCAGCATCATAAAGAGGACTACTGAGCCAATAAAAAATAAAGGGGACTATTAATTGACAAAATTGCAGACACACTTGATCATAACAGAAAGGAAGGCATGTGTTTGTGCTGAATTTACCTTCTCTGGAAGACTCTGCTTGAATCAGTGAAGTAGATGACATCCTCATCTTCACTGATGTCCATGTCATTGGTGAAGCCCAAGGGCTGACCTTCAACTTCTGTTACTACTTCAGTGGCCAAACCCCCTTCAGGTCCTACTACTTTTAGGCCAAGGTAGGCATCAGCAATGTACAGATCTCCACTTTTCTTATCAAATTTTAGTCCTAATGGCCTCCCACAAACATGCTCCAACTCTGGTGCAAATGGGCGCACACAGTCCGTCCTTGAAAATCAAGCAATGCAACTACACTCATTAAATTCATAATAAAAATTAATGTTATCCTAATAGCTGTAAGTATGTGTTAGATCCAATGTCATGACTTATAAGAGAATAACTTTTTTCAGTTGTTTTAGACTGTTTGAATAAGCTTAAAAAAACAGAATAAGAAGATAATCAATTTTCTGTTTTGCAGAATCAACTAGGTGTTGAGTGCGTTTGGATTGGCTTTTTAAAAATGTACTTTTTTCACTTAACGTTTTTAGTAGAGCTTTTTATCCTAGAAAAAGCTATTTTGCATTTGGATAAACAATCTGACAAGTGCTTTTAATTATTAAAAGTACTTATAAATATGTTTGGATAAATAAAAATAAAAGCACTTTTTTTAGATAAAATTACATAAAAGGACAAGAATAAAAGTTCAACAATGTAAAAACACCAATGACACTTTTTGTTGGTAACCAATCCCTTATACTATTCCTCAATTCTTCCATCACAGACAACCAATACATTAGTGCTTATATATCCTTTCCTACAAGTGAAAGGTGTCTGTTTTTAACAGGTACATGGATAGTTATATGAGTGTCATCTATGACCCCAATGTAATAGTTAAAATGAGGTCAATATCGTTATTCCTCCCTAATATGGTTAGGATGTCCCTAAATAAAATAAAATAAATGAAAGTGAGTGTATCTTAAAAAAAGAAATAATGAAATCGGGAACGAGTTGGAGCATAGACTTATCAGATATGTGTAAGTGAGTGGGTGACTGTGAGAAGATGAGGGGTGTGTGTGTGATGTGAGAAGTGGAAAGGAAGAAATCTTTTTAGGTTTTAGGAATTTGCCAATGGATAGTGTTATAATTATCAATAATACTGATGGATAGTTTTGGAATGTAATTTTATTGAAAACCACTTCTGCCTCTACTTTGTTTAGAAGATGGGTATCACTAGCTCTTAAAAAAAGTGGTTCTACCACTTTTTTTTTAATTTGAAGTGCTTTTTTTAAAAAGCCAATCCAAACACCTTAAAAAATACATTGAAGCACTTCTTTTTGTAAAAATAAGTGCTTTATTTATTAAAAAGCCAATCCAAACACACTCATTCTTTATGATATAAATAAAAGTACTTTTTAAAAAAAAAAAAATTGACCAAACGCTCAGATAACAAAATTATGAACATATGTCCACCACCTCTCACCAAGAAAGCTCATTTAAACTAAATTGAAAAAGTAACCTAAAAGTTTTCAATTTCATTATACTTCTTCGGATGAATGACAGGCACAACCTCTTATGCAGCATATGCCAGTGTATCTATGCCTGAAAACAGATAGGAACTTAGGCATTGAAGCTTGCATACTCAAACAATGCAGTGGTTATCATCCATAACTGAATGACAGAGAATAGAATACATTATGCTTACATTTCTAGTTCATTTTCTTTCCCTTCTGCTTGGTTGAATTAGAGGGTGTTTGGATAAGTCATTTCTAAATTTAAGAGAATTCAAATTACAAGGGAATTGAATTGAATACAAGGAAATTGAATTGATTCAATTCAATTCCCACATGTCTTGTTTGGATAGCTATTACTAAAATTGGAATTTCAAAGTCACAGAAAGAATTTCACGCTATAATTTTGCAAGAGTATGTCTACAAAGTTGAGAGTCACTACAAGAACGGTTTAAGAAAGATAAATAATGCTGCGTAGAGAAGAAACCTACTCTCCATGCATCATTTTGTTGCTACACACGTCATAAATTTGCACATGTTCAATGCTGTGTGAATGACATTTCTCGAAGGGAATTGGTTCAGAACTTTGGTCCTGAATCTAGGATCTAGCATGGAATAAATGTGACGGCTACCCTACAGCTCCATAGTCTCATCATACAACATGCATGGGGCATGTGAAACACAAAAACAAAAGCACACATCAATGACTCCTAGAACACAAAAACCACTTCCATGAAAAAAAGGCAAAGGCAATTCAATCAGAAACCGACTCAATCCAACCATGCTCAATTCAAAAGGACGATGCAACCACTCAAATCACTCAACCCCACCAAAACTTGGTCTCCAAAATCCAAAGGCGGAGGGAAGGGGTAAAACTTTACACTTTTATTGTATAATTATATGAATATTTTGTAGTATGGTTCCTTTAAAAATTAAAATCAGTCATCTTAGTATAAATAATAAATAACAAAAATCTTTTGCTATGGTATGGAAGTATGAAACATATAAATTAAATGTCTCTAGAATCTACTTTTAAAAATTTTTCTTTTTTTTTATTCACTTGGTTCGAGTTGTTATTAAGGTCCTATATCGTCTAGAGATAAGGCCTAGATAACCTTGATAAGTCTTTGACAACCTTTATCTCTTGAGTTAGCTTTTGGGGTTGAGTGCTTGAGTTAGGCCTACTCAATTCTAAGAGTTGCTACTTACCAATTAATTTGTTTATGATACTCTATTTTAATGTTAAATGATACATTGATACACATTTTTTAGGTTGAGCCTAAGAAATGTCTAAGAAGAAAACTATTGACCCGCTTGAGAAAAAAAAGAATGAACGAGGAAACAACTTTAGTTTACTAATAATTTCGATAAAAAAACTATATAATGACTCATTTTATGCTATTTATATAAGAATTTATTTTATTTATGTTAACTAATTTGGCCCCTCTCCCCTAGAATTCCTGGCTTTGCCCCTGCCAAAATCCAAACCACATTCCACACCTGACCCGACTGCCAAACCCAAAACAGAAATAAATAAATAAATACTTAAAGCTTCAATTCTAAAAAACCAATAAATCCCCATGAACAATTAAGAAGTAAAATAGGATTGAAAAAACAAGATGGAAACATCAAAGGGGCAGTAGTAATACATAATTGAGGAAAAAACTACTCTAGGATTAGTTCTTTTTTAGGCTTTAAACGTGCATGATTCGGTAAGTTTTAAAATTTGTCTAATCAGTCATTGACTTTATAATTGTGAATTATGCGAGGGACTAATTTGAATCAAAACTATTATTTTTAAGCACTAATTTGATTTAATGATACATAATTAAAGGAGTGATATGCTTTTAAAGACCAACGCCATCCACAATCAGAAAATCAGAGGCTAATCAGTCGGATCTTAAACATCAATCACTTATGCAATTTCAGGAACTGAAGGAGTATGAACTCAATCTGACAAAATGGCGTCAACAAAGCTCGAACTCCAAATCACTTGGCTACAAAAGCTATGATACCATGTAACGAATCATCCCAATTGGTATAACTAATAAGAGTGGTTATGAGATTGAGAAAAATTACCTATTGGGACTGGTGACAGCAAATTCAGCCCAACCGCGTTCCTCGCCCTCCCACTTGAGAACACGGCCGTCGGCGACGCCGGTGTAGGGCCCTCCGCCGCTGGTGTCGAAGGCAAGGCTCTCGGGGCCAAGGGCTCCGGTGACGTGGAGTATGCGAGCATGGTGGAGGACATCGTTGGATCCCGGAACATCCGGCGGAACGAATAGCTTCTGTTGCGGTTTCAAAACCGCCAAGGTCACAGCCAAAACAGCAAGTGCTGTGGCTGTGGCAACGACCCTTGAGGTCATAGCTACCAGTAGTAGTACTAGCTAGGGGTGTGACGAGTACAACGTAGTGAGTGAAAGTGGTTTGTGTTGTGTTCCTAGTTATGAAAGGTGGGAACTGAGGAAGTGGTGTCGCTTGTTGAGTTTCAGAGCAGCGTACAATGACTGACCAATCACATCGTTTTCTTTCGTCCACTTGTTATCATTAGACGTCGCGGTTGGATTTTCTGTTGTTGTTATTTGACTTATCGAGTCCACTCTTGAATACGAAAAATAAAAATAAAAAACAAATCTTTTGTTATGAAATATTATCTTTATGGATGTCTAATCTTTAGCTGATTTAATTAAAATTTAATTAAATTAGATAGAATTTGTTATAATTTAATATGATATTATCTCTTTTTTTGTTATAAATCAGTTTAGATCTTTATATAGAGTCCTTTGAGATTATTAATAAGGTATTCTTCTCTTCTTCTCTATTATTCTCTCTATTTTATTCTTTATAACACGTTATCAGTATGAAGCTCTATCTCCTAAGAGAAGAAGATTTAGAAAATGATCAGGAAAAATAGTGCAGATATATGTCTTGCTAGCGTAACTACGCACACTATTCTCAAAAGTAAGATTTACTTTACTCATCTGAGAATGGAAAAAGCGAGTGTTAATACCATTATTGGTAGTCCTGGTATGATTGAAGGTTTCGGAAGAGCTATTATTTTATTCCTTGGGGGAACAAAGTTCATCATAAATGATGCATTGTTTTCTAGCAAGTTTCAAAGAAACTTATTGAGTTTAAGGATATTCAAAATGGATATCATTGAGACAATAAATGAGGGAAACAATGAGTACCTCTATATTACAACTTGTGTTCAAACAAGAAAGTTGTACTAGAAGAATTGCATTCGTTTTGTTCGGTCTATATTACACTAATACTAGTGCAATTGAATCAAATGTTATTGTAAACCAGAAGTTTACTAGCCCAAATGATTTTAACATTTGACATGACGGTTGAGACATCGTGGAGCAATAATGATGCGAAGGATTATAGAAAACTCACAAGGGCATTTATTGAAGAACCAAAAGATTTTTTCAATTTCATGAGTTTTCTTGCTGTGTGTTCTCAAGGAAAATTAATTATACGGCCTCACCAGCAAAGATTGGGTTTGAATCTCCTGAATTTCTAGAAAGAATTCAAGGTGATATATGTGGACCAATTCATCCACCTTGTGGATCTTTTAGATATTTCATTGTCATAATTGATGCATCCACAAGATGGTCACATGTGTGCTTATTATCATCTTGTAACCTGGCGTTTGCGGATTACTTGCGCAAATTATTCGACTAAGAGCACAATTTCCGGAAAATCCAATCAAAACAATTCGCCTTGATAATGCTGGTAAATTCGCTTCTCAAGCATTTAATGCTTATTATATGGCCAGTGGTATAAATATTGAATATCCAGAGCTCATGTTCATACATAGAATGGGCTAGTTGAATCATTTATAAAGCGCCTCCAAATGATTGCTAGACCATTGCTTATGAGAACAAATCTTCCAATCTTTGCTTGGGGGCATGCTATTTTACATGCTGCACTTATACGTTTGAGACCAAGTAGTTATCATAAATTTTCTCCCCTATAGTTAGCTTTTGGCCAACGCCAAACATATCCTATTTAAGAATTTTTAGATGTGCGATATATGTCCCAATTGCCCCACCTTATCGCACCAAAATGAGACCCAAAGAAAATTGGGAATATATGTTGAATATGACTCTCCTTCTATAGTACATTATCTTGAAATACAAATGGGAGATGTATTTAAAGCTCAATTTGCTTATTGTTATTTCGATGAAGTAATGTTTCCAACATTAGGAGGAGAAAATAAACAGCTAGAAAAGGAACTAAATTGGAATGCATCATCTTTGATTCATTTAGATTCTCAATAAGGCGTGTGAACTAGAAGTTCAAAAGATTATACATTTGCAAAGAATAGCAAATAAATTGCCAGATACATTTTCTGATACAAAAAGGATAACTAAGTCCTATATACCAGCTGAAAATACCCAATCCGAATTGATGTCTCTCCTGGACAATCGATTAATGAAATAATTACACGCAAGAAGTGTGAAAGACCGCGGTTCCAAAGATAAAAATCCTCAAAAAAGAAGAGGGGCAAATGATGTTATGGAGGCAAAAGATTCTTTTCTTATAGAAGAGGATAGAGACATAATAAAGACATCTGCAGTAGTCCGGAATTATGACATAATTGAAATGCCAGAAGACGTTCAGGTACCTGAAAACAGTTAGAATATTGAAAATGATAAGATTTCAATAAACTATGTCTCTAGGAAAAAGATAAAACCGAATAGAAATTGTTGTTGATAACATATTTGCATATAATGTAGCGCTAGATATTATGCATGAGAATGAGGATCTTGAACCAAGAAGCGTCGAAGAATGTCAACGCAGAGATGATTGGCCAAAGTGGAAAGAAGCCATGCAGGCTGAATTAGACTCACTTGTAAAACGTGAAGTCTTTGGACCTATAGTCCAAACGCCAGAAGGTGTGAAACCTGTGGGATACAAATGGGTATTTGTGAGAAAAAAAAAATGAGAAAAATGAAATTATACGCTATAAGACTCGACTTGTAACACAAGGTTTCTCACAAAGACCTGATGTAAATTACGATGAAACGTACTCCTTAGTAATGGATACAATAACATTTCGATATTTGATTAGTTTATCTACATATAATAAAATAAATATGCATCTGATAGATGTTGTGACAACTTATCTATATGGTTAATTAGATAATGATATCTACATGAAAGTCCCTAAAGGATTAAAGATATCAACAACATCTAACAAACGCCTCCAGGGAATGTACTCAATTAAATTGCAAAGATCTATATATAGTCTAAAGCAATCTGGATGGATGTGGTATAACCGTCTCAATGAGTATTTAATTAAGAAGGGGTTTAAGAATGATGCTATTTGCCCATGTGTTTATATAAAGAAATTTGCATATGGATTCATTATAATTGCTGTGTATGTTAATGACTTGAATATCATTGCAACTCCTGAAGAGATTCCCATTGTCATAAAGGACCTAAGAGAAGAGTTTGAGATGAAAGATCTTGGAAAAATAAAATTTTGTCTTGGCCTACAGATCAACCACTTAGCAAATGGCATATTTGTTCATCAATCAACTTACACAAAGAAAATCCTTCAGATATTTTATATAAATAAATCACACCCATTAAGTACCCCAATAGTTTAAGATCATCGATGTGAAAAAGGACCCATTTTGTCCTCAAGAAGATAACGAAGAAGTTCTTGGTCCTGAAGTACCATGTCTCAATGCCATTGGAGCACTTATGTATCTTGCTAATAATACACGACCTAACATAGCATTCTCTCTAAGTGTATTAGTAAGGTATAGTTCTTCTCCAACGAGAAGGCATTGGAATGAAATTAAACAAATACTTCAGTATCTTCAAGGAACAATTGATAAGGGGTTATTCTATTCATATGAATCCAATTCACAATTGATTGGCTATGCCAGATGCAGATATTTATCATATCCACATAAATGGAGATCTCAAATAGGTTACTTATTCACATATGGTGATACAGCTATATCATGGAGATCTACAAAACAAACCTTAGCTGCTACTTCTTCAAACCATGCAAAAATAATTGTAATACATGAAGTAAGTGGTGAATGTTCTGGTTGAGAGCAACAAATCAACATGTTTGAGTGTCATGCGGATTATCTTATAAGGAAGAAACTCCAACAACTTTGTATGAGGACAATACGGCATGCATAGCTCAACTTAAAGGCGGTTATATCAAAGGAGATAGAACGAAACACATTTCTCCAAAATTCTTCTTTACACATGACCTTCAAAAGCAAGGAGCAATTAATGTCCAGCAAATTCGCTCAAGTGATAATCTAGCAGATTTATTTACTAAGTCACTTCCTACATATTCTTTTGAGAAACTAGTGCACAAAATCGGATGCGTTGATTGAGAGATCTTTAAGGATGCTTCTAAGAGGGAGACATACTACTATTTTTTCCTTAATCAAGATTTTTATCCCAATGAGTTTTTCCTTGATAAGGTTTTTAATTAGGCATACCCCTTATGGACATTCAAAGGAGAGTATTATGAAATATTATCTATTTATGGATGTCCTAATCTTTAGCTGATTCAGTTAAGATTTAATTAAATTAGATAGAATCTGTTATGATTTAATGTGATATTATCTCTCTTCCTTTTGCTATAAATAGCCCTTTGAATGCTCCATGTAGAGTACCTTTTGAGATTATCAATAAGACTATTATTTCTTTTCTTCTCCATTATTTTTTCTATTCTTATTCTTTATAACAATCTTATGTATTTTCTTGTCTCACTCTTTATCCTCTCAATAAAATTTTGATATGTATATAATAATGACATTATTTATAATTTTTTATCCAATCATTATCTTTCAATTGCTCATGATTTAAATATATGATAAAACTTGATAGAAGAGGACATGGAGGGGGACATAGAGTGAAGACAGAAGAATTAGATCTGAAAAAAAGGAGGAGGAAGAAACTGGTTAAGAAAATTTTAAGTGATTGAATTGGAGGCTTGAAGCTTTAGAATATTAATTTGAAACAATTATTATTATTATTATTATTTTTTGGGGAAAGTCGGTGACTTAGGTTAAATTTTATTTTTTGATATTTAAAATCGGTTTGATATGATTTTAACCTATTAATATTAATAACATAACTTTATCATTGAATTTTTACTTTTATTTATAATAGTTTAAATGTATCGTATACTATTATGGGTTTTATTTTAATGTCTAATGACTTAAACTATTTAAAATTTATAATATTTAAGTTTGTATTTTTTTCCAATAAAAACTCATTGGAATCAATTTAATTTAAAATGAGAAAACCTTTTTCTTGATGAGGTTATTTACTGACAAACAGAGCATTTATTCTTTTTTTTTTATAAAAAAATTTATATTTCATCACAAATTTTTTAAGTAAAATTTATTCATATAAATTTCTATCAATTTATTTATTTATTTATATTAATTTCCATCAATTAGTGTCTGGTATCTAATCTTTCATTTTCTGCTCAACACATAAGAGTGATATTATTATTATTTTGTCTGGAAGACTTATTTTTGTTTTTTTTTTGTCAACAATAGGGATTAGTGATGCGATCAAAATTCGAATGAATACTAATGGGCTGGTTTCAAACGTAGCCCATTGCAATCACATTCACAAGGCCAATACAGTTGGTCTTTTTGTTTTTGTTTTTGGTCTACAACAGAAATTATCCTGAAACGCTGAATGCCAAGCCCTGATGATTATTGCACAAACCAAGGCCTATGTCCATGTTTGGAGCCCAAGGGCCCTCCACTGTGATTCATTTCTACATCGCTCATCCTTCAATAAACCCAAGTCATCATGTAACCAAAAAAAAAGAAAGAGTCATCAAATCAGACTACGAATCTATTGTCCTCACCCTTCTGACTTCTCTGAGTTCTGACCCAAGTGAAACAAAAAAGATTATAATAATAAGAGCATAAAACAGAAAAGCTTAATCAGACAGCTTAAGAAAATGATTGTCCACTGACACTTTTCTTTCTAGGTGACGAGGGACGACAAAAGAAAAAGTCTGAAAAGTCAATTGATATCTCATTAATTCGTAAAGATAAAAATCCTACACTGTTCAAAGTTCTGTGCAAAATTAAAAGGTGGCTATTTGTGTCCAAAGACCACTTTGGGAATTTCAATCTAAGGTCTTTTTATTCTTCAAACATTGCTGTAGTATTATTGGTCCTTCTTTATGGTCAAATGCCATGAAATTACTATTTAATTTAATGGTATATATTTAAAGAATTGACCCAAACTATTGTGCTTTTAAAGATTAACGTGATTTATATTCACAAATTTAAGTGCTAATTAGTCATATTTTAAATTTTATAGGTCAACATGATTTTCATAAATAATTTTAAATATTAAAATGAATATTAACTGGTTTTTCTACCCTCAAAATATTATGTTTATCATTCTGTATGATCTGTTTGATATAAGTACGAATAAATTAAGAAATCTCCAACCAATAAAAGGTAATATATTGGCCCTGAAATAAGATATAGTTTCCGTTTTAATAAACTAATAACTTTTTTCTTAGAAAATTAAAAAAAACTTGTCTTTACCAAATAATTGAACTACCTTGATTCCCATTGTTGAATGCATGCATTTCCAAAGGCAACAGAAAATGTTTGAGGACTGATACTGTGTCCCTATGGCATTCCAGAGGGACAACCCAAACACCCTTATTGCCCCAACAGGTCTTCTTAAGGGCAGACTTTGTTTTTGGTCATGGGGTAGGTGAGTGGGTATGTTATGGGGAGGGTTTACCTTTTTGAGTACTGCTTCACATTAACATATATACTAAGACAGACTAATCACACACATGGATCCTAGGACACTGCGCAAATCCCTAGAATAAAATGTAAAGCTAAAGCAGATACGGTACATGAACCAAAAGATGATGAGAACATGAAAACATCCCGCATTGCAAGCTGAAAATAAATGTTACAATTGATTGTGACCTACATTGAAGTTTTATAATTGATCTAGGCTGGAGGAAGGAAGTCATGTGCTCAAAGGCCAATTTTTTTGCTAAGAGGGCCAATTAAGTAGCTTAAATTAATGATTTTTTATTTTGGTAGATTACATTTATGAATCTTTTACGCGTGTCAACTTCAACGAAGTTAAATATTACTTAATGGTGGGCTTGATTAGAAAGAAAAAAAATGGATGGAAATGAACACAAATAGATTAATGCTGGAGCACGCCAAATTTAGTATAAAAAAGAGGTTTTTTTTTTCAATCATAAGTATTTACAGTTTATTAAACGCTGGGTAATCTAGTTGAAAGCAAATATCAAATCAATTAAACTAACCAAATATTAATAAATATGAAAAAAAAACATTATGATGGTGAAGAAGCTGAATAACGAGAAACAATAGAATTGAATTTTCATTTTGTGTTTTTCTACTCATAATTTGACACCTAATTATATGATATCACATATTTTTTTAAAAATTAATATGAATTTAATTTTAATACACCAATTGTTAACAAAATTTAAGTGTCATTTAATCAAATTATTTAATTTACATGACATTTCAAGTAATAAGTGTAAGAGTCAACTATATTTATTAATATGATAATATATACTTGAGGTAAAAACCAATTGATCCAATCAATAAATTTTATTTCAGTTTGGTTTGATTATTTTCAAATAACTGAACCAAACCAAACTAATTTAAATTGGTTTGGTTTTTGGATTTTACTAAAAAATTTATAAAATACAAAAAAGTAACTATAAACAACATCAAATTAAAATAATTGTTATTATAAAACTATATAATTATAAAATCTAAGCCAATTTTTAAAAGTTATGTTAACATGTAATACTACTAACTAATAAGTTAAATCAATAATAAAGATTTGAATAAAAAACATGTTCATTAAATTATAAGAGTTAATGTATAATTGAAAATTCAAAATATTGAGTTAAAATATGATACAAATTTAGATATGGATGAAAAACTTTTATAAGTAATACATCTAATTAATATATATAATTACTAATGTAATAGGTTATTAATTAGGTTCTGTTTGATTTAATTTTAACAAATTAAGAATCAATTCAAACTAATTTATTTCAATTTTAATTGTTTTTCGATTTTAATTGATTGGGATGGTTTGAACACCCCAATGATGCTGTCCTTTTAGAATTTGTCCTCTGTACATTTAAAAGCCAAAAAGAACAATGTCACATCTCACAGCCAACAAAAAAAGAAAGCGAAGGAATTCATTACAGGAGCTTTCTCAATGCTAGTCTTAAGTTATTTGGGTATAGATTAAAGCAGAGTTTTAGAGATGGGAACTTCGGAAAATTTGTATGTAATTACCTAATAGAATCAAACATTCAAGCAAGAAAAATTGTAATTTATACTCATTATATATTATATATGAGAGATAATATAAACTAACGTTAACTCATTATTAAATAGAATATAAATCACATTCATGTAAAGTTTACTATCTCTTCAATGATTGATAAATTGTAAATCTATATAATATATCATATATAATAAGTATAAATAACGTAACTCTTCAAGTTACAATGCATTATTGTTTTGTACAAACTCTATTCCCATTCGATTGCCTTTCTTCAAATTATACTAAAACCATTTTAATAATCATTTGGTACCCCCTAAACATCAATAGAGAAGTGGGAGGGATACTGGTCATTTACTCATTAGTGTAGACCAAGAGGACAGGAAGCACCCCAATCCCCAATCTGCATTGACCCACGAAAGGATTTTGCAGTGGTTCTTTTCCAAAAGCAGGATCTGACGGACCCACAATGCCCGGCAAGAATCACGACTTTAAAAACCCCGATCCTAGTTAAAACCCCAATTTTCTTTGTTTTTGTATGGTGTAGAAATTTAGATGGGTTCAGAGCCAATTATCCATCAGGATCACGGCATGCCTCACCGTGATGAATGGGAGTTGAACCCATATTCTTGTGGAATATGGGGAACCCTTAACTACCTGCACTAGTCTCATTTTACGATACCAAATGAATATACTACCTCATATTCAATTGTATAATAATATTTTTAGTAAAAAATAAAAGTTAAAAGTTTAATTGAAAAGATAAAAGCTAAATGTAAATTATAACTAAAATTTTACTTTATTATTTTTAGGGATTTATCTGATATTCTTATAAAATTAAAAGGTACCAAAACCTTATAATTATTTATGACTAAAATTATATTATGTCTCACTAATTAAATTATTAAAATATAAAAAAATAAATATTTAATCACAATCTTTGAAAAAACAAAGAAGAAGGAGGAGTTATCAATGACCATGGAGTGGAAAAGAAAAAATATATTTTTAGGTATAAAATATCTTTAGCAGATGATCCAAAAAATGTGCAAGTTCAGTCATGACCGACCCCAACTTGTCTCTGTAATGTGTGATAAGCGTGTGGGTCTGGGGTTATTGAGCCTGCACACAGGTGAAGAATAAACGCAGTTTTCAAAAGTTTAACGAGTCTTCGCGAGGGTATCGATGTGGATAATTATGGTGGAGTCAATGTCTAGATGCTCGCATTTAACACGTCTTAATCACTGTCCAGAGCCAACTGCCAAGGCTATAATAATAAGGATAAAGGTTTTTACTTTTTGAAACATGCATGCGGCCATGTAAATTGAAACATTCCTAAGATGGGAGTGGCAAGTTAAAGGCATTTTTTTTTTAGTTTTCAATTATTTTTAATTTTTAGATATTTATAAAAAAAAAACTGAAAATAAAAATTAAAAACTAAAATTTTTAATTTTTAATATTTTTTTTATAAAATCTAAAAGACTGAAAATAAAAAATTAAAAACTAAAATCAAACAATCATAAAGATTTTATTTTTTGAAACATGCAGCCATATAAATTGAAACATTTCTAAGATGGTCCTAGATAGTTGTTGCCAGTCTCACTTAATTATTTCTTCACTTTTACTAAAATACTCTTCTCTTTATTTGTTAATCATAATGATACTCTCTCTCTATAGAGAATCATAATAATAATAATCTAATATTAAGTAATAATTATTATAAATTATATTTTTATGTAAATTTATTATTTTGTTTCAATTAAATATTTATATTTTGCCTTACATATTCTTAATTGTTTGTTTTTACATACAATTAATTTATTACATAAAATTATTTTAATTTTAAAATTAAATTATTTTTTCATATATTTCATAATATAATAATTATTTTCATAATAAAACAAGATACCGATTATTTTAAAAAATAATTTTTGGAAGTAAATAACAATAAACACAAATTAGTTTTAACGCATGTATCCAATTTTTTGTTTGATGTTACTATTTTCAATATAAAAATATATTTTAATTTTTTTTCTTTGTGATCTAATACTTTTGATTTACTTTTAAAATTTTAGGAGTCATTTATTTTTTCCATGGAAATCACTAAATATACATTTTTTTTTAAATAATTGAGAAAATATTTTATTGACTCAAATGAAAACTTCTCACTTTTATGAGAAAAATTATATTTAGCATATTTGATTTAAAAAAATAGAATAAGTGAAGGATTAATTTTTCACAGAAAATTCAAAAAGCATGGGCACACAAATAAAAATCATAGAACACCTTGAGAAGTTTATGATTAATATGAAAATATTTTTTAATGATATACTAGATATGTACTTCATGCATTATCATATATTAATTTTTATTATTATTTTTAGTCGTTATTTCTTTAAGAAAACTCAGTATTATATATACTGCTTAGATAATTGTTATTTTTAGAAAAGATTAAAGAATTGAACTTATATTTTAATGTAATAAAATTGTGTTAAATATTATAAATGTGTTGTATTTTATATGTATCGTATAAATATTAGATCTATGTGTTCTATTTTAAATATTCACTTTAAACGCAGCAATGAATTTATGTGTCATATTTTATAATATACTATTTTTTACTTTTATTAACATTAACTTGCTATTTTTTAATATTTCATTATTTTATTATTTAGATAATTATTATATGAATAAAATTTGAAAAGATAACTCAATATTTAAATCTATAATTGTATTAGTACGTTAGTTTTATATAGAAATGATGAATTGTTGAATAACAGATTATGTTGAACAATTCAAATGAAATCATAAATTATAATAAATATTTAATAACAGATTAATATGTTAATTGAAAAAAGAAAGAAAGAGTACTTTAGAGAAACTGAAAAAAAATACTAATTAAGTGGGAGTGACAATAACCGCCCCCTCCTAAAATAAGTTTTTGGTATTTGGAGATCAAATATACCCTGACCAGGGGAATTAAGGGATTTCAACTTAGTCATCGTTGATTGAGAATTAGATTTACCACCTAAAGTTATTGCTGATGGAGTAACAAAAGTTTAATTAAATTTATTTTTTAATCCATTTTTACTATACCAAATATATCAAAAAACTTGTGCATAAAAGTAAATTGGGACTGTATAGATTTATCATTTCATAACCATAATATATATATAATTGAATTTCTTTTAAACCAACTGGTTTTTTTTTTTAATAATCAACCCAGTTGTTTTTCTAGCTTATTTGTTTTTTTGTTTATGTTGTATAAAAATATTATACATATCATTTTTCAAAATTGTTTTGCGATGGTTCTGCTGGGGTGTGTTTGGATTAGTGCTTTAGCCCTCCAAACTCCCGTTTAATTTCTTGAAAGTAATGCCAATGTTGTTTGGATGGTTTCGCAGTGAAAAGTTTTCAACGTGTTTTGAGTTTCAAACTTCACTTCACTACTTCCACGGCAAACATGCAACAGTAAATTTTGAATATTTTTCCAACTTTGTCCTCGAATAAAAAAAAATAAACGGATGATATTTATAGCATATATTAAACTCATGTCTTTTTGGTAATTATACGTATAAAAGTAATTTTGATTTTGATCATTCAAACAATATTCTTTCCATCATAATCACTTTTGAGGTAAAAACATCCAAACATTTACGGTAACATCAACTCAATTTTACTCAAAATCAATTCTAGTAGAATCGAGTTAGCTCAAGCTCTTATCTACAAACTCTAATTCAAATACATACTAAGTATTCTAACTTTATTTCTCATGATTCAAAGCATGTTAACCCACGAATGATTAGGTTAACAATTAGAGGACACTATGATGTCCAATACTTCATCATCACACCATGCACAAGTATCTAAGACGTATCATATCTGATATTGATATCGATACTTCAATACTTAAGATGTATCAAAATTAATTTTTTGAGTGGTTTTACAAATTGATTTGTCCATAAAATGTCATTGGTATATATTTTTTTTTATGTTTTTTAAAATAGTTATGATAAGAGTCAAGTAAATTGAATAACATGTTGATAATACCACCTTAAAATAAATAAATTTAATATATAATTAGTGTGTGTACACACACACATCCACGCATCTTAAATTTCAGAATTTCACTATTTTCCCGTATTGAATGTTGAATAATATCAATATTTTTTTATCTTCGTGCTTTGTAGGAGGGAACTGTCATAACCTGATTTGGAAACGTGGCAAAATGAATTTCATTCCACGTAAGTCTCATGGTCGCTAAGTCATACTATATACATATTTTAATCATAAAATTCATTTTTATTCATAATTCCATTTGAATTTCAAAACCATAATAACCATAAATAATCCATTTCATAAATCAAGTCTAAATCTGTAATTGTAATATAAAATATAGAGTTGCTCTATACAATAGAACCATGAAAGCTATGTCATTCAAAATACATAACGAATCATGGTAAACAAAATGCAAAACATATCTGTATGGTCTAGACATGCCTACACTGTCATTGGAGTACCTTATAGCAAAAAGTAAAATACTTCATTGCAATGTGAAGCTCAAGCTGACAACTGAGGTGGAGGAGGCTAAGAAGAACCCACGGCAAGTGCTATATCGGTAAAAGGAAAAAAAGGAGAATGATGAGTTTTATCTAAAACTTAGATGGTATCTTACAGGTAACCCCTCATGGGACAACAACAAAGATACATATAACCATAATAATCAGATGTAATAGTTTCAAAACCATTTTCATATTTACATATATACTATCTCAAAACAATAATCTTTATAAATCATAAATAAGAGTACTAATAGAGAAACATGAATCTTTGGTTATGCACAACATATATGGCATACCAATATAAAGCTTTGGATTTACTTTGAACTTATAGGTACCTCACAAGGTCCCAAATTTGGACACCTAACTAGGTTTCATCTCTAAATACTTTGGGTGAAATTGTCCTCTAAAGAACAACTTGGTACTAAGGTTAACAATCTCTCACAGTTTTAGCTCATGCTTTCTCTATAGCTACCGTCTAGTTTAAAATCATGAAAAGCTAATTATTTTCTCTAAACCTTATAACTAGGCTCTAACTCTAAGTTTGGTAAGAAACATTTCATAAATATACTATTCTTATAATCATTTAAGTACTCAAGCTGTCTCTAGATATTCATATTCCAGGTTGTTCATAAAATCATTTTAGCAACAAAATGGTCCCATGAGTTTTCTTAATACAAATATTTCATGCTCACTAAACCATAATCTCATAAACTTAACAAAATCATTAATAATTTATAATTATTTTAAAATAGCCTATAAAATAATCATGCATTAAAGCCATAGAGTTAGGAAAATATTTATAATTAATGACCAAACTAAATGCACAGGATTGAATCCACTCACCTGAACGGTGAAAGCTAGTGGTGTCAACAACCAACAAGCGTCGTGGAGCGGGGTGGCGCCAATATCTACCATAACCACAACAAAACCCATAAATAATTTATAATGATCTCTAAACAACTCAAACAACATTGAGAGAGCACTCCCCACTTGAAAATAATAAGAAATAACAACACCCAACCCAAGAATATGAAAGGAAGGAGAGAAAGAGGACATAAACTAACATAAATCTCTTACCTTGAAGCTGAAAGAGGTAAGATTGAGTAGGGAAGAGAGTGAAAAGGAGGAAAGGAGAGTTAGGAGTTAGGGTTTCTATTTCCTTGATGAAGAAGGAGTGAAGGGGGTTTTAAAAAGAGTTAGGGGTTCAAAAACTAAAATTGTGTCATTTTGATCCTGTTCTAATATCAAGGATCCTCACCTAGCAAGCTCAACAGTTCAGAACCAATCAGGAGAAACGCTTACCGGTGGGCTCACTAAGTTCCAGAACTTTACCTAAAGAAAACAATTCACCTAGAGAACTCACCAAACTCCAGAGCAATCATTGTGTGAAGGGTCCAGCTAGGGGAAAGGCTAGCATGGCGAGTATGTTTGATAACAACAAATCTATTTGCATTTTATATGGGTGGTTTCAAGGCCTTTCCAGCAATAATTAAATTTTATCAACTTAACTTAATATAAAAGTGAAGTAAATTAAAAAATATTATTTTTTGGTCAATATTTGTTTTTAGTTTAAATTTTTTAGATTGAAAAAAGTCAAACCTTTTAAATTAAAGTAGATATAACGACATTGATTTTTTTATGTGTAAAAAATATAATAAACTACATACATATAATTGATTATTTAATAAAAAAAACTAGTGTTCATATCATTGAACTGGTTAACCCATAGTGGACTGGGCCATTCATGTTGGACCAACATTTATTTTTACTCCAATTTTTTAGCTTAACGTATCAATTTTTTCAAATTTATTTAGCTAAGCTCAATCCATTTTGATGACTCCACTTTCATGAGTCATGACCGGCCACTTTACCCAACATAATAGGAATATGGAGGATTTTTTGTGTTTATTCTTTTAAATTGAAGTTCATTTCGGAGCCCCAAATTAGTGATTTTTTTTTTTTTGGTCTAAAGATGGTGATAATCAAGCAAATTCAGGGACGAACTAATTAAACCCACGTCCGCTGAGGTCCTATATATTAAATTATCTTATTATTAACATATATTTGTTTAGTCACTTCACATTATATTTATATTTAATAATTAAAAAAACTCCAGTTTATTATTATTTTAGATAATTGGTGAAACAAGTCACAATAAAACACAGCCAGAGTTGAGAGGATATACAAGAGAATCACTGTAATTGACTAATTGGTGAAACAATTTTTTTTATTTTCCTAGTATCCACCATTGGTAGCGATGCCAATGACAAATCTTTCAAGATGTATAACTCCACAAAGAGAATAAACCCCTTGTCATAGACCATTCTCATACATATTATCAGTAATCAAATCTCTGATTAAATATTTAAGAATAGATGTTAGCCACCTATTCCTCTATTTGGCCTCATGGTTAAAAAACTTCAATTTTTCACATCCAAAGTTTTTGCTACACACTCCTCTAACCTTCCATTTGTGACTTGGAAGCCAAGCCCGTGATCGCCTTATCACTTCTGTCATCACCTCACCTCCTTGTAAGCCGTAACGTCTTCCCACCAGCCAGTGGCCACCACCACTAGCTCGCTGTCATTACCCCCTCCCCACAGCCTCTATATTACAAGACCTATTCGTCTGCCCCTAAAAAGGGTTGAAAATGCGGTCAGTTTAATTCTAATTTGAGAAAACAAATGAGAAAGCAAAAGCATAAAGTTAAGGAGGCACCCCTTGCCCTCGCCCGCCCATGAGAGTCATTCTCATCGATTATTATTGATTCGAGTACTGTTCACAATACATGTCTCTGACAAATATAAAGTTATATAAATGATTTTACACCATCTCCACTCATGCCAAAATCTATTTTGATAATAAAGCGTGAACATTTGATCATAACAAATATCAAACCCTCTCACTTAGTCACGGAACTCCCATATATACCATGTGACAAAAAGATCTTCCCAAAAATTTAAGTTGATGCTGGATAGAAATATACCTCTAAGACAGACACGCAATACGGGACGTAATATGACATGAACACAATATATATATATATATATAGCTAAAACTTTAAAGAAAATAACACATTATTTAAAATATCATTTATATAAGCTTCATTGCTTTATTTTCTTAGAAATTTTAAAAGTTATGTTTATTTTTTTTATAACATTGTTTATATTGTATTTCTTTATGATAGAGTAAGAAAAAAGTAAATTTTAAATCAAATATATAAAAACATGTGTAATTAGTGTATTATCCAAGAAGGACAAATGTGGACACGTCGACATAGCACTCAAATGGTGTGTTAATGTTTCATAGAAACATATAAATAATTTAATATCTAACAATTATGTTCACCTTAATTAAATTATTAAATTTGCAAATCTTCTGAAACTAAAAGTCAAACACTACGCAACTATTAATTCTTTATGCTAAGCAAATTTATTTTATATTTGACTTTTCTTTGTGTGGCTTTCCGCGTGTTCTAAATTTATGATTAGGTTAATCCCTACAATCCTGAAAAAAATCTATTGATATCAATTCGTTATAATTAATAGTCTGTTTACAACACGTATTCTTGTCAAATAAGTAAAAATTTCTTCTTTAACATTTTTTTTTTTTTTGCATTTTATCTTTATAAAATAATTTTTGTATGACCGTTCCATAGTCAAAATTACCTAATTTGATTTTCTCGATAATTTGAAAATAACTCAGCCCACGGCAATAGCAGCGGGGAGCAAAAGGATACAAAATCATCATCTTAATTAACTAATTTGATTAGTAGCTGGATCATGAATACTTGACTGCAATTATTATTATTATTTTTATAGACGATCTTACATCCTTTGCAGCTAGCATGTGAACGGTGATACATATATGCAGCAAATTTTGCAATCACACTGAAGACCAATTTTGGATTTACAAGGTTAAATTATTTTTATTTTGGTTTTATGTATATTTTTGTGTTAGATTTTGTAAATATGATGAACTCATTGCTATAATCAGTCTTCTCGACCGTAAATGTGTTTTTTTAATCAAAACAAAATTCAGTACATTTGTCATGTATTCAATTTCAATGATGTCTCTAATTGATAGCTTTTTGAGAAAATTGCATGTGCCCCAAAAGAAATTCCTTTGCAATTCTTTTCCATTCAATGAAAGGGGAAAAAAGATAAAGATGTCTATGTGAGAGAGAGAGAGAGAGAGAGAGAGAGAGAGAGAGAGAGAGGCACCTAAAACAGAAATGAACTTTAAGCCACTGGCAAAGAAGAAAGAACTTTTATCCCCATCTCCCGCTTTGTAATACTTTAGAATAATACTTTTATACATTGGCCTTGTGGTCCAAATTGATTAGTAGCAACCAAAGGCTAAGCATCACTCTTCTCTATGCTATAATCTGCCTAATAGCTATGTATAACTAACCATATATTAGTTTGAGAGATTTCCCAACTTTCGCAAATCTGGTGGCATTTGGCTTTATACATGGAAATGTACTTTAGGTATTTTGGGGTTTGGAGTAATGTGTGCATGATGATATGCCCATGATATACACTTTAGACCTAATTTTATGTGCCATACCAGTTAAATAAAATGAATTCATTTGCTCTAATCTTTGGGATGATTATTATTATTGTTATACTTTCTCGAAGAGATCTCAAAGTACAACCGTATCTCCTAAATAATAATTGCCTGGCTGGACCATGCAATGTATCCGACTATAACCAAATTTAATTATTCCATTGAAACCATTAATTTAATGGTACTATGGTTTGTTACACCTGCTCATATATCGGATATATATCTTTTATACATATATTTATTTATTTTCTAAGCTCTTCATATCGTTAATACTGTGTTGTTTTCGATGATCTAATAAAACTAAAACCTCTCCACATGTTCTCACATGAAAGCAAATATATCTTTATAAATTTGGGAATTCTAAAATGAAGATTTTATTTCAGACAATAGAGTGAGAAAATTTTATTTTTAGATCAATAAAATTAGAAATGGGTTTCTTTTTACTCAATTGATTTAAAGATAAAATTTCTTATTTTACTCTCTAAAATAAGAGTCAAATCCTAAATTTATACCCTAAAATTTGAGTCTTATTAGCATTCTTTTCTTACTAAAGTTTAAAATTATGTCGTATACATATGTTTGGTCGAACACGTTAATTTGTTTTTATAACATCACATCGTGACAGTGATATATCACAAACACGAGTTAGGTTATTATTAATTAGATTTATGGACGCGGGCGTGTTGGTTTGATGAGTTCGCTTGCGTAGAATATAATTGGCCTGCACATCTTATTCCTATTAATTAGTCATTTTATTTTCCATTTCCCGGATGTATAATGCATATATTTGTGATAGGTCCACCATATCAAGTCACGTCAATAAAAGTTCTGGAGCACGTCGCAGAAATTAATTATGGGTTTTTCATGACACTGACCAATAAAAGTTGATATTTCGGGTTACAATAAGTCAATTAATATAATATGCAGCACACACGGTCAAAAAATAAAATATGTTCTAATTGTAATTGGGAGCCATATATTATCTAAAGTAAATAGTCCCTCAAAAAAAATTTATAAGATAATTTAATCTTTTAAAAATTAAAGCTAAACGCATGGTTCCTCAATAATTTAATAATAATATGCTTTAGTCACTCTTATATTTAATTCTTTGAATCCTAATAAAATTATATATATGGCTTCATTAACATGACATTGAGTGACAAATATCATTTGAAGTACAATAAATATTAAAATGATTAGTTAAAATTCCAAAATAAATTATTTAAATATCTTACAAGTCATAACATAATCATTTGTATATTTTTAGATAGTAAAATGAGTGCAATACGTTTTAAAACAACGTCATTTTACTTGCATTCAAAGATTTAATGGCATGCATCATTGTAATGTGTAAGTACACTAACAAAAAATTAATGGAGGGAGTAATACATCCATTATTTTTAATCTTAAGGGACTATGAGTTCAATTTTTTTTCTTAAGGGACTAAATAGTTTAATGAAAAAATCTTAGAACAAAAAGAGTATTCACTCTATTATTTATTTTCATATGATATAGATATCATACTTTTATCCTTTAATCATCATTGAATGAGATATAGATCAAGCCATTTAATCCACATGTTATCCAATAGTGTCCTATATTCTATTAAGTACAATTAACATTTGAGTAAATGTTCATTTGGTCTCTGAAATTATATATGTGATTCATTTTAGTCTTTAAAATTAAAAAAAGTATCACTTTAGTCACTGAAATTTCAAAAAAGGATTCAACTTAGTTCATTGGTGATTCAAGTTAATCTTCAAAAATAGTAATATAAAGACTAATTTGAATCACTTTTTGAAATTTTAGGGATTAAAGTGATATTTTCTTAATTTTAGAGATTAAAGTAAATTACACATATAATTTTAAGACCAAAATAAATCTTTACTCATCATTAACATTTCTCGATTTTGACTTATAAAATCTAAGACTTAACCCATTTTAGTTCATCGTTACATTTTTTTTCTTTTTTATAAACCAGTTCATCATTACATTAGTCTTTGATCACACAAGTTATTGAGTTGTTACGTTTTCTTTTAAATGACATGATAGCTTTCCACATGGTTGCTGACGTGATATCGATAAAATTAGTTCCTGAAATTTGTGAAAAACAAGTGTAAAAGAAATTCAAATCTCCAGCCTCAAAAGCAACTCGAACACAACTCAACTGCCGGTCATGGATGAAAAAGCACAAATTCTGCTTACTACTTCTATTTAAAATAAATTTCTCTTTTATTTTTTAATATATTCATAAATTAATGTATTAAAATCTAATATATTTTATATCTAAATACATTGATTTATAAATATATCTAAAAAGTGAAAGAAATATTTATTTTAAAATTGAAGAGTATTTATCTTAAAAGTTAATCTCTTGTAATGATATCTCAATTATTACACGAGATTAATTTTGTTGCACGCACTTTCAATGTAGAAAATTTTTTATATTATTATCTAATTATATGTTTTCGATTTGTAAGACTGTATGTTCCATTCACATGTGCTAAATACACTCTCTAGTTTAACCTCATGTAATGGGCTATGAATTTTGTCGCTACCCTCACAAATAAAATAATAATAAAAATGTTATTTAAACACTTAAAAATAGATGTCCAATTAGAACACCAACTTAATCACCATTAGATATTATAATAGTTCTTATTGTTTTCACTCATCCATCACATTCAATAGTGATGGAATGGGTATCTAAATTGGCCACCCATTTTTGGGTGTTAGTGTAATATCCCCAAATATGAAATTTAGTGGTATGTAAGTTATTATTAGGAATATTATTATTATGAAAATGGGCTAAAATAACAAAGAAACTCGTTATAGGAGGTAAAGCTAAGCCAAAGGAAAAAAAAACTCAGTATAGAAGAAATAGAGATTGGTGAATAGAACATAAGCTCGGCCAATAGATAGTGGTTAATGGGGGCTAAGTTTACGCATGATTCACGTAAACGTTTTAATATTATTTTATTATAAAACGTGTGACACGGTTATAAGTTTTATTAATATTATAACGTATTATCGTTTTAATATTATTACAACGTGTCACACAATATCGTATAAAAAAAATTACTTCATTATATATATATGTGTGTGAAAGCACATGGAATGACATAGTGTGTACATGGAACGCTAATTGTTTCTTTCTCAATTTTATGTTGTCTACTGGTACATATTTGACAATGTAATACTCCCAAATATATTTTTCTAAGAACCATAGCCCCCTAAGGAAATTCCTGGAGAGAAAAATGTGGTTCTCTCAATTTTTTGATTAATCTCTTTCGTTCCTAGTGTCATTCCAGCTAAGAGTCAAACTATTGGTGGAAGCACACTCTCACCTACCAACGGTGAGTGAGTTTAAGCTCATGGCCATACTTTTGGTTATTATTACTATTTTCCTAACATTATATAAATTGTTTATGAAATTCTAAAATGACTTATGTCAAATACATGTTTTCATGGATTATGCCAATTTTTAGAAAAATTATTATTTTTCACAATTATCATGAAAACCTTATTTTAGAAAACTCATGGGACCATATTTGATATTTTGCATGTTATGAAATATCTTTTTCCAATTTATGAAATTATGAGACATCCGTTTAATGTTTATAGCAGCAATATTGATTACCATATTTTTAGACTATGAATTTCCTATTAAGATTTTAGAATATTGGCTATGATTTATTGAAAGTGTTGAATAAAGTATGATTCATAACAATTGTTAGATATATACTCTGTAAGCTTTTGAAATCAGTATCTCTAGCAAATGATCCCTTGGGCATGATTTTAGAACCTTTGTTATGCTAAAGTCATATTGTTAGAATTATATGAATTCAAAGCTTTAGATTTATTCAGTTTATTGCAAGTTATTTTGATAATAATTAGTGAGAAACGGATCAATGAATTAAGACAGATTAATCGTTAACCTTGGTACCAGGTGGTTAGAAAACTAGCTCACCCAGTAAGGAACCCGTATGGTGTCTATTTATGGGATCTAGTTAGGTGCTCATTAGATTAGCCATTGGCCAGATTCAAGCTACTCAACTTAGATATTTATGTATAGAACATCTCTTGTTTCTTTACTAGTTATTGCCATAGATTTATTTGAATTATTGTTTTCAGTACAATTATATGTCATTATATATAAAATGTTTTACATCAGTCGTTTGTATATGTTATGTATATTTGTTGTTGTCTCATATGGGTTGTGAGTGAAAGCTCATTCATCAGTTTTGATGAACTCACCCTTCTCTTCCTAAGATACAACTAGGTTCAATTGCACCATAGGATTCTCCTCATAGTGTTACAACTTCTTTGGTGAGCTCGGCTTTAGAATGAAGCTACTATTTATTATGTTAGTTTAGTGATACTCCAATAATTGTGTCAGCAGGATCAGAACATACATTATATTATTTTCACTATTTTCAGAATTTAATCATTTATTTAATTATGTTTGGCTTTGACCAGATTATGAATTTGACATAGTTTTATGTTCATATTTATGATTGGAAACATTTTTAGAATTTTGAAATTTAGTTAAACTTGAGATATTTTAAATATATTTGATTTATTTATATATATTAAACGTCACATTATTCAGAGGCTCTAGTGGGAATCTAAATCCTTACGTCCTGGTCAATTCTCTAGGCGGTCGTGAAGTTAGAATAACATTTCTCTAACTCGAGCTTATTGGGGAGAATTTGGTATGAGTAGGATGCGAAGATATAGAGGAATTAATGGGTTTGGGTAAGATTAGAATTAGGATTTTTGATGGAGGAAGAGAAGGAAATTGAGGGTTTTGACTTTTTGACATTTTTAAAAAGGTGATTGCTACCCTACTATTGTTGGTCAATACCTATGATGCAAGTTGTAGGTGTAGGCCTCATTGCATGACACGTCTCGCAAGTGTTATGAAGCACAAGTAAGCATTAAGAAGGCATTAAGCTTGAGCATTAATATTAGTAATAAGTTTTCAACATCCGTTACTTATTTCAAAAGAAATTGTTGAAAGTATTGTTTTAAAAATTAAAAATGGTGGAATAAGGGGAAAGTAAAGAACCGCTTAAAATAATAATAATAATAATAATAAATAAAAAAGTTGTGGCCACTGTTCAAGGCATAGTTATTAGACTTAATTAATGATCGACTCTTAAGCATTGGATCACTAGGTCATGATTGAACTAGATTTTATTAAATTAGTATATGCAAATATAATTTTGTGTAACTATAGATATAATTGTTGGAATAACTTTACAACACAACGGTTCAACCTATTGGTAGTGGAGTTCTTTCATACCAAGCTAGGTTGGATTGATTAAACCAAGAGGAGACCAAGGGATCACTCCAATTCATCCTGGGTTTGATCAAGTTTGATTTGGATGATTACAACTCTAATGAGTGAGAGAATAAACTGGACCAATGACCAGTTCATCGATTCCTGGTTAAACAAACAAATCTAAGTTTAACAACTATGATTGAAGATTCATCTCAAATTTTTAAATATGAATGAGCTATATTGCGCACCCACCCTATTTTCAAACTTTTATTCCCTTACTTTAAATTTTTCATTCAAAATTGTACAATAACTTATTTTGATTTTGGCCTTTTATTCTCAAAAAATACCACGGATTGACCATATCATTAGCATGATAATTACAACTTACCACCTACCCATATGGTGCTGATAGCTAGCCCTACTCGTCTCAATGTCTTTTTCCCATTGGCCACCAAAGAATATATTTGCAGCAAATGCATTGACCAACAATTATAGTGAGAATCGCCTTTTGAAAAACATTGTGCAATAGTTTGAACCTCTTGATATCAATGCCACTCAAAGGCCACTAGGGATGCCACCATGTCACTTACGTCATACATCAACAAATATATGATGGTATTGTGTGACAGAAATAGGCTGAGAGACCAATAAATACAATTTGTAATTTTAGAGACTAAAAGGTTAGTTTTAAATTTTTAAGACGAACATAACTCATGGGTGTAACTTCATATACTAAAGTGAATATTTATTTATAGTTGAATATTTTATTTTAGTTTTAGTTTTATGGTCAAATAATGTTAAATATAATTCCATTTATTCTTTTTATCTAAATTCCTCTTATCTCAATGAAAGTAGCTAGAATATATAACTGTAAAAATTTTATTAACAGAAAATTTAATTGATATATATATATGGATTTATTAGTATTTATAATAGCTTTTATATATTCTAATATTCATGTCAAATTCCAGCTTTAAGTGCGTGCGTGTATTGTCTTTTCATTTAAAAGGACAACGTTACAATCAAAGGAGCAAGATGAAAATTATAACATAAATCGTAATGAATGGCCACTTGAGAAAAAAAAAAAAAGGTAACGTTTTGTGTCGAGGGAATTGGAAAGATAGAAATTGAATTAATGGAGGGGTCCATGAAACAATAAAAAGCCCTAAGATAGGGAGGAAAGTTGGGGAAGGGGACCGGTTACGCAATATAAGTTGTTAATTGTGGCCATCTTTCTTTTCAAACTCTTTCATCCACAAGAAGCTGACAAAAGAATGTTCAAGTACCCCTCAATTTATACTTCATATAATTATAGCATACAATATTGATGACCACCAAAGTTCTTCTGTAATCCCAAATGTTTCAAATTTGGGAAATGCATGTATGTTTTCGTTTGAAAATCTCAAATATGTTGATCAACTGTTAAGATTAAAAGATATTCCTCATTGTATCCACAAAACCTCTTTATTCTACTTGTTGAAAGAAAAATATATAAGACTTGATTGGAATATATCTCTCAAACCCCCACCCAACCCAAAAAAGAAAAAGAAGAAAATTTGGATATATTTAAAAAAAAACCGTAAAAACTCAACACTTCCTTATATCAAATGTGAGTTTGCAATGAAAACAAACCAGGTAACAATAACAGTTGCATTGAAATGCAAGTTATGAGTTAAAATAAGGCAGCTTCTCATGTGGTCCTTGAGAAATTTAGGACCATGTGATGATCTTAAAGATAAGGTGAAATTGGGGTGTACTTATAAATTTTAAAATTATAAAAGTGGAGTAAAATCACAAATTTCAAAGTTCACTAAAACTTTCCTCAAGCCCAAACCCTATCATTAGCTTCAATAATTCACCATCCATCTCGATGCACACCACCTGCAAATGGCTCTCGATGACATCGTGTTGCAGATTAAGAAAAATGTTCAAGCCCTTCATTCAGCTCTCCGAAGGAGAAAGGGAGATTCAACAATTGAAAGGAGTGTAGCCGAATATAATTTGTCCTCAAAGAAGGAAAAAGAAGAATGTCGGGAAGTTGGTCACATCTTTGAATTAGTTAGAAAGCAAATGTTGTCTTTAGCGATTGAGATCGTTATCCACCACTGGCGTCGCCTCATTGCAGCTTTCAATATTGGTGGATTCTTCGGGATGTGGGCAAACTTCTCCAATAGAATTTGTTGATAATTAACCATCATTAATTAATAATTAACCATCATTATAAACATTGTTAAATATTCATAAACAACTTCAAGAAAATATATTTAAACATTGTTAAAATTAAGATAGGGAATCTAACCAAAGAAACTGTAATTGTGGGGCTGAAGTATAATTCACAAATTTTGATTGGACATGATTGTTGGGGAACATTTGGAATATTAAGGGTATGTTTGGTTTAAGTTTAGTTTAATTTTCAGTTTTAAGATTTCAGAATTTTTGAAAAAAAAAATTAAAATAAATAGATCAACAGTTTCAAATGCTTTGCATCTCATCAGATGGATTATTTAGTGGCTGAGATTTCGTCACCACAGTGGAAACAAACTTCTTGTCACCATGTATGAGGACGTTGCCATTAAAACAAAGATTAATTATAAATCGCAATCACAATCATTCGTTAACTGAAACTAAAAAGAGGAAAAATAGGAAACGCTCTAAACCACAAACCCTATGCTCTTTTTTGATGCTCTTTTGTCGCGATTATATTGCCTGTTGCTCCTTTGTTTGGTTTTATGATCTGGTTTGTATATCTTCTTGTCTTCGAGGAGTTTAGCTTTCTTTAATTATAAAAGAAAAAAAAAATTATTAGCAGTTTTGTATCACAAGGCATGTGTTATGACCCAAGAAGGCATATTTAGCTGAGGATTGAACAATTGTAATTTGAGATGTATTCTTTGTTGTGGTACGCATAAATTCGGGATTTTGTTTTGCTCATAATGTAATTTGGACTCAATAGAGATATTAATAAAGACACCCAAGTTCAAGCAGACATACGATATATTTGATTATAATATTTTATGTCCAACAAATATTTCATTTTTTATAAGTGTCTTATTTGATGTTTTCAGGCAAAAAAAATGTAATTCCACTTCTATAATAGTTATTCTATGAACATAGTTAGATTCTAGTATTAATATTGACTAATAAAAGAAAATAGAGAGAGAACTGTTGTTTAGTACACATTATTTCCTACCAAGAGGTGAAGAAATCAAGTGTTTAAAAGTTACTGGACGCTAGATAAGAATAAGCGAAAATCATTGTGTGGGAAAACATGGTAAAATAAGCACTGCACCATCCAAGAAATTGTTGGATAAGTGGTAAATAACTTAATTCCTAGTAAGGATAATAATACAAGTTCAAATCCTAAAAAAAAAACATTTGTTACGAGGGAGAATCACCTAAATGTTTCATTAAGCTATAAGGCTATCAAATCAAAGAGAGGAAAACTGAGAGAAAGCACAAGAGAGAAGGAAAGCTCTTCACTAAATGATTGCAATTATGTTCGGATGAATCTCGTTGAGTAAAGTTGGTGATATATGAAGAATTTTGAGTTGCTCTCAGTGCAAAACATGCGTTTTGCTCTGATCCATTAGACATGTGATACATAGGAAAATTGGGTCCTCATTATCCCTAAATAAAATTTTTAAAAAACACTAACTAACCAACGTAACCAGAGTTAACTAAACTTGGGTAGTTTTAACAAAACAAAAGTATTATCTGACAAAAAAAAAAACCATAAATTTGACTTCAATTTTTCAAATCTTTTTTTTTCCTACTTGTTTCTTTCACCGTTCTCTCTTCGATAGAATACATTTCAACGCAAATATTTACCCCTGATAATGGAATTAATCATATTAAGAAAATTGAGTAAAACAATTGATTTATTTTATGGTGATATGTCTGGAAGCAAGTTTAGTAAAACTGGCTTGAGAAACCTTTATTAGTACTAGAAAAATATAGGTAAGGGGTGGTATGGTATCCACCTTTTTGTTTTTGCATTTATTTATTTATTAGTTTCCTCTTGGCCTCTTTCTGGTTGATAAGCATCATATAACAGTTAGATCGATGATATAATGAAATTTTCAGAGTGAAAACGTTTTAATATGTCTTGTGAGAATGTAAAACTCACTAGATTACTCATAAGCATTAGTCGCCGCCGCCACCTCCATTGTCCTCTAGCAGATCTGCCACCGCTTCACCAATAGCGACTTTCTCAAAAACAACACGGTTATCTTGCTTCATCATCCCTCCAACCGACGGCTCCACCGTCGAAGAGGTGGCTTGTGGTCGGAATCATGGTGGAGTTGCCGTAGTGACAAGTTTTTAGAGTGTGAGAAAGAATGTGTGGGGGAAGGGTGTGGTTGGTAAAAGAAGAAGACCCATCACTCTGACCCCAGAAAGAAGGGGGGATCTAAAAAGTTGAAGCCTATGTTTTCGCTTCTTTTTTTTATGTTTTTATTTTATTAAAACTACCCAAGTTTATTAGTTAGCTCTGATTGCATTGGTTAGTTAGTAATTTTTTTTTTCAAAAAAATTTATTTAGGAAACATGAGGGACCCGATTTTCCTGTATGTTGGCCCCTGCAAAATTAGAATTGATGGAGCTTGGAATGAAACTTGGAAAAGAGATCAACAAAAACACTCTTAGTGAAGAAGTCTACCACTTGTTCAGTTGTGGGATTACGTTGCATGCATGACAAAGACCTGCTTGCCAACAACTTGATCACAAATATAGAAGAGGTCAGGCTCAAAATGTTTAGTGCAATTGTGGGGGATTGGATTTGCGGCTAGAAGGACAACACTAATCAAAGTAGATTAAAGGAGAGACGATGCATTGAATATGCAACTCAGAAATAGGGAGTTCAACCAAGTCAATTGATCTGTTAGAGCAAAGGCTAGGCTTCGAAATTCGACAATTGTGCTTGACCTTGACCCCACATCTGGTTTCTTAATGCTCCATAAAATGAGATTCAAGCCAAAGAAACTTCAATGACCACTAGTGGATTTTCTATCATCCACATTCGAGCCCCAATCACTATCACAAGATGCAAATAATATGAACTCTTAGGCACGTCCCTCGGCTCCTCAGTTCACTTTGGTTGAAAATACTTTCTCCTTAGGCGCATATCTCAGCAATGCAAAACAAGGGTTTCGCTCGTTAGGGGATTCCCCGTCCATTTCTCTTTCCATCCTTCCCTTCATTCCAATCTTGTGGCATACTACAATGATTCATTTTCTAGTTTATATATATTCCCTCTCATCTGACTCAAACTTCTCCTCCTTCCCCTTATATATCAATAGGGACTTGATATCAATCCTTCCTGCCATAAGTTGATGATCTCCTGGCGCAAAGGCCATTGTTCGATAGTTATACAAGGCGATCGTAGATCCCTATACAGAAGATAGCTTTTAGAAGCTTGATGCTTAAACTGACTTTAAACTAAATTGTGCGATGAAAAAGGTCGTTACTGTTCTTTCTTAAGTTAAAGTTGCTGGATGAAAATGCTTCGGTTATTTTTTAGGAAGCAAAAACATATTTAAGCTAATTAATAAATACTTATAATAACTCTAACTATAAATAATAAAATTTTAAATAGTAACATTCATTTTTAAATTTATAAATAAATAATTAGCAGTTTTTTTTTGTGTTGATATAATTTTACTTGTGTTAAATATTAACTTAAAATTTTAATTATTTATAATAGCTAATGAGAGGATAATTTTATATCATATAATACAATATCTTATATAATGTTATACCAAATGTTGTATAATAATAAAATTTTACTATCAAGTTTTATATTATAGATTTTATTCTATCACATATACGAATGAGCCCTTAGAATTAGAGGAAGTGAGTGGAGTAGTGTAATTTTTTGGCAAGAACATAATGAAGTGTAATTTAGCAAACTTTTCAAACAAAATCAAGTTAGGATTGCAAACAAGATTAAAATTGCTTTGTATTTATTTACTTTTATTGTCAAAAGTAAAATAAGGCATGTGCTTTAATTTGGTTACCACCCTGATTTTTACATGCGGTGGGAGATCTCAGACTGAGGCAACAATAATAGGCATGCAATGTAACTATCAAGCAACCAAGGAATCCCATAAATAACAATGGATCGTTTCAGTGGACAGGATCCCGATAATGATATATTGGTCTGGGACTATGCGGGCATGTGAGGAATGGCACCCAACTTAGAAGGCAGTGGTAGGGTCCAAGTGATGATGCAAACTGCAAAGACCAGAGAACCGAATTAACCAATTGGTTCTTGCTTTTCAGCCTGCGCTATCCCGTGTCCTGCGCTGCAACTGCAAATATTATGCACGACTACGACTATACTACTGTTACCTTGTGACCCTAGCTATCCGAATATCCTGCGTGTATATGTATGTATGTACGTATATTTTTTAACTTGGAGGTACATGTCTCCAAAAGTTATTTTAACCATGTCTTTTACCACCGTGGGATTTATTAACACGCTATATGTTTAAGGACAGACAGTTAGAACGTCAAGTTTACTGGACTGAATATTTGCATATGACCTAATATCAACTATGAGATAGACTCTAATGTCAAATCAAAATTGTGAGTTAACTCCACTCAAAGAAACTAACTCTAAAAAAGAAAAATGTCTAAATGTGTGATAAAGGTATGATTATCTTGTTCATATCCTTAAATATCATGACCCCTTAACTAAGAAAGCATGATATTATTCATGGATATATTAAAGCAAATCTTTTATATTTTTTAATTGGTCAATGAGCAGGGTATCTCTCTACATGTATTATATACTTAATTAGTTTTACTAACAATCATTATTCTTAAAAATGTTATTACTGCATTTAGGCCGGACTGTTATAATAATTGAAATTGTATGTAAATTTTGGACATTGTTGTGAAAGACTCCAATTTTTTCAACATAATGTACAAAACATGTATAATTATGTAATATCTTGAATGCACGTGTCTTAATTTGGACAAGTTTCGTAGTAACAGGTTACCAGGACCCACCCATATAGGCAAGAAGGCCTCGGATTTCAGAAACCACACAGCCAGGTTCTCCAAATTTTGTAGAATAGGCTCGCTCAGCGAACATGGTTCGTTGCAGAGGCGAGCCAACTAGTGTTCCTTATGCTAGCCAGTCTCTCAAGTACTCCAATGACGCACTACCAAAACGACATGGTTTTAGTAAATGACCCAAATCCCTTTATAAAACTCTTCTCCCTTTGGTTTTCATTCCAACGAAATCCTTACCTTCTCCAACCCTGATTTTCCCTCTTTCTCTCAAATCTACTCTGACCTACTTCCCCTAAGCTTCAATATGAGTAAATGTTGTTAGATTATGTCATCCTTCCTCTCCATTCTTTCATGTTCTTGGGTTGGATATTATTTTTCTCTTATTGTTGTCAAGTGAGTCCTTCCCCAATGTTATTAGAGTTGTTTTAGAGTAATCTAGATATACCCATAGAGTATTGATGAGTTTTATGATGTAATGGCAGATATTGGTGCCATTCATACTCCCAGAGCTTGGTTGGAGTTGGTCCATCATATTCTACCTCTTTAGGTGAGTGGGTTTGATCTCATAACCTTAATTACTTTGGTCATTATATCATTATTTTCTAGCATTACGAAGTATTTAGATATTTGAAAGTTTAGTTTTCACATGATATGGGTTTTATATAAAATGTGCAATAGCTAGAAATGCTTCCTTTGAAATTATACATGAAAATTTATGATTTTAAAAAATGCATGGGACCATAATTGCTCTATAAATGTTTTATATGATTGAACTCATGATTTTAGACTTGACTATGATGATGGAAATTGTTTGTGTTGATGAAAAGTAAAATGTGAAGTTTCACGTTTAATTATGAAACTGAAGAACGTTGAACTTAGAAACTATAGAACCCCATTTTATGACTCCAGTATAGATTAGAATAGGGAATTACTAAGAAGAGAGAGCTGTGAGTTAATGGTATATCGTTAACCTTGGTATACCAAGTGCACTCAGGGGCATGTTATCCTTATTTAGATTCGCTAGGAATGCGGTTCGCCAAGGTTAGATCTCAGTTAGGGCTCTTGTTCGCAGGAATGACACCTTCTCACAGTTGATGGATAATCGTTTTTTGTAATTCTTGAGAAATAATATGTTTTTCGTGTTTTCAGCAAATTATGATTTTGTAGCTATTATGTAAACATAAATGAAATGACTTATAAATGTTGCATTATTATTATGTATCCTTTTTTATGTCCTATGTACGGTTGTAGGTAAGGATTCATTCATCATTTGCGATAAAACTCATCTCTCTTTCTTGTCCTTTCTCAGATAAGCCATAGCTTAGGATCCTCCACAATCTCCTCTTCCTCGCAGCACTAGTATTTCTACGTGTTGAGCTTCACGTCCGTGAAGTGATTTTGAGATGTTTTAGTAGAGTGCTTTCGTAATATTGCGGGAGTTGGACCATATATATATGTGTGTGTGTGTGTGTGTGTGTTTTGCATTTTGATTTACCATGATTCTTTTTATATTTAAAACGATATAGCATTCTTGGTTTTCTAGTAAAAGAGCAACTCAACATATTTTGTACCACAGTTACAATTTCAGCTTGATTTATGATAAAAGGTTATGTCTATGATGATTTAGAATGTGGGAATTAATTAATGATTTGAAATAGATTTTATGAATAAAATATGCATATAATACAACACAATGATCAAGGTTGGGACAAGATTTTCACGTGGTCACGCTTTCAAATGGTCGTGACACATTAATTGTGCAACAATCCATTATTATTAATCTTTTAATAAACTTCGAAGTAGTTGGTGTCTCTTTTTATTATTTTTTTATCGCATTATTATAACTAAGTTATGATTTTTAAAGTGGGATGAGTAAGAGAGGGCAATCGAATGTGCTTCGCTGGATATATATTGGATTAGGTCCGGGTCTGAACAATGAGGATGTCGTTCGGAAAGTGAGGATTGCGTGTGACAGATTGTACAGAATGGATCAAACACCAAAGCCTGTCGGGGAATCAAAGCCTACGAAAGCGACCAAATTCAGTAAATTCAAGGGTATACATATATGATTTATATGATTATTACGTTTACACACACATTGCAACTACAATATTTCACAGGGTTACCCAATGCTATAAGCCACATGGTGGTGAACTTGTACCTTTTGGGAACAGAACCTTCTTCTCTTCCTACCCCTTAATATTTACTACTCACATTTAGGTGTAGAGGAGAAGGGTGTTGCGTTGGGTTGGTGGATATGTGAGAATCAAATTAGGATTAGACAGTTGGTTTGTTTGTTTGATGTTCCTTACATTATAATACATTTACATGTGATTCCCAAGATTTTTGTCTTGTAAGTTTTCATACCCATGTCCCACCACGCATTCCATATATCACCATCACTTTCATCTCTCGCTCTCTCTCTCTATATATTCACCATAAATTATCTCAAAAATCAATGTCAGATTTTTAATTAATGTTTTTGAAATTAAATACGAGATGATAAGAGATATCATATACTAAATAAAAATTATTTAAAAAACATAAACTCTTATACATAATTGTATAAAAGGATCGAATGCGTGGCTTAAAAAAGTTTTTTATCGAATGAATTTTTAATGATTCAATTTTTAGTTGATTTTCTCTATAAAAATAACACATATAATTAATATTATATTCTTTTGGCTAAAGCCTTTATTATTTATGAGTTTAATTTTTATGACAGTGCATTTATATTGTCATTCAATCAAATCATCTCATTTGAATGACTTTGGAGTAATGCATGACTTAGCATTTTTGCTAATATGACAAAACATGAATGAATAACAGTGCAAAAAAAATTTAAGTTAGTCCATAGAAATTAGGCTCATTTTTATTTATAATTTTAAAACTTTTATATTGTAACATGAGTTTAATTTTGATGTACTAACAACGTATTACGCTCCTATTTAATTAAATCATTTTATTTACATAACTTTTTAAATAGTATGCATGTAACTTAACCATCTATTTAATATGGCAATACATAATTGATGATAATAAAAAATTTCTATATTATCAATGCATAAAAATTAATATCTTTAACATATATTTTATTCTACCAAAATTCTCTATTGCTATGATGTAACAAATAAATGTTAATTATTTAGCATAAAACAAATAATTAGAAGTTAATATAATATATATTTTCTTATGTAATATTATATATAAATTTACATATAGATATAAGTGTCGCTCTTTATATATTATTTATGATATTATTATTTTAAATATTTTAATAATTTATTATTATTCTAATATATATCTTACGTAAGTATCTTTAAACAAAATTTATAATATATATATATATTAAAATGAAAACAAAGCTATAAATTACTATATGATAGATTTTACTTCTAATGAAATTCCACCTATATACAATTATACACAATTAGAATGTATTTGTTAACTGATACTCTTTCTTCATTAAATGGCCATCCACTAATTGCAAAACTCAATTTTGGAGGAAAAAAACTTTTCCCAAATAGTGCCAAGTGGCTTAATCTCAATACTTTACTTCACTATATATTAATAGATAGATAAATAGATTAATTTTATTTTATTATTAAATGAGAAAAAGAAGGAAGTTGGAAAGACCATTAACCAAATAAAATGGTTAAGATAGGTGAATGCTATTATGACACATGGTGAAATTGTTTGAGTGGAAAATTTTTTTTGTCAAATGTTGCAAGAAGAAAGCTATTATTAACCCTATTTTACAATAATAAGGAGATATATTCTATTTTTTATTAAAAAATAATAATTTTAACTTAAAAAGATTTTACGCATATAAGTAAAAATTTATAGTTTTTGTTTTGCTGTCGGTTTTGTTTGACTACAAAGACTTATGCTTTTATTTTACAATCCCTCACTTTATTAAAATGTATCATATTTCATTTATGGCACACCAAATAAAATATAGTTACCATAGACTAGTCATTTAGTCACATTTTTTAAAATGTGGCTAAATATTAAAATTTTGGCTAAAGTCATTATTATACTTGTGTATAAATAAGAACTGGGTTTTGTGAAAGAAATGAATTATTCTTCAAAAAAATCTTTGCTTTTTTAATGTAAAAATAATTTATTTGAACATAAAATGATACAATTAAACACCATGTCATAAATTGTGTTCATAACTTTGGTAGTAACAAGTGTGTTTGGTTTATCTTTTTTTTTTTCAATAATTCAACGTTAAGATGGCTTGACCCCAACAGAGGAAGCAAAAGGTGGACCATCATATACAAAAGACCCAAGAACCACTAACATTGGATAATACCAAAGTACATCACTCAATTACCACTGCACCTATTATGTAAAACTTATAGATGCTCCAGATTATAAAGATTCCAACAAGTTGCAAAACATTGAAGCAAGGACAAACACCATGGTTACAAGGCAATGGCAGCCACGGAACATGAAGATCCACTAATCCCTCAACTGAATAATTCAACCCTTAGGACAAACCAAGAAATCACAATTATGCTTCATCACCAAACAAAAACAACTACACCAAATTGTAGAAGTGAAGGAGCTACTTGACATATATACGTCCATGCCAATATCCTCAAGTGAATACAACAATTAGTCATTAGAATAAAATACCAAAAGACAGCACAGTTCATATGCATCAAGCTTTAAGCACAAGCAATCTTTGAAGAAATGCACATAAAAACTAGTAGGAAAATGTCACCACCACTTTATATAAGAAACCAAGAAATAATCCTAGCATGAATAGAATAGCTGGGCAAATATATAGCCACACCCGAAAATCATACCACCTTTATAGTCACTGTAAACACAAGATTTTTGAACAATATTCAAAAGACCTTTTGAACCTGAACTCACTTCCACACATACCTAATAATACAAAATTGCCTAAACAACTATCCTCATTAGTGTATCACTCGAGCCAACTAAGTAGCACACGCAATTAACAACTGCCCTCAAATCTCACACCTCCCCCTTTCATAGAAATGTACTTGATCACCATGTATCACTCCTCACACCACCTCAGAAACACTAATCTAAACTGAAAAACAATCAAAATGAACATCAAACTTGCCAAGTCAGGAAAAAGTCAAGGTTATGAAATCGCAATTAGGCCTTACAAGTGTATCTCTCCTCTTAAGTATTATTTTTACTATCTGAATCGCACAAAACCCCCCTTCATTTTAAATTAACTTCACTGTGTTTCTCTCTGCAAATCATCCACTTTCATGATCACCTTATACACCCCTGAAAACACACAATAAAGCACGGACCACATACTTTCTATGTCATTTCCCCTCAAATAGAAGGACACCTAGGAATCACCTCAGAAAACTCTACACGTAGTAATAATTCATAACTCCAAATTCAATCAAGATCGACATCTATACATGAGGTTGAATAAAAAATTATTCCAATTAGTCTGCTCATTTTGGAAAACAACTATGTTCCTCTGTTCCAGATAGAAATTAAAATGGCATAAAACAAATATTCCAACCTTTTAACTCCCTACTCATGAAATCAACATTTTTCCATATTTCAAAATTTAATTTATGATTATCAATCATCACCCATTTAATACCCCTTCAATTACAGCAGAAAGTCCAAATTTTCCAAGAATATTCACAAGTGAAAAACAAGGTGATAACGTCTTGTCAAAGAGTTTGCAAAAAACACACCTAGAGTCACTGCTAATGATGTTAAAGTGCGACAATTGATGTTTGGTATTAACTTTACCAATGATTATAAACCAAACAAAAAGTTTCACTCTTAACGGAGCATAACCAAGCCAAATACTACATCAAATAGGATCAACTTGAGAAGCATAACAGGTTTCATGAAAATACTTAGTAACAAATGAATGAACAACAAATTTATAGGAAGGATGGAAACTCCAAACAACACTATCAGGCACATTAAATTGCAACTGCACTTGATTAATGAGGCTTTCTAATTTAGCTAGCAATGGTAATCCCACTGAAAGAGATTCCTTCGCCAACTTAAATTCCACTGCCACCTTGCATTAACCCACACACCATACTCTGCTATAAGCATATCCTTTTGAAGAGAAATTCGATAAAGTCTCGAGAAAAGAACCATCAACTTGTTATTACCAATTCAAACATCCTCCAGAACGACAATATATATATACTTCCATCCCTAACAACTTTCTTAATGCTCAAGGAGTTTATATAGAACAGATTGTATTATCAAGCTCACTTGTTCCACTACTAGCTCCTGACAATCCTCCCTTTACTAGACTTCATCGATCAACCATAGTCCTCAACCCATCCAAATTATAGCATGCACACATAACTTGTTTCCAAAAGGCATCTCATTCCATTGAAAACCTCCACCACCACCTGAACAATAAGGTTGTATTCATTATCACCAGATCTCCAACCCCAAGCCTACCACATTTTATAGGCTTCAAAATTACATCCTACTTAACTAGCGGAAAAGCAAACTTACACTTTTTTGGGTCTCGGAAAAACTTACACTGAAAGGAGATTATTTTTCTAGCAACCACTTTTGGCATTTTAAAAATCCCTAGATAGTACTTAAGTAGGCTATTCAAAACAATCTTAATCAGTACCAATTTTCCTCCCTTGAAAGCATATTATATTTCCATCCACTCAATTTTTTCTCTTACCTTTTCAATAGCTGGGCCCAAGTAGCCTCACAATGAGGGTTAACCCAAGCAGAATGCCCAAGTATTTTATTCGGAGGGAAACCACTTGGAGGTTAACATTAAACTAACTTCTGCCACCATAGTCCCATCACAATTTAAAGGTACAAGGGTAGATTTACTATAATTAATGGAAAGGCTAGACATAACCCCAAAATCCTCCAAAAATTAAGAAACACCTACTTCTCAGAGCAAAGAGAAACGTGTTGTCTACAAACTGTAAATGTGACACTAAGACATTTTGACTGCCTACTCTAACCCCTCAATCATACCAATCTTAGCTGCTCTAAACGCAGTCTATTGATTATCTAAGACCCCTGTCCATCTTAAATGGTTTTGTTGGGCAGCCATTAACTATTATTGATATTTCAGCGAGGAAATACGCTTCATATCCAACTTCGCCAAGCATTACCAAACCTCATTTTCTCTAAGACCCCATAAACAAAGATCCACCTAACTGAGTCATATGCTTTCGAAAGTCCAGCTTAAGAAGCATAACTTTCTTTTTGCACTTACGCAACCAGTGGACAACTTTATTTACAATCAAAACTCCATCTAAAATCTCTACCTTGGACAAAAGTTGATTAAGATTCTCTTATTAAACCATCCATGAAACCTCTTATCCTATTAGCCAACACTTTCAAAATTACTTTATAAACACAACCAATCATACTAACTGGCCTATAGTCTTTCATTTCCTTGACCTCACCTTCTTTCAGGATAAAGGTCACCCATGTCATGTTAGCCTTCCTGCATAACTTTGGTAACAAAAAAATCATGGACACATTTTAAAAAATCCTTTTCCACATACTTCCAACATTTCTTAATGAAATTGAGATTAAATCCATCTGGCCCCAAGGTCCTAGAGGACTCACAATCCCAAACTGTCGTCTTAATTTCCTCAATTATATAGGGATGGATTCAAGATTTTTAGCATTTTTCATGGGGATTTTCTTTACTAACTCTTGCTGGAATTCAATGGTTGGCCTTTCTATTTAGCGGTAAAGATTTTTAAAATAATCCCTCACCTCCTCTTTGATAACTCTTAGTGACCTAAACACTTTCCTTCCCTCCTAATCTCAACCATCAACTTCTTCCTAGCCTAGTTTATGCAATGGAATAAAAGTATTTAGTGTTTCTATATTTTTCTTTCAACACCCCATCCCTCGAATCTTATCGCTAATAAGAATCCCTCCTACCATACCATATTTGTACTTGAGCTTTTAAAGCATGAAACCTAGCCGGACATACTTCCTTATCGACCCTTCTTCTTGTTTTCTAGAAATAGTCTCTAACTCCTCTTCGAACTGTTTAATTCTAAACTCAAAATTGGAAACACCTCATTATTCCATTTTTTTAGAGGAGCTTTTAAGGACTGAAATTTCTACATTAAATCTAGTTCCTTATAGCTGTCCTACTCCTTTTCAATGACCTTAAGGAAGCTGGGTAAGAACTAAATATCTAAGGTCCTAAAGGATTTTGGTCCCCAATTTACAAACTTAGCTTAAAGCAACAAAGGTACGTCAGACAAAGAACAATTCAGTCCTCATAGCCTAAGATTTTTCAAAGTTTGAGACCAAAAAGGATTAACAAGAACCCTATCAATCCTACTACAAGACTTTTCTCCTCCAATTATATTTTTTGCCAATTATAGGTAACTCAATGAAACCCATTTCGTCAATCTATTCAAAATTTTTCGATATTCCTAAACATACTTAAACAACTCTTTCTTCCCTTGGACTTCTAATTTCATTAAAATTCCCTATTAACATTAGAAGAGCAACAACTTTAGCCTTGACCTTCAATAATTTGTCACAATTTAATTTTACTCTCACTGTCATGAAAACCATAGACCACCCCTATAGTCATCTCCTTATTAAGGTCCCTAATCGACGTTTGATATAAACTCATCTATTCCCCTTTAAAACTGACAAATCTGACAAAATGTTGAATCCCACATGCATAAAATACCTCCGCTCCTCCTCTGGGCATCAAAAGCAACCTAACATACATTATCTGAATCCCACATACCTCTAACCTCATAATCAGGCCAACCTGATTTCATAGTTTCTATCAATCCTACAAATACAGCTTTCAAATTCCTAACAAAATTTTGAACCACACCTCTCTTTGTCTTACTCCCACACCTCTTGAGTTCCAACAAAGAAATTTCATTTTTTAGGAGAAAGCTCACCTTTTTTTTTCTGTTTTGCTTCATTTTCTCTTCTGGGCCTATTTTTTTCTAAACCTTCTGCCACTCCTAGTCTCCATCATCACGATCATCCATAATAGCTTGAACCACTGCATCTTCATGGCGGGATGAAAGACCTATTTTTTGCCCAGCACCTATGATTGAATAGCCACATCACGAGAATAATTAATCTTTATCTTCGAATATAAATCAATGTCGTTACCAAGTGTTTGTCTTGATCACTCTATCTTCATCGTTACTTTCCCTATGACTGAGATGTATGTTTTGATGTGGTCACCGTTGGAAATGAATTTGGTACAAAACTTGGTGACCCATTCATGCAAAAAAGGTATCCAAGTTTCAAAGCCTGGAGGATTTGAACAGGTAAATGACAACTCTATCTTGATAAAGAGACCTATTTGTATAAGGCCCAATTTCAGCCACATTTATTGCCTTGGGACTTCTACTTTTCAAGCCCAAACTGCTAATGATCTCATAGTCCGTTTATCATCCTCTAAAGTTATTGTTCTTGACCCCAACTTACTACCCAAATCATTGTTATTAGGTGATTCATGTACCTTAATGATGTTAGGCAACTCATGAACCTCATTATTGGCCATATTTAGTCCCAAAGACCCATGAATATCCTCCACATCATTTTCCAATAATTCATATCAATCATCACATTCCTCTTCCTCAGGAGAAGAGTTTGACGCATCATCTTTTCCATCTCCATTTGACATTTATGAACCATCAACATACTTTTGTCCTGAAGAAACGATTCCAAGACCAAAGACTGAAATCCTTACTTAATTTTTTAATAAAAATATGAAACTCAACACCATTAACTGAAAGGCACACATTTCCTTAAATAAGAGAAAAATTGTGAAGTATCCAATAATATTTTAGAAGAAAATGATAATTCTTTTGAGGTTTGGTATCAAAGCATACCAGAGCCCCATATTTCCCAATCTTCCCCAAATTTTCTAATGACCAAGCATGTGGAGGAATACCAAACACTCTATCCACACCTTCTATGTTTGCCTACTTTTGCAATGGACCATTTTTCGAACTTCATAAAAGTATTCTCCTAGTATGCCAGTATTATTGTTGACGATATTCTCAGTTTCTTTAGAATCAAATGCAATTAGAACTTTGTGTGAATCCAATTCCCTTACACTTTCAACAAAAGACAACGTTGATCATGAAAAATCTGACATGGAACTAATTTCAATCGGATACAACGATTCACCTATCACACATCTTTCCAATAGAGCCAACATCTCCTAGTTGGTATTCCTATGGACACTTTTTGAAGTAACAATGTTATTAACACTCACACGTTCATTGTTCATTTTTCTTGCTTTTGTATCCTTATCCTTCACTTCTTGGTTTCCATGGTTGAAAAAAGCATCTTTAAATGATCTTCCATTCTACACTCCTTTACTATAGATTCCACCACAATTTGCTTGTTGCGCACCAGGTTTGAACCCTACACCTATAGTTCTTGCACCTCCTCCATTATCTCTATTATTTTCTTGCAACTGGTTTCTCCTAAATTCAACCATAGAAGCGCTAATTGCGCATTCTCTTATTTCCACCCCATGCATATCTGCTATCAGCATGAGCTTACTTGATGTTGGCATATTTGACAAATGCAAATGGATTCTGAACTCCTTTCCTTCTTTTTCATGAAATAAAAAATATCAATAACTGTCCCAACATGATTAAAAAGCTGCCAAAGCCATGATTTTAACATTGGAGGGGACAAGTTGTCCACAAACACTGTGTAAGAAACATGCTCCAATCTCTACCAAACCATGTCCTTATGCCTGTTGTGGCTGTTGTACGTGCCTTCTCACGTCCCTGTAGCTAATGTTTCCCTTTCCATGCAATCAAAAAGCAAAATTCTCAAGTCTTCTTTGACCTACCTTCTTCCACTCCCTTGCTCTCTTTCGCACTCTTGCTCTCTCCATTTGTTTTATCTTCCAATAAGGTGCATTTATTGGGAGTAAAGGTCACATGTTCTTTTGAAAAAAAAGTGTTTCAAGAAGTTAGAGCATGTTTGGTTGTATTTTTATTTTTATTTTTAATTTTATTTTTGTGTTTAAAGTACTAAAGATTTTGTGAAGAAAATAATAAAACTTATATAAAAAATATCTTTTATTTTTAGTGTTTTTTACAAATTTTTTAAAAAATAAAGAAAATAAAAATTGAAACTAAATATATCTTTAGGTTTAACTCCTTAGAAGTAAGAAAATTTGTAAAGTAAGAAAGTGATGAGTTAATCATCGTTGGATTAATAATTTTCATTGTGTGTAGGTTCCACTAAATAATCCAAAGGTAATTAATCTCTCACCCACTTTACAAATTTTCTCATTTCAGAGGAGCCAAATTCAAAGATATATTTAGTTTCAATTTTTATTTTCTTTATTTTTTAAAAAAAATTTGTAAAAAATACTAAAAATAAAAAAGATTGTTTTAATGATGCTTAATTTAAGAGGTTTATGATCTAATTAATGGTATATTATTTTATTTTTCAAAAATAGTGCCCAATTTAATATAAAGAGGCTTCAATTAATGTTGATATAATATATATATATATATATGTAAAAATGGGATGAAAATTTTCATAGATGAGTTTCATATATAATTGTACACATGGATCTTATCAATAAAAATGTTTACCCCTCAACCAAATATACCCCAATAGTAAGTTTTTTCACTATGTACCTCCATTGAATATCTTTTTAAAACAATATATTTTATCAATCTAATCATTGAATTATAAGTTTATACAACACAGATCAAATGTATAAAATTTTAAAGCAAATTATTGCTTCATCATTTCTTTTGCCATTTGGACATATAACATATTTTTTAAAAAATATATGTAAATATTGAGAGTATATATATATATATATGGAGACTCAAATGAGATGGGTGGTCTATTTTGTGAGTGAGAATGATAAATTTTGACTATTAGATCTTACATGAATGATCAAAATTAAAACATAAATTTGAGTAATTTTTTTAAATGATCACGTGAGCATTAATTATTTTTAATTAACTTTCAATTTTAATTATCTATGTATAATTATACAATCTAGATTTGCTTCTCATTTCACTTTTATAATAAACTACCCCTTTTATGTGATATGTTTCTTATGTATATATATAAAAGCTAACTACAATGTAGAATCAATTAAGAGTTAACGTTTATTTTGATACTCAAATTATATATGTATGTGATTTTAGTATCTAAAATTTGAATTCTAACTAATCAATTCTGAATTTTCAATTGTGTATCATGTTAGTCCTTGAAAAAATAAATAATTATTAATATCAATCCCTTTAACATATGTCACTAAATCAAATCAGTCCAAGAAATATATCTTGTTAATTAAATCAAATTAGTCCCTGAAAATAATCATTTTAACTTAAATTAGTCACTAATATCAAACTCAAATTAGTAATTTTTTTAATATTCCCCACTAAGGACTAACTTTCTTTACAAATAAAAAGTTAGAGACTAATTAGTAAGATTTCAAACATCAAGAATTTAAGTGACTCATGCACCTATGTAATGTTAAGAACCAAAATAAGCATCAACTAATGATTTTGTTACTCCTTTAAATTAATATTCAAATCCCTTAAGTATATGGTTCGAAATTCCATATCATAATTCATTAATTCATGTGTATTAAAAAAAATGTTGGGAGGAATCCCAACTTACACATGTTGACAATTTACATTATTTTATCCTTATGTGTAATTTTATTTTTCCTTCTTTCAATAAGAGTTTGACATGACAGTCTAGTACTAAAAAATCAGGCAAACCACTCTGGACAAGTAACAATTCTCATATATATATATATATATATATATATATGTATATATAAGTTAGCACTATTATTTATTATTAATTTAAAATTACTTATTTTTCTATAAAAAAAAACCCTTATTTGTTGAATTCCATTTTGGTTGAGGTGAAACTGCATGAATCTAATACACGCTATTTTACATAATTTAATTTGAGATTATTTTTAAAAGTAAAACTATACATCTCTTTTAAAAATTTTAAATTAAATTTAAAGCACAATTATAAGAACTAATTCACTACTTTAGAGTGTGTGCATTTCGGATTTTTTGATGGAAAAATGATTTTTTTTCAAGTAAAAAAATAATTTTTCATAAAAACAGTTTATTTCACCTTCAATTAAAAAAATTAAAAATAAATCATTTTTAAGTATTTTTTTATATAATTTTAAATACTTTTAATTTTATATAAATAATTTCTATAAAAAATAACTATTTAATTGAAAAAAAAAAACAACGTACCCTTAACCTAATATATACGATCAAACACAACAATCGGCGAAAACATGCAGTAGTTCGGCCTGAATAAAGTTTCACAAGAAAAGAAATGAAGTCGAACTTAATTGGCTGCGCAAGATATTCCAATATCGCATTGAAATCCAATAATGACAAAGGATTTGCTCTCGTACACTAAATCTTTTCATTAATTAGTGCAACCAAAGCCCACTGTCTATATGAAATCGTCCATCAAGTAATTTTAATAACTTTAATAAATATACGTGTGGTTGAGAGTACTCTATTTCTTACGAGTTACTTCTCAATTGTACAATTTTTTCTGAAATATTTATTTCACTTTTTTTTCATTTATCAAACTAAAAAAATATTAATTTTTATTATAATTAATTGTACCTCATGAAATCTTATTTTTTTAAGAGAACAATGATATTAAATAGGAATAATCTCACAAATTAATACACTTTTATATTATTATTTATATTTATTCATTGATTTTTTAATACGTGTGTTTTTTTGGTTTTGGACGGTTAAAATCCAATAGAGAGAGTACTGCTTAAAATTGACAGATATATTGCATCTCCAAAAATTTCAAAACCTTTGGTCCCCTATTTCATGGAATTGTGCATGTGAACATGTTTCTATGGTTCAAGCTTGAAGGGATATGGAGGACCCCTTCCCGCTCATGTATGGCTAGGATTAACTTTAGAGTAGATTTTATAAGCTGTTGACCTAGGGTCTTCATTATCTATTATTGGAGATCCAATTTAAAAATAATCAGAACCCAAATTACTATGCAAAGGTCTCTTTCTTGTCTATTACTTAAAGGTCAAATCTGCCATTCAATTTGATGGACTTTATATAATTGGAATAACCATATAAGTTAATTAAGGTTACAGTTCTTTGTTGTCTCTTAGTTTTCTTGTATATGCATTCACACGCAGCTTTGGGAAAAATTTGATGATAAGCAGTCATTAACACATGACTTCACCATATGTCACCTTTTAACTTGCTGTAAAACGAATCATTAGACGTGATTTCATCAATCTTGCTGTTGGATCGATCCGAATCTTTTCACTCATGAGTTTTGACAATGAGTGTATGCTAAAGAAATAGTCAATATTATATATTTCTCGAAATGAAGGTTTATATAAGCTTAAAAGACGTTTGTGAAAAAAAAAAGGCTTAAAAGACAAATTATATACATTAGTAATGGACATAGATATTATTAGAATATGTGAACTATATTCATAAATCACATCCTTATTCCCCGCTAAACAAACTTGAAATTCATTTGTTCGCCAGAAGATCAGTTTGAAAGTCACATATATAATTATGATATTTTCTTATAAACTAAGCAACTCTGTAGTTGGGTTACATTAATTCTCGTAAAAGACAATTAAGAGGCAAATTATAATGGAGATAAAGTCAGCCTTGATCTATAGTGCAAATAAAGACCTTTCCCGGTTTAATTCCCCATATATATATTTGTGATATAATTAATATTTAAAATTAAGGTAAATAATAAAGACTATTATTGAGATTTGCTCAAATGACACTACATCTCATTCTTAAAAAAAATAAAGAACAAATAAATAAAATATAAAATAAAAACTAATGGAAGAAAATAATTTTATAAATGTAACTTTAACTCAATAAGTTTTTTAGTTCTTAAAATTCAAATCCAAAATTTCATATTCATAAATCTCTACCTAACTTAAAACAAAATTAAATTATTCATTTATTTGAGTTGCTACATAAGAACAACACCGATATATTGAGAAAAAAAGAGTAAACTATTAAGTTAATAAAAATACAGATAAATTAACTCATCAAGGAAAAAAAAATACATTTATGATCTCTCACAATTAAAAATATAGGAAAAATTAATTATTCTTTAGTATTTTGGTAGATTTATTTATTCTATTTATATTTTTCTTTAGACCAATTTAAATGATTTTATAAATAATTGGATAAGTCGTCATATAAATCGTTTAAAAATATTGGAGATAGACTAACTTATCCTACGTTTCTCACTACTTTTCAATTGCAACTCATATATCATTCTTATGCAACTTAACTAATTTTATTTTATTTTTAGCCAGTTATAGATTTAAGGATGTGAAATTTAGAATTAGTTAAATCTAAGAGACATATCAAATTAAAATTATGTTTACGTTTCCTTGCTAGTTTTTATTTTTTTATTAATTAATTAATTTATTTTTTAATAATGGGGTGGAGTGTCAAATTTTGAAAAGAATGGGGTGAAATATCATTTAAGCAAATCTCAAAGGTAGTATTTATTATTTACTCTTAAAATTAACAGGATTTAATTTAATATATTGATACTATAAAATTTTTTATATAATAAACTAATTAAATTTTCACATGCCTGATTTTTAAATAGTGAGAGGAGAGTTAAATATATTTTATTGATATGACAATATATACTTAGATGATTATATAAAAAATTTACATTATCAAGTGCATTAAAATTAAGTTTAAATTAATATTCTTTGATATAAATCTCTTTCAGCCATGGTATGAATCTAAGTAACTTTCTTGGATCTTTCTATCAAAAACAAACATGGGCCATAAGATTTGAGTCAGAAAGATCAATGATCAACATTCCATTCATACTTTCATTTAAAATTTTAAAAATTGGTATGAACACTTGACTAAATTGACAAAATGACATGAATGAGGAAAAGAAAAAGAAATGGCATATGTAGCTTGGTCTTGGTCCTGAAGCATGGCCATAATGGATGGGAGAAAAGGAGGAGGAAGAAGACATTAGAAGATTTAGGCAAAATTGGCCCACTAATTAGTGCCTTTTCACTTTCTCGTTTTCTGGCATGTGCCCCATTTTCCTCCCCAACGCATACATCCATTGGTTCATAACATCCCTATCTTCTAGCAGAATGAAATACTACGCTTTGTACAAAGTCAAAAAAAATTTTAAAAAATACAACACTTTTGTACAAACGTTGAACTCTAATCGTATAATATATTTCATATTTGATATAGCATATACACAAATACACAAATATAGTTGTTACATAGCTTCTAGAGAGTCAATATAATTCTGATAATTTCTCATACCAGGACGCTTGCAATCATGAGCATTTTTGAAGAAATGGTAGATATTTTATTTCTGTTTGGCCAAGCAAAAGAATTCAATGGCCTAGGAATGAATATATGATAACAAAGAAAAAATCATGTAATGTGATACATTAAAATTATTAGAATGGAAGTCAAGAAAGAAAAATCGATTTCGTTCACCGGTTACCATTTTTTTTTCAGGTGACATGCGTTAGATTTTATTTTTAAAGAGCAATGTAACATAATGAAAAACTAATTAGGATTTTCGATAAAATATAAAAATAGTCATCAAATATAATAAAGTAACAAAAATCACTTATTCATTCAGAAAGTCAATTCAAAAAGTCAATAACCATATTAGATCACATCAGTTTAACAAACCAATTTTAATTAAAATTTTGACTTTTCAATTATTTTTTTTCTTTTTTGAAGAATGCTTCATTTAAATCCCCACATGCTTTAACCAATTGATATTAATACAATAACTGAAATTAGGTACTCCATAACGTCTTAAAAAAACGGCTATGTGAATTTAATGAATTGAAAATTTTATTCTATTCACCATATTACCCACCATATCTATTGAATTCAACCGATGAGTTATTGGGGCCCTTTCATTGTAATAAGCGATGATCATCATGGAAATATTGCCCACTAACATTCAAAGAGTAGGAAGCAAATCATCGTTTATATTGAGGAAAAAAAAAAGGTAATTCTCACGAAAATCACCTACCCAAAAATCGCATCACATTTATAACAATTCAATATGAAGAACATTTTTTCCTTTCAAAAAAGAATTAAGAGATGACAATTTGGTATAAGCTGACCATATGGCTAAAAAAGCAAGAGTGCAAGACCCCAAAAATTGAGCATTTTCTTTTTTCTATGGTATTGACCCCAAAACAAAAAAGAAGAAAAATGAAATAGAAAAGTTTAGGCATATTTGATTTTTTTTAATTTTTATTTTCAGTTTTTTAATTTTTAAGATTTTATAAAAAATATTAAAAATTAAAATTAAAAACTAAAATTTAAAATTTTTAATATTTCTTTTATAATATCTATAAATCTAAAAATTAAAAACTCAAACTCAGCCGATCTAACGAGCGAAAAAACATGGGGATAATAAGTTGATGGATCAATGTCTATGGTTATATGGGCATGGAAAGATATGCATATATGAAATTAGGATGGGATGGTACATGCATGGGGGATGGATGGGCATGGGAAGCAAATCTTAAAAGGGGATCAAAAGAAATTGGCCTCTCTTTGCCACTTCTCTGCCCCACCTGCCCAAGATATGGTAAGCGCCACATGATTTCACACCCAAGGGAATAAAAAAGGCACCATTGCTGACCTCACCTGTATCTCTTGAGGGATTTTGTTAGGTCCCACTCACACACCCCCCTTCCCTCTCTCTCCTCTTTCTCTCTCCCTTACATATTCCTTTCCCTTTTTGCTTTCATCCAACTTTCTAATTTCACACCATTTTCTTCTCTCACTCACACTATTGGTATATACACATTACATTTACACAACACACACATATAAATGTAAATGCCACCTCCCTCTCTCTCTCTCACACACACAACAACAACCTAAAAAGAAAAAGAAAAAAATATTTGAGTAGGATTTTATTTCCTTTATTTTATTCATTTCATTATTTGTTTGTTCCCAGTCTTTATCTTATATATAAAATTTATATATATATATATATATTTTCTCCTTTGCATTGCTTGCCATGTAATTCAAGATCAACTTGGAAAAATTTGCAAGATTTGGGATGAAATCTGGTCGGATCTTGCTTTGTGGGATGGGGATTTTGGTGGGTCTTATTTCAATACAAAGCTCCTCTTCCCATCTCATCTTCCTCTCATAAAGGGGAAAAAACCACGCACACACAAAAACACCAAAACAAAAAGAAGGCCATCCCATCCAACCTCAGGGTAAAGGGAAGAACGAAAAACAAAAACAGTTACAAGGCACCCTCTTTCCCATTTCATTATTTCTTCTTAGTATTCATTTACCTTGTTGAGGTCTGTTCCACTTTTGTTGCATCCTGAATTGGAGCATTGATGGGGTTGGCTGCTGCAGAGTCACAGTTTCATGTATTGGCTGTTGATGACAACCTCATAGATAGGAAGCTCATTGAGAGGCTTCTCAGAACATCCTCCTATCAAGGTACTCACTATCTTTCAAAGCCAAACAGACCAGAATCTAAGACAAGGAGAAGAAAGAAAAAAAAAAAAGAAAGAAAAAGAAAAAAAGCTGATCTGTTTTATTTCCTTTCTTATGTATGTGTCCTACTATGTCGTCTGGTCTGAATGAAACCGTGTTTCTTTTTCTCTCAAATGGCAGTTACTACAGTTGATTCTGGTACCAAGGCGTTAGAGTTTCTGGGCCTGAGTGAGAATGATGATGGCAGAACAAATACACCACCTGTTTCTCCTAACAATCACCAGGTACATGAGTATATGGTTTTTGTTTCTCTCTTCAAAATGTGTTGAACATGTTTTAATTTTAATTTTTAATTTTTAATCTCCTTGTTGCGATACCTTCATTTTTTACCTTTTGGGAACCACATAGATCAGTTTATTTTTTTTCTGGGGTTCTGAAACTCCTTTGGAATTTTGTGTTTTTATAGGAGGTTGAGGTGAATCTTGTTATAACAGACTACTGTATGCCTGGCATGACAGGCTATGATTTGCTCAAGAAAATCAAGGTACGCTGGCTTTGGTTTCTATTCCTGTGTCCTCTCTCTTTTAAGCCATTATATTCTCCACTTTCTCTCAGTCTTTAATATCTGGCTAAGATTTGTTTCTCCCTTTTACTTTTTTTTCTCAAAGCAAAGCCCCCATATGTAAATACAGACTTTCCATTTTGAAACTATGAATTCATCCCATTTTGCTATAGCTGAAAAAGTTGTCAACTTGGACTAGTTTTATTACTTACCTGAATATATATATATATAGGGATAAATATGCTGGAATATTATTCCAATCTGCTTTTTTCAGTTTTCCACTCAGAACAAATCAGGTTCAGAATAGATAATGAAAGGATTTTCTTTTCAAAAAGTCCTTACTTTAGTTGCTGGATTTGATCTGAGGAAAAGGATTGTTGGGAATGGTTGAAAATTATGTGTTCACATATTCCACCTGGCGCCAACAAAAATTTATGTAGGATTTTCTCTCTGATTTTTCAGGAATCTTCATCTCTGAGAAACATACCAGTGGTGATTATGTCATCTGAGAATGTGCCTTCTAGGATTACAAGGTAATGGGGAGAAATATTTCACCAATTTCTGAAATTTAATTTCAATTATTCTTTTTATGTTTCCCTTTTCATTTGAGGCAAAAATTTTGATGAGTCTGTCAAAATGGTAACAGATGCTTGGAGGAAGGAGCAGAAGAGTTTTTCTTGAAGCCTGTGAGGCCGTCAGATTTGAATAAGCTTAAACCCCACATGAAGAGAACCAAGTTGAAGTGTCAAAAGCAAGAAGCACCAGAAAAGCCTGAGGACCCAGAAGCACCAAAACAGCAGCAACAGCCACAACAACCGATCCAACAAAGTGAACAAACACAACAACCAATCCAAAATGAACAGCCACCACAACAACCAATCCAAAATGAGCAGCAACAAGCACAACCACAACCACAGTCACAGTCACAGTCACAGCCACAAACACAGCCAACTATAGAACAACAGCAACAATCACATCAACAACAAGCCAACAGCAATAACAAGAGGAAGACCATGGAGCAGGGGCTTTCAGCTGAGACTGACAGAAGTAGACCAAGATACAATGGCATAGCCACTGTGGTATGATGATAAGAAAAAATATCAAATTGGGAAATAATTTTTACTTGAATTTCACAATGTAATTCTCATGTAACACTTTTTTTTCTTCTTATAATTAACTTAAGTGTTGGTTATTATAGGTTCTATACGAGTGTAGAGAGTTGTTTGCTGTACACATTTTCCTTTGGAAATATTTCCTTCCAATTTTGTTTTTCCAAACATTAAAAATAAAAAATATATATTAATGAGTAAGAAATCAGATGATAAATTTCGGATCTGGTTGAGTCAACAAAAAATTCTTACTGTGTTTAGAGGTATGTGTTTATAGAATTGATTTTAGGTGGAATAAATTTTGTCATAATTAATTTAGTTAGGGTAGATTTTAAAGTAAAGTAATTTATATTAGGCAATTTCTCTAATAGTGATTTTAACATTCAGTAATAATTTTTTACTTAATAATTTTTCACATGTTTGATATGATAGAATAAGAGATATTCTTAGGTGCGTTAAGAGTAAGAAAATATTCCTCTGATTCTTTTATTAATTTATATATGAGTTTTGTGAGTTATTATTGTCTCTCACTTCTTTATATTTTTAATGTAATAGTTGATTTATTAATGGAGCATAATAAATATTTTATTTTGCTCAATGAGTGCCCGATAATTTCTTAAGAATCAATTCTAAAGACAACCTTGATTAAAAAAAAAAAATCCATTCCAAATCTGACATATTAGTGAATCTAATTTAATAGAGTTAGGTGATTCGGATTTACTCTGTGTGTTAAACAATGAATTTACTTTTGTATTAAGTAATGAATGAATTAGAGCAAGAAATTTTTCTTGTTCATAAAGCGACCAAGAACTTCTCTGAACTAACACTCTTTTTTGGTTGAAACATGGACCAACAGAACCCCGGAAAAAGGCTTTAAATTCTTAAAATCACGAGCTATGAATATGTCTAATGCAAGAGACAGGTGCATAAACAGTAAAGTTTTGTTTGCTCTACTTTGTATTGTTTCATTAATCATATGCATTACAATAACGTATGTGCACATGGCAAGGAAAGTAATGGGGATAATAGTTAATTTAAAAGACTTGAAAATCGAAATAGTTACGTGCAAGGATTTCAATAAGGCAACAGCCAAATTGCCAGAAGGTTGGGTGAAAGGTATTGTTTTGGCTTTTTGTGGTCTTGCCATGATTTATTTCTCAGTTAACTTTTCTTAATTATTTAGTGAAAGGTGCTTTATTTAACAGTAAATATTTACAGAGCATCAATCAATAGAGAAAATCTAAAATTCAAATATAAATCATGACAATGTATGAGTAGAAGTAGAGGAACTAACCCCCTGGTGATTCCATAATTAATCTAAAACAAGCATGTGATAAGTATTTACCACAAAACTAGTATCAGAAAAAGTATTTACCAACACACTAAAGTTATTTTCTTATTAAGAATGTGTTTAGTTGGAGAATAAAAGTAAAAATAAAATTTATATGAATGAATTCTATATATAAATTTATATATAAAATTTATTCATGTAAATTTTATCTTCACTTTTATCCTTTAACTAAATACACCATAAATTTGATAAATCCCGTAATTTTTTTATGTGAACTTCTAATAGACTATTCTTCTTCTATCTTATTTATCCCTCAACCTACTTATTTTTCAAAAAATCATCATAGTATTCCATATACCTCTTGGCTGTGATTAACATGCCGAATTTTTTTTTTAATTAACTGAAAGTTTCCTGACAACTGAATTTGAGCTATAAGAAAATGTAATTAAGGTAGGAGGTACATGCACTTCATTGCCTTTGTACTTATGCAGTAAAACTTCAATGTAAACCTTAATTTATGTTCAGCTTTGGACTTGTGATTCTAACCCCTCAGGTTTTATCAGAGGCAGGGCAGAACAAGAAACACTCTTGTGGGGTGATCAATGCACAACACTCGCTATAAACATTTCCGGGGACTACTATACAAAATTTCAAATAATACTTGGGATGTATGTGGTTGAGGTAAAAATAAGGAATAAACTTTCATAAATAAGCTCTCATGTGTAATTAAAGAGAAGAAAATGTTGTTTGGGGGTTTCAGCCACTCTTCTACGACAAGCGGATCTACCCAAGGCAAGTACATCCCCGTATTGAATATGGAATAATATAAATCTTCCTACTATATCTTCTTACAAAATTTTCTATATATTAATAAAATATAGCATTATTCGTCATTATCTATTGTCTAGGGAATGTTGATGTTTAAATCTTATTTAATTGTGAGATTTAACCCTCATCAATATATGCACCATTTACCATTCCTAAAAGCCAAATCAAATGAGTGTCAATAAAAATTAAAAAGTGGTTCGGTCACAATCAAGTTTCTTTGGTCTTTTAAGTTTGGCTAATATTAACAAATGCTTTTGTCAGATCAAATGATTCGTGTCGAAAGGTATTAAATTAGAACAGTTAAAATCCAATAAATTTTCTGATAATAATTGTTTAGATAAGGAAAATTTAACTTATACTGCAACTAAGTATACATCACCTTTCATCGTTTCATGATTAGATAAATGGGAAAAAAATTAAAATTACAATGTATTAAAACTAAATTTAAAACAATATACCATCCGACAACATCAATAAAGTAAAATAACTTTATAGGTGGTAGATCAAAAGGCAGATCAAGATCACAATGTGGATTTGAGAGTATGAGTGAGACATATATATATCCTCCAAATCTTGCATGCCCGAGTGAAGCCAACCTCATTCAACACTGGTCATACTCATAGCTTACAATTGCTGAGCATTGTAATTCATGAAATGAAAATAACTCAACCTTAACCCTTTTAATAACTCAGTACTCTTATCCTAACTTGGCCCCCAAGTTGTCAAATTCCACGCGAGCAACAAACACGAAACTGACAATCATCTCTCAAAGAGAGTCAAAATGGACCTCAACTTGACGTGTCCAACGAAATGAAATGAAACAGGAGCCCGACCATTTCTCATATGGGGCTTGATATTGGACTGGGCCCAGTTTGCGGCTGAGCCCACTTTGTTGATGGCAAAGTGTTAGTGAATGGTTTGAGGCAAGCTTGATACCATGGAAGAAAAATTGGCAGAAGGATTGGGCAAGCTGGTTGGTCAATTAAGTTTAAAAAAGAGAACCAAAAGTGGGGAAAAATTGGAGAAAGCTAACTTTTTTTTCTAAACTTAAATACTAATATCTTATGAGGAAAAAAAAACCAATAAAGGATACTAACAAAAATTGTTGGGTTGTTATTCTTTTTCTATATTACTAACAAATATTATTTTCAAATGCTTTGTGATATATTATAAGGCTAAGACTAGAGAAATTTTATATGAATTATGTTTATTTTATAGACCTATAAATATTTTTTTTATTGATTATATTAATGTTAGTGATTTAATATATTTTAATTAATCATATGTATATATTTATATATATATTTTATTATATTAGGTTAAATTTTGAGCTGCTAACATTGACATTTAAGATTTAACTGATTGGTTCAATATCGGTTCAATTTTTCTTCCTTACTTGATACCATTCCTTTAATTCTCCATCTCAGGCCAAAAACCTATAAAAAAAAAAAAAATCTTGAGCTAAAAAAAGGAACTTTAAATGTTAACGCTTGGAAAATAAAAAAACTAGTAAACTCCTAAAATTAGTCGGATACATTAGTACATAAGGAAAAATAATTGACAATTTGATCTCTAACATTTTAAATATTAGATAATTTAATCTCTTCTTCAAATCTCTTTATTAAAGTACTATAACATATGCCCTTAAATAGTTAATGTGACACCGTTGTCCTTTGGCCCGCCAATATTCTTAGTCATAGTCACTTCAATTAACAAAATGATGTCATTCTTTAGTAAAATTCTAACACTCATAAAGGCTCGTTTTATTCATGAATTTTAATATAAATGCAATCTAAATCCAAAATATGACATTGTTTTATTAGTGAGAGTGACTACGATGTCAAGGTGGAGAATAATGATACAAAATCAATTTCTTAATGGGATCACATCATAGTATTTAATGAAAAAAATTTAGAGAGGGACCGAATTGCCTTACTTTTTTAAAAGTTGAAAGGCCAAATTTTCAGTTTCTTTTTCTTATGAACTAATTTCTCTGACATGAAAATTGATAGGAGCCATTTTGAGGGTTTTTTCTAAAATAATAGTTATTCACTGATGTCCCCCTCCATTGTGGTCCTGCATCCCCCACCTCTTTCCCTTTTTTTCCTATTCTGTTTAGTTTTTTTTTTTTTTGTTTTGGCTCATCTTTTCATTGTATAGGATTTGTTTGATCTCTATTCTTGGGTGTATCTTTTGATTGTAAATGTGTTTCAACTATGAATAACTTGTATTTCTCACAATTGTCCATACTGGATAGCGTCGGAATATTGCGTCCATTATAGACCATGAATCAGCAGCCTTTGTTAATGGTGGTCAGATGAGTCACCTAGCTTTGTGCCAGTTGCTCTAATTCTGTGCCAATACCTGCGTATTTTTCATGCTTCATTGTAATAGCGATGCCAAAGCTCGAATGGTGTGTAGTTACTCCATGTTGTAAATAAATTCTTGAATCCTGCAGAGGAGTAATGAAAAGAAAAGATGGAAGATAAAACTTCAAATGATGTCGAGAGAATCAGATCCGAATGTTCGAATGCTCCTCATGGCAAATTGATGGTTATAACTCTTACAGTCCTGCAGCATTTGAGAGTAAACTTTCACAAGTATGTTTTTCATCTCCAAGTTACTTTTCAAGAGTTCTTAGCCTTATTTTTGACAGTTTACACTTAATATAAAGTTCCTATATATAAAATCATACTCAAATAAATAAGTTAAATACAACAAGATGTAATTATAAATTATTTCTAAAAATCAATGCAATAGTCAATGATTATATTAAAATCACACAATGAGAAATAAATCAAAATCCTAATTAATTACATTATTAACTTAGTAAAACTCATATAAAATACTAAGATTTAGTAGCAAGATAAGTGATATAAATACCCTTGATCAATCATACAACTGATATTTGTAAGATAACTTACGGCTAGTTTAAAATACTCATAAAGCAAGTGAAAGAATGGGTATACCAGGTGTCTAAGTCAGTGTCTCAGCGATACGTCAGGTTAAAGTAAAATTTGATTCAAGAAAATATTTATTAGTTTGGATCTTATCTCTCTTTCTCTCTTTTCTAAGTTATTTGTTACATGTTATTGTAGTTCGAGTTGATGTGGTGAAAAAGTCTTTTCTCATGGAGACAAATAAGCAACATAGCTTAGAAAGAATGTGCCAATTAGGATAAATATTAACTTAAGCTACTGATAATTTAATGGCAGAATGACCATGATGTAAAATTCAAAATATTTGGATGAATTGATGTTATAAATTTTATTAGGACGAACCATATGTGGATTTCAAAATGTTACATGACTAAGTTAGGATATTTGCTCTAAACATAAATGCAACCAAAAAATAGGACCAATTAGGTATTGTTTAGATTCTGGCGAGGACAGTAAGGATAAAGATAATAGGGATAAAGATATAAAAAACAGTGTTTCTGTGCAACCATTGAACTTTTAGGGATAAATGTATTTTATTCCCTGAACTTTAGATTATATGCAATTTGCATGATTTTTTAAAATGTGCATTGTGACATCTTGAATTTTCTAAACTGCAAAATATCCCTCAGTATAATTTTGGCAACTAATGAAGGTAAGATTTATGTGCATTTAACCCAAATGTTTTTAATTTGTGAACCCGACACCTTATATGTGAATCCTATGTGCAATTAACCTTATGATTTTTTATTGTGTGCAACTTAAACTCTCCTATAACTTAAAGTTTTGCATTGTTTTGAAAATAGGGATTTTTACAGTTTAAAAAATTTAGGGTGTAGTAATGCACGTTTAAAAAGTATAAATTGCATGACCTAAAATTAAGGATGTAAAATGCATTTAACTCTTAATTTTATCATCCGTTCTTGTTTTGTTTTTTAATTTATTATTTCTATGTAAATTAGAAAATACAATTTAAATATTTGAGATTAATTCTTATAAATCTTTTACTTAGTTAGATATTTAAATATTGTAATAGAAAAAATGTTGAGCATATATGTGTTTCTTGAGTTTTGATTGGAATGTGTATTTTCATATAAAGTAAACCCCCATTTAATCATTGATAAAAACAACATAAGACAAATTGGTCATTCAAGGAAAAAAAAAGTGATCTCTTACAATTAAAATTATAGAACAAATTAGTCTCTCATTAATATTTTTAAAGTATTTATAAGACAAATTGATCGTTAATTATTTATAAGTTCAAATGAATTTCTAATAAAAATACAAATAGGATAAATAAATTTATCAAAATATTGAGAATAGGCTAACATGTCCTATATTTTTTATCGTGGGGACAATGAAAATTTTTTCCTTGAAAAACCGATTTATTAAGATGCTATTTTTGATAGACCAATTATATATATATATATATATATATATATATATATATATATATGCGTGAGATGAGTGATTTTATATGAAAGTGGAAGGATTAAATTGAACCATATAACTATGTATAGATGGTCATGATTAAAAGTCACTAAAAATATCACATGATCACTTAAAAAAGTCATATAACTTTATATTTTAATCTTGACCATTGATACAAGATTCGATAGCTTAGCTCTTGCTCACTCAGATATAAAATAGCTCCTCTCAATTTATATATATATATATATATATATAAAATGATTTTCTTTTAAATTTTTTATATTAAATGAACGTTAGAAGATATATTATTATTTTTTATAGGTATATTTTCTTCTATGATGCTAATCCCCCTTTCTCTTATTTTTTCATTATCCTCAATTGTAATATTGTTAGATATAAATTCAGTGGTGAGTTATCTATGTTTGTGAAACTAATGACTTCTATTATTATTATTCTTTTTCTTACTTTTCTCGATAGTTTTTCTAATTCTTCCTCATGTTTAAACTCCAATTTGTTTCTCGTGCATTTTGATGAGATATTAAAGCAATTGTTTCATATTTTTCCAACTAATTTTTGGATTGTTTCAATGTAACACTTTTAATTGGATTTTGAGACTTTGATTCTATTTTATTTTTCAGAAGCAACTTCCATGGCAATTTGAGATAAGATTTTGTGCACAAAAATAAATTTGACTTCTTTATTTATAGGCTTGCATGTTTGTTTGTATACATATTTTATTATTATGTACAAACAAATTTGTTTATATTGATAATTTTTTTTTACTTTATAATATAGGTGCTAAATGGCTCGAATAAGATGAGTGCAAAAAATGATGAATCTCATTGGATAAAAGATCATTTGTGCACTTGACCAAAAAATAATGATAAAAAAAGAGAAAATTACACAAAACAAAGTACCAAATGTTCATATGAAAATCATGAAAAGAGTTTTGTAACAATAATCTTTTCCCTTTTTTTAATATATTTGAACATTTTTAAATTTTTTAAGTTGAAATTGAGATTACATCATTAGTAATTTTCGATCATGTTATTTGATTTTTATGAACAATTTTTTTGTTGGGTTTTTAATTTATAAGAATACAACTTATAATAATTATAATAATAAATATAATTAATTATAATTGATTTCAATTGAGTTCATTTTGATCAGTAATTTTTTCTTAAGTTATTTATTTAGATGTAACATTAAAGCTTTTTTGTTCAAGTTATTTATTTTGGGAGTATACTATCTATTATATTACATTTAATTGATTATACTAGGTTCCAATTTTTGGTTAATTAATTATAATGCCTATTTATAGCATTGTACTTCTATTTAAAAAATATTAACCTATCTATTCAATCCTACTATATTTACTATAGTACTCCACTTCTTCTAATTATTTATTTAGCATTTTATTTTATAGGATAGGAATTAATAACAATTAATATAATTATTTAAAGAATGTAATAATTTGTTTTCCTGCATAAATATATGAAGTATAGTTTTTAAACATAGATAAATCAATTTAATATTCAATAAATTTTTTTACTATTAATTATCTTGTGCGATGCATGGGTAATAATCTGGTTAAATAATAAAGAAGAGTTTAATAATAGAGTAATACATGATTTAATAATTATATAAAACCTTTTTACACTATAAATAATCCAGTACATTATTTTTCACACCGTAATAACATATTTTGCAAGCTTTAATACAATTTGCGTAGATAGTCAATTACTCTGAGGAGGTGTTTGGTACGATGTATTAGGTATTATAGTATAAGTTAATATTATACATTATGTCATCATCAATTGTTTGGGGCGTATTATATAACGTTATATGTCAAATCCCTTATACGTCAAAATATTATATAACTCAATACAGTATTAGAAGTCGTATTAAGTCTGATTAGCTTTTAACGTATATGATAATTTTTAAAATATTTTATTAAAATAAAATATTTTTTAAATAAGTAATAATAAAATAAATACAACTAATATATAATATCAGTTTAGTTATATATAATAAAAATAAAAATAAATATAATTGATAAAAAATAAATAAAATAAAATAATATATAATATAAAATTATAAATTATTAACTAATAAAACATATAAATAAATAATAAATAATATGTAATACATAAAAGTAAAGATCAGTAACTTAAATTTAAATAATTATGATTAAAAATATAAGAGTGAACACTTATTTGGTTCATAAGATTTTTGTGAATTATTCGTCCTCCAATAAAAGAAATTAATCTATGGTCGTCAAAAATTGAAATGATTGACACATACTCATTTTATTTGTTTTTCATTAGTGGACTTACACACGTGATACACTATAACGATGATATGCCATTAAAACGTTAGATGTAAGCTACATGGCGATGTTGCGGAATATATTGTCCTCATTTGATATCTAAAATTGTACAAAATGAATCACTTTATGACTTATAATGGAGATTTAAATATTCATTTTGTAAATTTTAACCACTAAAATGAGTTATTTTAAACTCTATTATATTTTAAATAACATATGCATCACTTAACATCATATTAACAGGTTAATGTGCAATTTCATTAGTGTTTAAAAAATCAAATACACATGGAGGAACTAATATGCCATATTATTAAAATCTTAAAGGATCGCGGATTTAATTTTAATTTTTGAGGGACTAAATAGTCTTGTAAAATATTCTTGAGGAACTAGATGGGTTATTTGCTCAAAATATAAAGTATTAAAAATATATAAATAGTATTTTTTATTTATATATATTTTGAAATAAATAATAACATTTAATAAAAATTGAATTTTGATTAGTAAAGATTTACATAAATATAATATTTAAAAATTATTATAATAAAATTTCTATTTTACTATTATTTAATTTTATTTAATATTTAATTAAGATATTATAATTATTTGTAAATAAATAATATAATATTACTGAATATAAAATTAAATATCTCATAAAATATTATACTAAATACTATATAATATTATAAGTTTATTAAGTTTTATCCCATCAAGTTTTGAGTTATTTTAAACTATATTCTATTTTAAATAACATATGCATCACTTAACATCATATTAAAGGTTAATGTGCAATTTCATTAGTGTTTAAAAAATTAAATACACATGAAAGAACTAATATGCCATATTATTAAAATCTTAAAGGATTGCGGGTTTAATTTTAATTTTTGAGGGACTAAATACCTTGTAAAATATTTTGAGAAACTAGATGGGTTATTTGCTCAAAATATAAAGTATTAAAAATATATAAATAGTATTTTTTTATTTATATATATTTTGAAATAAATAATAACATTTAATAAAATTGAATTTTGATTAGTAAAGATTTACATAAATATAATATTTAAAAATTATTATAATAAAATTTCTATTTTACTATTATTTAATTTTATTTAATATTTAATTAAAATATTAAAATTATTTATAAATAAATAATATAATATTACTAAATATAAAATTAAATATCTCATAAAATATTATATTAAATACTATATAATATTATAAATTTATTAAGCTTTATCCTATCAAATTTTATATCCGTGCCTGTGCTCCTAGCGGCCCTGATACTAGTGTGCAATAAAGAGAGAGGAATTTCTTCACATCGAAGACCTATTGGATTGACCATAACACCCAAAGGCCCACCCCGGCAAAAGCAAATGATTAAACAATAATAGCTTGGGAAAGAGTTGATGAGAGAATTTGAGAAGAAAGAAAGAAGAGAGCCCAAAACAAGTGACTCACACTGCAAACACCAAACAGCAAATAAGGAAGGAAGGAAGGAACAAAACTCTGCCGTAAAAAGGCGCTAACCTCTGCCCACCTCCTTTCCCCCTTCCCCTCTGATTTTCCCCCAATTCAGGTCAAAACCCTAGTTTCCTCTTCGCCCTTATTCAATTTCTCTTCTCTACCCACTTTTTTCCGTCAAATTTTTGCTTTGCAAATCTTGCATAGATTCTTTCATTTTCAGGTTGCTTTTATTTTTATTTTTTTTTCTGTGTTATTATCTGATCATAGGTTCGTGATCCCTGAATTTGATTGTCGTGTTGCTTTGTTTGGTTTGCTTGATCCCCCAACTATACAGCTAAAGCTTCATTTCCTTTAATCGTTTCTTTTTTTTTTTAATTCCTTGTTTCTTTTGGGAAGTGAATTCAGCCTTTGAATTTTTTTTCAATTTGTTACGCCATGTACCCCCTTTTTTTTCCTAATGGGTTTTCATTTCTGATGGAAAATTATGGCTTAGCTTGTGTGTTTTGCGATGTGGGGTGGTTAAAGTTTTCCTGAGAATTTTGCTTCTTTGTTTTTTTATTTTTTAGTTTCTGCTTTTTGTGGTTGGTTTTGGTTTTCTTATGCATTGAAAACTGAAACTGGAGGAATGAGTTATCACTAATAGTTTTTTTTTGGTTCTCTTTTTTGTTGTTGTTGTTGTTGTGTTCTCTCCACCAGGTAGTTGTGAAGGGTGTATTTTGGCAACTCCCCCATATGTCTAGCGGATCCGTGAGACGGGTTTCTCGTCAAGATATTCAGCTCGTAAGTTCGTAAAACTAATGTTTTGAGTGTGTAACTTGGTTTGAAGAAAGTTCATGTGGGATGCTTGAAAGTGGCTTTGCTTTCATTAATGCTTTGTTTGACTAGAGCTAACTTGCTTGGTGATCATAGATAGACTTTTGATTGTAAATTAGCCTAAACATGCTGTCTTGTTACATTCATGTTTGAGATTCACTGAAATACTAATGGGGTATTCATATCGATAAGTTTCTTAATTTAGGATGATTGAAATATGTCGTTTTTGAATAAATATGTAATTAGGGATTTCTGTTGAATGAGGATTTATATTCTGAATTTGGATTAACTGATTATCTGGTTGGTTAATTAGTTTTCCTAAAGATTGCCATGTGCTTTGGCTTATCAGTATATCGTTTTTTGAATCAATATCACGTATTGAGTTCTGCTCACTCTATCTTCAAACCCCCTCCCCCCTCTCTCTCTCTCTTGTCCAAATCTCTCACTATTACCTCTACTTACATATGTGAAATATTGCTTACCGTGATTTTTGGGTTCATTTGCCTCTTCCAGGTGCAAAATCTTATCGAACGATGTCTACAACTTTATATGAGCCAGAAAGAAGTTGTGGACACACTACTAAAACAAGCAAAAATAGAGCCTGGTTTCACCGAACTGGGTAAGGAAAACTTTTGTTCTCTGGCATTTTATTTTTTTGTCTTGCATCTTACTCCACATCCACTCTTCTGCAGACTTTTTTGTGTGTTCTAGAAGTATTTAACATGATTAAGATTTCTTAATTGAATCACTTTTATAATAAATATCTCTCATTTCATTCTAGATGTTTTGTTTTTGTAGTCATGGTTGTCAAACTTACTGTTCTGAACGGAACATAGCTTCCTCAAATCTGATTAAGGTCTGAACTTTGGAGCCCAGTTATAATATAGCTATACTTTCTTATGTGAAAATGTTAACTGTAGAATTGCAGTTCATCTTGGGAAGAACATTAGTTTGTGCCCCCCTCTACCCTTATACCAGAGCAAAGTTTTTGAAAGATTAATTGAGAAATGATGGAGTTGTTAGCTACTTAGCTTCACTTTCAAGCAGGTCTCTTGGCCTCTACATATATTGCGGGACAGGATTGTGCTTATCGATCATGTCTCTTATTTTTTCACCTTTATTTTAAGGGAACAGACTCTGGTGTGCTGGAAATCTTATCCTTTCTCCGGCTGTATTTTTCTCTCTTTTCTATGGTAATATCTTGTCTTTTGTATGTTTTAAAAATGAAGACATTCAATGTCTGTCTCAAGTTCTCTAAATATCTCAGTCTTTGGGACGTAGCTAGGACTGAATAATGGCTTTTATGGGTTTATGGCATAAAGTGTAGCAAACAAGCAAAATTGTGAACCATTTCTGTTCTTGTAAAAGCGACAGTAATTCAATCCTTGCTGTTGAAATTGCTACCTATCCTGTGAATTGGGCATTGGAGTAAAAAGCCCACAGTCACTTTGCACCTACCATTTAGTGTTCTCTCTTTCCAAGTATCATTTTATTTTATTTTTTTCTTTTCTTTCAGTTTGGCAAAAGCTTGAAGAAGAGAACCAAGAGTTTTTCCAGGCTTATTATTTAAGGTTGATGCTGAAGCAGCAAATATTGCAGTTCAACAGGTTGCTGGAGCAACAAGTGGAATTAATGCATATTTCCCCAACTGTAGTGTCATCACTACCTTCCTCTAATGGGTCACATATCCCTGCAGTAGCATCACTACCTTCCTCTAATGGATCACATATCCCTGCTGTTTCATCACTACCTACCTCTAACGGGTCACATATCCCTACAAGTAAGTCATTACCTCCGGGAATATTACCATCCCTTTTTGGGCTAGAATGTTTTAGTCATATCCAGTGTCATACTAAATAGCCCCCTACTATTTACCCCAACACATAATGTCTTGGTTGTTTTAAGGCATGACAAATATGGGGTTGAATTGGAGAAAGTTGGTTGGCTTTAATTATTTACATATTGTCTTAGACATGGAGAATTGAAAGGTGATGGAGTGGAACCTCAATGATGCACCACCCAAACAACCAATGAAGCTACACTCACACATAACCTTCATGTCCCAGATTCTAGCTCCTTCTCACACCACACAGCCCTAAAGCTACCATGCCATCCGCAAGCTTCCAACAATCTCCACCCTATACAATGCAGGGTGGGGAGGGTAATGGCCAATTATGTTTTCAGCTGTGATGGTTAACAATACATCTCACTTGTGCATTTAACAGCAGGGGTGTTGCTCAGTCAAGAATGCATGGACGAGGTTGCAAAATTTGTGGGTGAATGTAGTGAAAACAAAGGGAAAAGATTACAACTTGATGTTGGATATGGTTTAAACGAAGGCTAGACATTGTTTTACATAGGGCAAAGTGATAGACAACAACTTGGTGTTAATAAATATATACAAGAAATTGCAACTTTTAGGGTCTTCATGCAACCTCAACTGAGCAACATCCTTCACGTAAAAGTATGTTCTGTTTCAATAGCATGATAGTTGGCTGCAATATTTCAAAAACCTAGTGGGTGGACTTTTGTCATAGAAAAAAGTGTCCGATTTTCAAAAGGACAAAATGAATTTCCTGGAAGATAAAAGTGACCGTTGACTGTTTCTGCCTTTATTCTTTGTAACTTTTGTCATTCTAAAATTCAAAATACAGTGTGTAGCATACTGTTCCAGAGAGATGTAATAAAAAAGATTGAGAATAGTTAACGAGATAAACAGATGAAAGGAGTGAAGTTACCTGCTTTATTATTCAAAGCTAGTTTTTGAGTGTTCAATTCCAACCATTTTTTTAATTTGGTAAAAAATTTCACTTTATTTTACAGTACCTCAGAATCAGGCTTGTTACACTGCTGAGCGAGCCCAAGCAGGCTTGAAGCTGGAAAACATGCAACATCCTGTTGATTCCAGCTTATCTAATGTGTTTAATAATGGTGGATCATCACTCCATGCAAGTATGCATGCTGCGGTTGATATGTCTGCTACTGCAAATAGGATAAATGGCCCTCCAAACATGATGTCTGCTCAAACCTCAAACATGGGCCCGATACATGGAATTAACGGAGGAATGATCAAATCTGAACCTGGATATTCAGGTTGTTCTCCTTACATGTTTGGTACTGAGGGAAATGTCCTGGATGCACGTCCAGCAATCGGTGACGCTTCAGTCGCCCCATTTCCTAATGTGGAGTCCAACTCACAACCTCTGAATGAGGCAGTCCTGGATCAAGACACTTCTTCATTTGGATTTTTGGGGCTGATTCCTAGAAATTTTAGCCTTTCAGATCTGACTGCTCATTTTTCTCAGAGTTCCGGTATGTCCACTCTCATGTTTGTTTGGGTCCTTGCATATGTCTGCACGCATGCTCACTATTACATTACTTGTCAGTAACAGTGCAAGTTTCCTGATTATCATGAGTAAAATGGCAATCAAGTTATGATTCATCTTGATTGTTTAGTCTCAACCCAGTCTTCAATCAATTACATGCAAGTGTATGCTCAACTAACAGAGCTTATATTGGATTTAATTATTAGTACTAATAACTATGTTTCTTATTTGTCAGATATACTGGAGAGTTACCCTAGGTCACCCTTCCTAGCTGCTGATAACGAGAACTTCCTTGAAAGAGGAGAACAAGGTAAGAAACGATTCCCCCCTCCCCCACAATCTGTCACTTCGTGCTTTGATGCTGACATTACCATTTTCTTTATGTTAAAGTAGACAACAATAGGCTGGACTCTATATCAGAAGGCTTGAGTTATGAAGTTGAAGACTTTGGGAGCGAATAATTGATGCTCACTATTGGTTCATCATCAACTTCGAGGTATTTTCTTCACTTCTGATGTTTAGGGATCAAGTTATGCAGAAACTTCCATAAAGTGCAATTAAATCAAGCTGTGCGATAAATGACCGTTTCAGCTGTACGCCTGATAATTGTTTATTTTTGGCCTGCAGGTTGAACAGAATCCTTAGATTTATGTTGTTGTACATAAAAATTTAGAGGTTTTGAAATTTTAACTCTTGGGATGAACAGATGCATGTGTGTAGAAAGTTCACTCACCTCATTATGTATGATGGGAATTAAAATATGGGATGCTTGCGTGGAAGGGAAAGCATGGTGCAAATAAATAATGAATCTTCATATTCCCTTGCGTCTTTTGTTTTATTTTCCCTCCTTTGGGGGGTTTTTGTACTCTGCTTTGCATAGTGATTTTACTGTAAATTACACTAGAATTGTATTGCTATGTTTTGTGGCTTTTCTTGTGATTTCACTGCATAAAATTTTGTATTAAGGAATAGTCAGCAGCGGTACACTTTGCTTCGTTGACTATTTGCTAAAACTCGTAGGACTAGTACCCGGTTTTGTTGGCAACTCTCTTTTGGGTTGGATGGATTAAATGATGATAAAATATAAGTGTTCTATCAAATTATAAGCAAAGAACAAAATAAAAAAACAACAATATATGCAACCTTGGCTCTGTGGCATGATACGAGAGACAACTGTCCTGTCCTGTCCTGTCCTGTTATGTGAATAAACCTTATCCCGTCACAGAAGAATAAAATGGAATGAAGTAGCTCATAATCAGAATAGTATATGTTTAATTTTAATGTACGTATAAATTTTTATATAATTATTTAATTATAATATGTCATATTATATCAGTAAGATATGCTTGATTAAAAAATTATACACGAGGATTTAATTATATGGCAATATATATATATAAAAGTTAACATTATTAATACATAAAAAATAAATTTACGAATCATAATACTTAATGAATAAGGCCTAGCAGATTGAAAGTATTGACGCTACTTAAAATAATTGAGAGTGAAAGTAAATTGTCGATTTTGGTCACATTTCTTTCGTCTTGGATTTGTATTTGTATCGGAATGGACTTAACTGTTTGCTCATAATGTGAAGGAAGGAGCATGACTAACATTCAGATTACGTAACCATAACATTCAACATTTTTTCTATTGAAAACAACTTTGAAAGTGGATAGATTGCTCCACAATCAAAGACAGGTGTATCTTTGCATCATGCAGCTTTATCCTACCAATTGAACGCGGCTTGGCCTAAATTCAACAAGTTATGCGTACATTCAATTCATGACCAAACTTGTAGGGGAGAAAAAATGTGCCAAAATAACACGTCTGAATATAATCTGATAGTTTTTTTTTCATATTATTCTCACTTAATTTTCCTTCACAAGTAATTCTGACATACGTTAAATGATATTCATCACGATAGAGACTATATGCAATATGAACTTCCGAGAAAAGACTGCCGTAATTCCAAGAGGGGACAAAAGGTCAGAAACAAGACTCCATGAGGTTGTCACCTTACCTGGAAAACGATAAACACAAATACAGAAATACAAGTCATATTTTTAACCTTTTCTTTTCTCACAGGTTTTGCTAAAAATGAATTCTGTTATGATAAATCGAAACACGTGTTATCTCATTTCTGAACTTATAAGTAGGTGCACCAAGAAATTACTGCTAGCTTCTTGTTGGATCAAGTGATAACTAGTTACTAGGTCAAAAACTGTAATTATTAGTGATGATGCAATTTTTTTTTAATTGATATCATACATTTTAACCCCTAAACTTTATATCACGCAACACCTAGATTTTTCAAATAGTGCAAAGCACATCCTTATGTAAAGTTGACATCTATTTCCATCATTAAGTAATCATGTGTATGTCACATGCACAATTAAATGGATAAAAATACCCTTCATTTTAATCAAATTTTCCAACCATAAACCTTACTTCATTCAAAAACGGACAAAAATACCTTTTTGTTGCAATCAAATTTAGCATCTAAAGGGTATTTTTATCCATTTATGAACGGGAGAGTTTAGGGTTGAGAAATATGATTAAAAGAAATAGTATTTTTGTTTGTTTAATTATGCATATGATTACTTAATGGATGTCAACTTAATCGAAGGAGACGTTTTGCACTATTTGAAAATTTAGATGTCAGGACATATATTGAAAAGTCGGTGTAAACTGCATATGACTCTAAACCTTTCTTTATAGTCTCTCATAACAGCATCAAGCATGAGATTGCACCTATTACAAGCATCATGAACCAAAATATTAAGCCCATCAAATCCTAAGAATGACACTGGTCATGGCCAAATAAAACAACACTTTTGAAGTCGGCAATGAAGACTTCATTGATTAGAGTGAAATATTTCCTAAACAATTCCCTAGGTTCTTGTAGTTCGATTGTAATTTGTGAATTGAGTTTAACAATACAATGTTAAACATTCTGATATTTTCACCATTTTGACCAGTGAAGTATTCATTCATATGATAAATCAATGGGGAAAACAAAAAGAACATCAAAACAATGTTAAACCAAACATATGGAATCCAGCCACCAACAATTTGACAAACAGTAAACAATGTTGTAGCCGTATGATTATTGCGGACAGTACAAATGTGGCTTTAAAATGTTAGAAGGACAATTATATATAATTGCAATGTTCTAAGCATCAGGTAAATCAAAACAGTATCAGAATTCCATGTGTTAAGGATGCGCATACTTCCACAATCCACATATAATCAAAAGTAGCACCCCTTCAGATTTCAATTTACTCACTTTCTGTTTATTTCTTTTGCATGGTGAGTCAACTGCAGACTACTTAAGCCTCAAAACATAATTTACAGCGAACCATTTTTCTAATAGCTTATGGTCTTGCTTACTGCAGCTGCCACCCCCACAAAATTCACATTATGATATAACTGGTCAAGATTCAAGAGTTTGTAGTATATATTCAATCCCAAACACAGCCCCATTTGGGGGTAATTATGGTGTGTAAAGGCCACAGGCTCATATATTCAATCCTCCATGAGACCAACCCCCCCCCCCCTCTCTCCCTCCCTCCCTCCCTCCCTCCTTACAAACAAAAAAGAAAAAAGAAAGAAAACAATGATGTAATGATAATTAAGCCACAAACAACTTCTGCAAGGCTCTCTCATATGCTGTGTTTCTTTGGCCAAAGATTCATCCCATAACCAGATGCACAATGGTTGTTATAGGCCCTAACAAACTGGTCATAAGCAAACCCCTGCCATTAAAATGAAAAAAACTCAGCAAATCACCACTCTAATTGTAACTATGCATGAATCTAAACTGCCAAGTTGATTGACATTAATCCATCAGCTAATCAAATAACAACTGAGAGCCAATTGACTTTGTTCAAATTTTCCCCTAAACCCTTAATTTGCTACTTCCTAGCAAGCAATAAGGTATAACAAAATCCTCAATTTAAGGAAATCCAATACATAAACAAGCACATCTTCCTCCCTAGAATCCCTACAAACACCATCCATGACATCCATACTTAACACAAGCGCAACAAACCTAGAAAACTTGTCATGCTATATAACACACCCAACACATGAAAACAACTATAGTTTCAAGGTTAGTTGTAAATTGCGGAACTTGATGCATACCCAAAAGCCAAATTGAGAAAAATAAACAGATTTAGAAGGGTTCATGAAAAGGGTACCAGAAACTTTTGGGAACGTGAAACTTGGATCAACCCACATGGAAGGGACCAATATCACCAGAACGAAGAGAAGAAGCAACCTCATCAGCAACAGTCAAACAGGAAGAAATCCAGCCACTAAGAGCTATCCACACCATCTTTGCAATCCACATGGCCATGTCCACTGCCATTGCCATGGTTCTTCTTGAGGTCTCTTGCTATATAAGTCTTGTTTTCAAGGAAGTGGTGAATATTGCTGATGGGGTTGAAGACAACCCATTCAAGAGAGAAAAAATGGATAAAAGTGATGGATTTTCTCAGAAGGATAAAGGGGTGAACTGAAAGTAGAAGGAAGAGAAGTGTGTGTTGTGTGATTCTTCTCGGAAGGTTGGTGTGAATTTTCAATTCATTTTTTTTAGCCATTATCACTTCAACTACCCTTAAAAACCATACAAGCCCTATTGAAGAAGATCCCGGGTCACAAATTAATTTATCTTAATATTTAATATTTTATGTTTTACTCTACTGTTCTGTTCACTTTGGCAGTGTTTCATAGCGGATAGAGGGACAAAACTATAGAAATATTAGGAGGCACAAATCTATTTCCTTTAAGATAAAAATAGAGAATGAAAAAATCTTCTATCTCTGGAACAAAATATAAAAAATTTTCTTACCTTCAAAAGTGACCAAGAGAGCAAAAATTTAATATTTTTTTTTCAATAATACCTCTATATATATTCAACAGTTTTCCCAATGTGTCTTCACAAAAGGAATGGGAGTGAGTGTTCTAGTGGACAACTAAACTAGGGAGTTCAAAACTTGGTCAAAATTGAGAAATGAGTGAATTCGGTTTGGAACTTTTGATTTTTTTTCCCTAAAGCTTAAATACTGACATTTGTGGCAGAGAAAAAATGAAAAAAATGGAACCAAAGTAGGGCATTAACAAATATTGTTGTGTTGTTTTTCTTCTTCTCTGTTAAGACCACTATAAATCTCGTCTTATTAACAAATATTGTTTTCAAATGTTTGAACCGTGTTGCAAGCTAGATTAGAGAAATTTTACATGAATTATGTTTATTTTTATAGACCTATGAAATATATATATATATTGTGTTGATTATGTTAATGTTAATGATTTAATATATTTTATTATATTTTGTTAACGCCCTACGACCTCTAAACCTTTAAGTAGTACCTTGGGTTAATACCCAGTTCTTTTCTCTTCCTTGGTAAAAATAATTGCGTACCATACGACTACTTAAAAAATCATTCAAATTAAATAATTTGATTGAGTTACAATAAAAAAATATTTTACACTATAATCATAGAAATTAAACTCTCGTTTTAATATATGCTTTGAGGGCGAGTTCTACAATTGGGAAGAAGAGTCTGGGACCACTTGGTCTATGTAGTATAACATTAAAAAAGTTGAATAAAATTACATTTTTACCCTTTGTAATGTAGGAGTATAGGAGGAGGTTACCTGGGTAATGAGGCTTCACGAAAATATTGCGCTCCTATATTCGTCTTTGTGGATGGAGAACTAGGAATGGAAGGTGGGGTACCCAAACGCTCCACCAAGGGTATCAGTATAGGTTAGAGGAAGGGTTAATGTTCAAAGTAGTGTTCATACTGGTTAGCCGTTGGATACCCTTATATATGGGGTTTGGTGCCCGCGCCACTTCCCTCTATTTCGGAACGTGGTTAGCTGGACTCGTACATGGACTGGACTTGCGGTCGTGGGTTAGTGACGAGGCCGATTTCCCAACCAAACAATTCAGGAAGGCGAAGCTCCGAGTAGGTGCCTTTTAGGCGTTGGAACCAAGAAAGTGGGGTGTGCTTGGCAGGGTCATTCCTATGACTTTCGACCCTAAACCCTTCAGATTTTCCACCCTTCCATATTTTGGGCTGGTTTATTGTCCAATGGAGCCCATCACAACCATCGAGGTCTTAGCCCATATAATAGACCGTAACAATACCCCAACTCGTCCCGATCATGTTGGATCGGAATTGAGTTTAAACCTATCAAATGTGGGTTCCAACATGAGTTAGAACTCTAACACCAGATCTTCCTTCGAGGTTCAGAGTCATCATGATCCCTCTCTTCCTAGCCACGTCAGATGTCATTTCTTCACGTCGCTTCAACCCATCCCTGGGTAATGCGCGCCTCATGGTGCACCTTTCAAGGAATGATAATAAATGAAACAGTGGTTATTTTACGTTATGCCCCCAATAGTCACGGTGAAAGTTTGCATCTGCCCTTATACTCTTCTTCTTCTCCCGCATCTCTTCCCTTTCTTTATTTTCTAGCATCAGTTTTGATTTCTCATTTTCTTCTTCACTGCGGATATTAGGGAGAAGCCAAACTTTGAGAGTTCTTCTTCAAGCATTGGGAGATTCGTTTCTCTACCGATTCCAAGTAAGTTCCCTTTTGCTTTCCTTTTCCTAGGTTTGTTACATATTTTTAGTGTTGTTTGTGCTTCTCTGTGTCTTCCCGTGGTTTCCTCGCCCATTGCCGCGTGTTGGGTTTAGTTGCGAGTTGGCACTACGCATAGAATTTAAAAGCTAGGTGGTGCTGCGTATTGGGTTAGGATGGAGTTACTTGTTTTTTGGGGGGTAGGGTGTTTTGCGGTTTCTTACCGCCCAGACAGCATGCTAGGCTCGAGACTCGAGGGAAACCGCCTTTGTGTGTTTGTTTTCTTGGGTTTCCTGATTTTGTCTTTTTTTTCTCAACTCTGGACTTAGATTGTGGTGGTTTCCCCTTGTAGGTTATGGGAAAATGTAAGACTAAGGTTCTAAAGGTCCTTTAACCTCCATCATCCTTTGCTAAAGACTATCTTCATCATTTTTCAAATAAGGTTCTGGAACACCTCGTCAGCGGACAAGGATTATCTTTCCGCTTTCCATCGCGATACCTTAATATGCTTGAGACCGAAAGACGAACCCAGGTATTATCTCAGGCAGCTGACTGATGAGAGTTTGCACTCATCCGAGGGATGATGACTTTGAATACATGTAGATGTACGACATCCTCTTTAAAAAGCTTGGCGCTCGCGTTCCTCTCAAATTTTCAAATCTCTATCCTTCGTGAGATCAATGCCAACCCCTTTCAACTTCACCCGAAGTTGGGCCATGATCAGGTTTTTGAGATAGTGTGTGACTATCTTGAGATTCCACCCTTCCCCAAAGTTTTTCTTTATCTGTCGTGTTTACCAAGCTGGGTAGGGGTTCTTGGATCTCATTTCGAGGTCGAGTGAACAAGAAAGTCTTTGAAGCCTACGAAGAATCCTTTCATCATTTCAAGGAGTTTTATTTTAAGGTTCAGGAGTTCAGCACCACCTTTTTCTTTGTAGGTTGGGGAGGGTTCTGGTTCCTTATTTTGGACTTTGGCACCCGCTCTCCGAACCTATGAGGACTTTTTGTCCCTCTCAGCGGACCATTTAGAGTTTTTCTTGAGGTCTTGGAGGTCGAATCCCATCAGTGAAAAGGATTTTTCATTCAACTCCTGAAGGTTAAGCATATCTTGGTTCGACATTCGCTCTTCTTGTCTTTGTTTTCAATATTTTTGCTGAGCCTGGCTTAATGTTGTCTCTCTCTTTTTCCAGGTGACATGGCCTTGCATTCCAGGATTAGAGCCTTGCGATCTCAGGTATTGAAGAGGAATGAGGCGAGCCTTAGCTCAAAGCCAGAGTCCAAGGCATCGAGTTCCACTTCTTGACTGAGTTCAACCAGCCTAATATGAAGAAGCAGAGGTTGGAGGTCCATACTTACCTTGATAAGGAAAAAGCCCTCTAGGCAAAGGATCTTTTTCTCCTGATATCGAGGTATTGGGGTCTATTCTAAAATAGGTGAAGCGGGAAAAGACAATGATTCTAAGAAAATGGAAAGGAGCTGCCTTGTTCTCAGAAGATTTTCCTTTCTCTAAGTTTATCAATGAGCAACTACTTGGAAGGGACGCGTTACAACAACTTGAGAGCTCCGTTCTCAAGAGCCAACTTCAGTGGGTCAGCGCTCTGCTTCATGCCATGGCCCTTCTTCAACGCAGTGAGGATTTTGCTTCTAATTTAGAAAGGTCCAGAAGGAAAAAGGGGATTTGCGTCCCGAGCTCGAGGGGAGAAGGAGCACCTTGAGAACATCAAGGAATCTATGCAAGCGTACATTAATGATAACAAGGACCTCATTTCCTGTGTCTAGACTCCGAGAAGGAACTGGATGAGCTAAAGTTGAAGTTTGTCGTTCTTCAAAATGAAAAGAACTCCCTGACCTCTTCCTTGGCGGCTTTTGAAAAGGGTGGCTTCTCTTAATGCAACTAACTCTGAATTAACTGGAGAGGTTTCCGAGCTTAAAGCCAGGCAAGCCAAGACCTTTTCTTGGAGAAAAGTGCAAATGGGATATTTGAGAATACTCTAGGCCAGGTGAATGTGGTCTGTCCAGGATGCCGATTTTTTGGAGGTGGGGATTTTCGCATGGTTGAGGATGGCAAGATAGTGGACATGCCTAATGATGAAGTCGGCCCACGTGACCGTTTTTGCTTTGTAATTTCCCCTTTTTGCTCCAACTCTAGGGACTTATGGACATAGTTTGTTTACTTGTAATGACTTCCAGCTTTCACCAAGATATCTCGATTTCCAATTTTGTTTTTATAATAGTATCCTATTGCCTTGAATTTTCTAGTTTTTAAGAATTTGAATGGGTTGGAACTGATTACGTGGCTATGGCCTTCGATTTCATATAATTCATACCCAGGAATACAATTTATAATTTTAGCGAGTTAAAATGGTCTACACGGCTATGGCCTTCGTTTTAGACCATTTGTACCCGATTTCTTTACCTTGAAAATTTTTCCATAGGTTTTATAATCTCGGTTGCTATAATTTATCCACATGGTTAAGACCTACGATCTCTGATAATTTCATCCCGTTCATATCAACAAGTTTTAATTGTCAACGGGATTATGACCTCCGCTTTAAAGAAAGTGGGCGAACGATAAAGTTGAATTCTATTAATAGAGTTAACCGGGTGGCTTTTTGTCCAACCCGAACGCGTCTCTTGGCCTCGTTAAAACTTTCTGAAAACCCTGGGAAAAACCTTAGATTGGAAAAAGAGTTTCAGAATTTCCACACGATTCATACAATGTGTAGCTAAACATAAAATCTCCTAAGGTTGGTGGCATTCCACGACCTCAGAACTTCTTTTTCTTCTATTGTGACGAGCTTGTATGCGCCTTTTCCTAACACTTCATCAATTCTAAGGGGCTTCCTAGTTGGATGCCAACTTTCCTTGTCTAGAGGGTGATGTTGGCATGTCGAAGAACTAGGTCCCCTAAGCTGAATTGCTTGGGGATCATGCCTTCATTGTATCTCATAGCAATCCGTCTTTTCAGTTCTACTTCTTGGAGGTGGGCTTCTTCATGTATCCCTTCAATCGGTAAGCTCTTCCTTTTCGGGCCTCATTGCTTTGCTTGAAGTATGCTAGTAATCTTGGACTTGCTTTTCCAATTTTTACTAGTATGATGGCATCAGTCCTAGACCTAAATGGAGTTTCCTAAATGGATGGGTGCGCTGTCATCCTGGAGGCCCATAGAATGCTTTCGAGTTTCTCTCCATGCTCCTTTGGCCTTCTCCAGCCTTTTCTTAAATCCTTGTAGTATAACCTTGTTCGTGGCCTTGGCCTCCCGTTGGCTTTGGGATGTTCAACCGAGGTGAAATGTTGTGAGATCTGGAGGTCTTCTAACGCTTTCTGAATTTTCAATTTGTGAATTGAGTTTCGTTATCCGTGATTACGGATTTTAGAATGCCAAAATGGGTGATGATATTTTTCCACATGAATCTCCAGCATTGGGCCACTGTTATCATGGAGAGGGGCTCGCCTCGATCCACTTTGTGAAATAATCTACCACGACGATCAAATATTTGAGTTGCTCTGGGGCCAGGGGGAATGGTCTAGAAGGTCAACACCCCATTTCTCAAATGGCCACGAGGTCGTGACGCCGTCATTTCTTCCGGAGGGGCTATGTGGAAATGGGAATGCTCTTAGCATTTTTGACATGTTTTTATGAGCTCGAAGCTTTGCGAGTCAGGGAAGGCCAATATTACCCGCTTAAGAACCTTTAACGTGAGTGCTCGATCTCGGGTGATTTCCAACTATACCCTCATGAACTTCTTGGAGCACATATTCAACTTGCTCCTTGTTCAAACACTTCAATGGTTGAGACAACCCTTCTTGTACAAGTTGTCCATTTATGATTGTCTAATAGAGAGCTTGGTGAGCTACTTTCCAGCTTTATTTGGATCATTTGGTAGGTTCTGAGGTTAAGATATTCCAGGATCCTTACCGCCTAGCTTAGAGAGGTATCTATTGTTTTGACTTCCTTTCTTTCCATGAAGCTCGGCTATGAGTATCAAGCTCTTGTTATTCCCTCCACGCTTTATGCTTGCTAACTTTGACAAAATGTCTCTGGACATTCTTCTCTTGGGGATATGCTTTACCTTGACTTTGTTGAAATTGGGGAACATGCCTTTCACCTTCTCCACGTAAAGCTTCAATATGGGGTCTCGCGAGATATTCACCTTTGATTTGTGAGGTGACAATTTGTGAGTCGCTACACACCACTAATTCTTTAATCCCCATATCCTTTGCCAAATTCAATCCGAGAATGATTACTTCATACTCCTTGATTGTTGGAGGTGGCGAAATTGAAGTTGACTGACATTTCAACTCGGACATCGTCGTTTCTCTCAAGCTTCACTCTGGCCCCACTACCTGGAGGTTTGATGACCCATCGACGTATAGTGTCCAGTTTCCGGGTCTTGTTGTTCGTTATCTATGAATTCTTGTACGAAGTTAGCCAGAACTTGAGCTTTGATGGCCGTTCTTAGCTTGAAACGGATATCAAATTTTGAGAGCTCGATAGACCAAAGATCATTCTTCCTGCGAGGTCCGATTTCTGGAGAATTTTTTGGATTGGCTTCTGTCCTTACCAAGATCGAATGGGCTTGGAAATATTGTTGTAACCTCGGGATGTGAGGACAAGACAAAAGGCAATTTTCTCAATTTTATGATATTTTATCTTGGATCCCTGTAAGGCCTTGCTCGTGAAGTATACTGGTTTTTATTCTCCCCATTTCTTGGATAAGACCTCCCTACCCAGGCATCTCCTGAGAATTAGAGAACGGGGACCTCGCGGACTTCGACTTTGACAATGTTGGGAGTGGCCAAATATTGCTTGAAGTTCTGAAAGCTTCTTCACACGCTCAGTCCATTGAAAACTTTTGCCCTTTCTGAGCAAGTCAACAGAGGTAGCCATTTCCGTGTTGACGGTGATAGGAATCTCGAGAGTGACATGAGTCTCCCTGAGCTTTTGCACTTCTTTTATGCACGTGGTGCTTTTCATCTCAAGGATGGCCCTCACTTTTCTGGGTTGGCCTTAATGCCCTGTGAGTGAGTATGAACCCGAGGAATTTACCATGTCCACCGTGAAAAGGGCATTTGGATGGGTTTAACCTTATTCTATGAGATTGGATACTATGGAATATTTCCCGTAGGTCTGGTATAAGACTTCCAGCTTCTTGTGTCTTTACTAACATATCATCTATGTACACTTCCATCTTTCTTTCAAGGTGCTCTTTAAACACCCTGTTCATTAATCTCTGATATGTGGATCCTACATTCTTCAGCCCAAATGGCATAACTGTGTAAAAATAATTAGCCATTAGGGTGATAAAGGTCGTCTTTTTCGTCCTCCGGGTTCATAGGGATTTGATTGTAGCCGAATAGGCATCCATGAAACTTAGGAATCTGAATTGGAAGCCACATCAACAAGGTTGTTAATGCTAGGGAGTGGGTATGGATCCTTTGGACAAACCTTGTTCAAGTCTATAGTCCACGCACATAGGGAGCTTTCCGCTGGATTTCGGGACCAACATGACGTTTGAGAGCCATGTGGGGTAGAAAACTTCATGAATGAACTCTGCCTTGAGGAAATTGGAGACCTATTCCATGACGCCGCCTTTTTCTTCTAACATCCGCCTTCTCTTCTGAACCAGATTTTGACCCTGGGTAACTGAAGGTGATGGCTCATAACCTCCGGGCTTATCCTCGACATATCTCCGTGTCCATGCAAAGAGACCTACATTTGTCCTTAGCAACATGTCAACTCTTCCTTCTAGGGGATGGTAGGTGCTTATTTATTTTGGTGGTCCTCTTGGGTCTCCTCCGATATGAATTTCTTCAAGCTCACCGTCCAATTCCTGCATGTTATGCATTTTTTGGCTTCACATGTCCAGCTCTACCACCATCACGCCTGGTATCCTGCTCTTTTTTCTTTCCTTTTTGATCCATTTGTAGGTTGGCATTATAACATTGCCTTGCCATTGTTTAACTGCCCAAACCTAATGATCCTTCTTTCTTCTGAGGGAAACTTCATCACTAAGTGTGGAGTTAACACAACCGCTCTGAGCTTGTTGATTGTGGGCGTCCGATAATTGCGTTGTTGACGGCAATTCATAGCTAGGAAATCAACTGGCACAGCCCTTGCTTCCTTATTTGTTCCAATGGTGACACGGAGTGTGACGAACCCTCTAGCTTGGCTGCGCCAGAGAATCCAATTAGCTCGTCAGGGTAAGCTTAGATTGAATTCCTTTAATCCTAACTTTTCAAAAGCTGGCTTAAACAATAAATCCGTCGAGCTTCTCTGATCCAACAAAATCCGTTTGACTTCCATGTTCAACATTACTCCAAAGATAACCATTGGGTCGTGCCTGAATGATTGGGTTATCTTTTTTTGAGAACACCAGGTCGGGATATGGTTTTTTCTTTGTGTCCCCCATATCTAGGTAGAATCCACCCTTAGGACTTCTTTCAATGCCTTCGTCCAAGCCAATTTCGAGATCCTCCTCCTGGAAACCTCCAGCAATTGTGTGTATTATTTTGGTCACCGTTTCAGCTTCATTGTTATCCTGTTTCTGCCATGCTTACTTCTTTGGCTTTTGCGCTTGTCTCTTTCCTGCTTGGGGATTGTCTTTTTCTCCTTGGGCTTATTTGAGTTGCTATATACTTGGCTAATTTCCTGGCTTTTATCAACTCCTTCACGACATCCCAGAGATCTTCCAATCCTTCATTTTGTGTCCAAAGCTTCCATGAAAGTCAGAATTCTGATTTATCATGTTTGCTCTTAGCCTGATGGGTTGTGGTCTTTTAAGGTGTTCGTGTGTGGATCTCCTATAGATCTTACTAGACACGTTTAGTGGGGGCGTGGTCATAAATCGCCCCGTGGGCTTCTTTTCTTTGAGGTCTCTCGTCCCTTCAAGGGCTTCTTTTTTCCTATCCACGTTCTCCTTCGCCTTTACTAACATCACTTCTTCCATGTTGATGTATTTTTTGCTCTTTGCCGGTCCTCTATGCTTCTGGGTTTCGTTTTCGAGAGTGATTTGGCAAAGGCTTTCGACCTTAGCCTTTGGATGAAGGCCATCGACTGTTTGTGGCTCCAGTGTGGCTATCTCCAACGTAGCCTTGTTGAACCGGTCACGTCTCTGAGCCTTTCTTTTGTCCCCTGCTTGAATCCCATGAGACTGGTCACGACTTGGGTCTACCTGATTAGTTGAGAATTAAGCCAAGAACTTGTCAGCCAAGTCGGTGAACCTTTGAATAAAGCGCGGAGGAAGTTGGTTGAACCACTTCAACGAGATTTCTCCAATGTAACGGGAAGATCTTGCACCTTCCTGGATCTGGGTTCCTTCCAGAGACATCCAAGAGCGGAATATGTCTAGATGGTTCTGAGGATCCGTCATCCCATCGTACAGTTTGATATCACTTGGGGTTCGAATCCATGGGGAAGTGCATACCTCATGATTTCCTCCTAGAAAGGGAATATCATGTCTTCTTCATGTCTTCTGTGTTGTCCTATTCCGTTTTCATATATTCGATTTCTTGTGCTGCCATTTTTGGTGTTAGAGCTTCCTTTTTTGCTCCTGCCTTCCATCTGCCCTGAACATTGGGTTCATGATGGTCCCTATGTCTTCCCTTAGTTGCATCATCATTGTAGTGCCTTCTTAGAGGTAGAGGAGTATGGTCACTGCCCCTAGCTCCTGTCGGCCTACGTGTACGTCAGCCTCCTCTAAGGTTTTAAGTCGCTCTTCAGCCTCCTCGCCTTTTCTCATTCATGTCAGAGACATGCTTCCGCTTCTCATGCCATTGCTTGTTCTTGGGCAAGGCAATCATCGTTTTCCTTCTTCTTTGCAGTTCATTTTCTAGGGCTTGCACTTGAATGGCTTGATCACACATCATGTGGAAGAGGTCGGTCATCACGTGCCGAGTGCGGAGCTTCTGCTCGTGACGCCCTTAAGGCGCAACTAACATCCTGGTGTCGTGATTGAAACTCTGGTTGGTGTTCCGATGGGAGCGTAGCCACGCTGGTGCTCACCAACGGCATTTCGGCCCATTGTATGATTGAACGCATCCGTTGTTGTGTTTCCGGGCTGAGCCCATTGGTGTGAAATAGAGATTAGAAAGGTCGTCCACCCATCTTGAGGGGTTTTGGGTGCAAAGCATTGTCAGTTGGGGGAGGGGCCTCCCTGTTGTTTTGGTTCTAGCCATGGTCTTCCTTGTATAAACACGAGAGAAAGGGAGAACAACAATCACGTTCCTTGACAACGCCAATGTAATGTAGGAGTATAGGAGGAGGTTACCTGGGTTAATAAGACTTCACGAAAATGCTACGCTCCTATCTCTTCTTTGTGGATGGAGAACTAGGAATGGAACTGGGGTACTTGCAAGCACTTCACCAAGGGTATCAGGATAAGTTGGAGGAAGGGTTAATGTTTAGAGTAGTGTTCATACTTGGTTAGCCATTGGATACCCTTTATTATGGCGTCTGGTGCCCGTTGCCACTTCCCCTATTTTGGGGACGTGGTTAGTGGACTCGTGTATGGACTAGGACGTGCGGTCGTGGGTTAATGACAAGGCCGATTTCCCAACCAGCAGTTCCGAAAGTAAAGCTTCGAGTAGGTACCTTCTAGGTAGTTTTGGAAGTTGGAAAGCGAGGTGTGTTTGGCAAGGGTCATTCTTATGACTTCTAGCCCTAAACCCTTTAGATCTATCACCCTTCCATATTTTGGGCTGATTTATTGTCCAACGAAGCCCATCACAAACATCGAGGTCTTGGCCCATATAATAGGCCGTAACACCCTTGATTTTATTTTTCCCCTAATTCCTAAATCTTCTTCTCCAATGTGTAGCTCCTACCTAGTAACGATGCATATACCCAGCAAGGATGGCAGACCTAACTGAAAAATGGTAAGTGTTGAATCTTGTTATTGAAACTTAAGGTCCACCTTTGCTGAAGAACCTGTCAAGCCACAAGTAGCCTCTACCCTCAAAACCTATTAACATCAAACAACAAGAACTCCAGGATCGTTAAAGGGATCCACCAGTCATGGCGCGCCCACATCGCACCAGATCCACCACCCTCGAACACCAGGAGCTTCCGGGAACGGCACGTGGACGCAGGGTCCTCAACGCCACCACATTGCTGTAATATTAATGCGCTCCCACGCTCATCATCGTCATTACCACCTCGTCGCAACAATGATGGCGACCAATGACGAGAAGATGACAGTGGTGCGGCCGAGCCGGTGGCTTTGTGGCAAACAGAGGACCAATGTTTGACGACTAAGCAATGAGAGAGAGGAAGCGACCACAGAGCTCGTGGCGCTTGGTGGTCGTTGTGGCTTCAATTAAGGCAGGAAAATGAGGGAGGAGAGTGATGGGCTATGGCGGAGCAATGGTGTCGAATGACAGGCTCTTATTCTTTCTTGTTTTTGTTTGTTTTCTAAGTTTGGTTTTGGTTGCAATTTGTGAATGTTGGCTTTGTTTGGGTGATGAAGGTAGGCGAGGGTGGAGAGGAGGATGGTGGCAGTGGTGGGTGGTGTTGAGATGTTGGTGGAGTCTTTTATAAAAGAGGGACAAAACGGGTAAATCATTGATGTTTTTAATTTTTATAAATATTAAAATATAAATATATATTTTAATCTCCATCAATTTAAATTTTTAAATTTAAATTTGAATGATTAAGATTAAGGAATCACGTTATCCTAAACTTATCCCAGCCATTATAGAACTAGCCATGCTTTGAGTGGAGCCTTCCCCTTGAATAATAATAGACCTGTTGGATGATTTTCCCGCTTTCCCACGCTTCACTTCTCATTTCAAATTTCAGTGTTGCAGAACAAACTCCACACCCCACATTTACTCACCAAACCAAACAAGCCCTAACAAAAACAAAACACTTCTTCTTCTTCTTCTTCTTCCTCTTGTTCTTCTTGTTCTGGTGTCCATGGCTCCTCACTTCGTGTTCCCTCGCAGTCTCGCAGACCTCGAACAAGAGCCCCAAGATTCCAACCGTCTCTACGCTCACAACCCTCTTCACATCGCTTCACTTCGCCCCTCCCCACTTGAAGAGTTCGTCAAAGGTCACACTTCTCATAACACTTTTCTCTTCCATTTCTCAAACACTAAACCCAACCCACTTTTCTATTCACTGCAGACAATTCTGGGTAAATTTCAAAATTGCATTCCCCCCCCCTTTTTATACTTCAATTTTCAACTCGATGAAGCTTTTGCCTGATATTTGAACTTATAAGTTTCGTTATTCACCAATTTTCAAACAATAAACCCAGCCCTTTTTTATTCGCTATATATAATTCAGGGTAAATTTCAAAATTGCAGTTCACCCCGCTTTTTGCTATAGTTGAATTTTCAACTTGATGAAGCTTTTGGTAGAGAATTGAAGTTCTAAGTTTCATTCTTTGTTGTTGTTGTCTGCATCTCTGAAAACATTGTGCATTTGCTGATGCAAATTTGCATTTTGTGTGTATGTGTGTGTGAGAACAGGTGTGTCCTTTGATCTCTCCGACAGGGAGCTCTTCTGTGTGGAGGACCAGGATGTCTTCGACCGTGTATATTCATTGATTCGGGGTTATGCTAGTCTTCCCCCATCTTGTAAAGTCAATCTAGTGGAAACTCTCCGCTCGAATTTCAGTGTGCTTCTCCCCAATGTTGATTCCCTCTCGAGGGCTTCTCAAGGCCACGACGATGAAATTCCAGTGCTGGACCGCATCGCGTCTCATCGCAACGCTTTCAAGATATATATGTTCTTCCTTTTCAACATTGTCCTCGCTGAAGAGTCCAACAGCAGCAGTTCTGGGAACAGTTCCAAGGTGATTGCTTAGCTTCTTTGCTTTTTCTATAGCCCTTTTGGGTGAACTATGAGTAATGCATTTAGTGGATTTTGCTATTTATGCTTTGGAAGAAGTTCATTGAATTTGAAACATTTTAGAGTCAGTTCAGGTGGCAGTAGGTACCAAGAAGAAACAAGCGGTGAATTTGTGGGATTGGGAGGCACAGAGAGGTAGAATACTCACTCTTATTGCTAACTCATTGGAGATCAACCTTGAATTGCTTTTTGGTTCATCAGACCCCGATGAAAGTTTTCTGTCTTTCATTACAAAGTAAGTCATCCATCCTTTCTGGTTTGGTAGAGGGTGTGTGCTATAGATGTGTATGACTATTCCTTTTTCTAGCAAATGTTAAGGTTGAAAATATCTAATTTGACATTTACTTCATGTAGAAATGCATTCTCTTTGTTTGAGAATGCAACACTCTTAAAGGATTCCGATTTAAAAGATGCTCTCTCTCGCATAGTTGGGGCTAGCTCTACGAAGTACCATTATGTGGCACAATCGTGTGCATCCATCATGCACATGATTCACAAGTTTGATTTTGTAGTCACGCACATGGCTGATGCTGTTGCCAGTGCTGAGAAGAAGTATGGAGATGGAACTCTGGCAACCTCTCTTATTAGAGAGATTGGAAGGACCAATCCAAAAGATTACATAAAGGACACCGCTGGGGCTGAAAATGTTGGGCGTTTTCTTGTGGAGCTTGCTGACCGACTTCCAAAATTGATTTCCACTAACATTGGCATTCTTGTTCCACACTTTGGTGGGGAATCCTATAAGATTAGAAATTCTCTTGTTAGTGTGCTGGGAAAGCTAATAACAAAGGCATTCAAGAATGTTGAAGGTGAAGTGAGTTCTAGATCCATTCATCTGCGTACTAAGCAGGCTATGTTGGAAATTTTACTTGAGCGTTGTAGAGATGTTTCAGCTTATACAAGAAGTCGAGTTCTTCAGGTGTGGTCTGAATTATGTGAAGAACATTCTATTTCAATTGGTCTGTGGAATGAAGTTGCAGCAGTTGCTGCTGGAAGACTGGAGGACAAGAGTGCAATGGTCAGAAAGTCTGCTTTAAATCTGCTAATCATGATGCTGCAGCACAACCCATTTGGTCCACAGCTTCGAATATCTTCATTTGAAGCAACCTTAGAACAGTACAAGAAGAAGTTGAAAGAGCTTGAACCAGACAAGCCTTCAGAAGGTGTAACAGGTGATTCATCATCTGATGCTGAGAATTGCAATGGTGATGGTGAATTGGACAATTTAAATTCTGAAGCTGTTGCAAAGGAACATCAAGACAGTTTAACTGATACTTGCATGTCCCAGACAGAAGAAGTTACTTTGAAGGATAGCACTTTACCAGATGTTGGGAACTTGGAGCAGACAAGGGCCTTGGTTGCATCACTTGAGGCTGGGTTGAGTTTTTCAAAATGCATAGGTGCTATAATGCCAACACTAGTCCAATTGATGGCCTCATCTTCTGCTACTGACGTTGAAAACACAATTCTATTGCTGATGAGGTGCAAACAGTTTCAAATTGATGGCTCAGAGGAATGTCTCCGAAAGATGTTGCCGCTGGTAAGCCCTTATTCTTTCATGCCTGAAATAATAGGAATGTGCAAGATCTGTATTATTCTTTCTTCCATCTGTTTGGACTATCAACTCCTTGTATTTAATATCTGATTGGCCTAAAAATAATTCTTTTTGGCATGCAATCTTTGTTGTAGGCATTTTCCCAGGACAAGTCCATATATGAAGCTGTGGAGAGTGCTTTCCAAACAATATACATCAGGAAGAACCCAGTTGAAACTGCCAAGAATCTCTTGAGTCTTGCTACTGATTCCAATATTGGAGATCTAGCAGCTCTTGAATTTATAGTTGGGGCCCTTGTCTCCAAGGGTGATATATCTTCCAACACTGTATGTTTCCTATTGTTGTCTTGGGTATTGTTCTGCTTAAGTTATTTGATTTGACTTCTGCTGTATGTATTATACTCTACAGCCTTAAGGCATGTTTTATAATATCCTTCTGGGGATTTGTGATGAGGTACAACCTTTGGACTTTATCTGTGTAAACATAACTGATTAACAACATAATGTTATAGTTATGTCAAAATTAATCCAAACTGTAAGATTTCTGTTCTGTAGAGATTGGTAAATACTACATGCTCTTTACACTTTCATTAAAGAAGGTTTTATGTTTCCTTTTTAGCTTTTGTTATCCATGTTAACAAATTTAACTCTGATTTGGGATGAAATTAGCATATATGTTCTTTCCTCTTTTCATATCACTTGATGATCACTTTTGATCTTATATACACTTGTTTCACATTGAGAAGTTGGACTTGAATGATTGTTATTTGTTCCTGCTAGCAATGAGACATGATCATGATTTCAATAAGTATGGCACTATTTTCCATGTCAACTTAAATATTTGTTACCAGTATATGAGTTTTTTTTTCTCATCCATAACTTGATTTCCTCATCATATCTTTGCCAATTCAGATATCAGCGCTGTGGGATTTCTTTTGCTTCAATGTTGATGGAACCACTGCAGAGCAAAGTCGTGGTGCTTTATCTACCCTTTGCATGGTTGCAAAGTCATCAGCTGGTGTTCTTGGCTCACATTTAGTTGACATCATTGATATTGGGTTTGGTCGTTGGGCTAAAGTTGATCCTTTGCTTGCTAGGACAGCATGTCTTGCTATCCAGAGACTATCTGATGATGACAAGAAAAAGCTGTTGGTCACTAATAATGTTCGAATATTTGGTATTCTAGAAAGTTTAATCACTGGTTTTTGGCTTCCAGGAAATATTTGGTATGCTGCTGCTGACAAAGCAATAGCTGCCATATATTCAATTCATCCAACGCCAGAAACCATGGCAGCTAATATGGTTAAAAAATCTCTCAGTTCTGTTTTTAATGATGGTGAGGTTGATGTGCAGAATGACACTGACCCCAGTAATGCTAGCATACTTACTACAGTTCATGTAGCAAAACTTGGCAGATGTTTATTTGTCATAAGTCATATTGCCATGAATCAACTGGTATATATTGAAACTTGTGCCCGCAAAATCCAGAAGCAGAAGAGAATGGCTGAGAAAAAAGATGCTGAGAATCAGACAAAAGGCAATAATGGCACATCGACTGGTACACAGAAGGTGTAATAGGTGTTTCTGATAAATGTTATGTCAACCTTGGTAGCTTTAACTATCAGTTATCCGCTTTATTGTCTTCTTGTTGTCAAATCTTTATGTAAACTCTGGATAATTACTGTGCTGCAGGATAATGATATAAACGCCGAGTTAGGATTTGCTGCCTCTGAGGATGCAGCACTTGATGCTTTGTTTGAAAAAACAGAAAAAGAAATAGTATCAGGTGGTTCAAATGAAAAAAATTTGATTGGAACATGCGCAACCTTTTTGTCGAAGCTTTGTAGAAATTTTGGGCTAATGCAGAAGGTGATTAGCTTGATATCCAACAGTAAATATGTATTGCATTTTGCTCTTCATAATGTGGTAACATTTTTGGATTTTAGTAGTTGAATGCCTGGAAATATAATCTGCACCTTCTACTGAAAAATGGAGATATGTGTTCTATAAACTTTCTAATATATTATAAAGCAGAAAATTTCTCTGTTTTTCATAGTTCTGCAATTTACTGATTAATTGTTTGATAAACCGTCCTTTCCCATGTATTCAGTGTCCAGAATTACAGGCATCAGCAATGCTGGCTTTGTGTAGATTGATGATTATAGATGCAGATTTTTGGTTAGTTACTTGTTAACTTTAGCTCCTCCTCATTAATTTTTTTTCACTAATATCATTGTTCTGAAAACCGGACTGGACCGGCTGGTCGGACCGGTTGGACTGAACCGGCCTGTCCGGTCGGGTTGGACCCCAAACTGCCCCAAAAACCGCCCAGGAACCGCTAGAACCGAGAACCGGAAACTGGACCGGCCAAAAAACCGGTTTGAACCGGTTTTTTTTTTTTAAAAAAAAAAATTGCAAAATTGCATTATTTTGATTTTTTTTTAAAAAAAGGCTTAAAATATCATATTTCCTAATTTTTTTTCTTTTCTAATATGGGAAGTAGTAACTTGAGAGATTTGATCCATATGGATAATGTTTATTTTGACTAAGAGATTAATTGTGTTATATTCTATGGGTTTTGTTGATATCTAATTTAATTTTTAGTTATTTTATGACATATATTTTATTTTATATTTTTATATATTTATATAAATATATATTTTATTATATACCGGTTTCGGTTGGACTTAATTGAATGGTTGAACCTCTGAACTTTTGAACTCTTGCCCCAACCGGTTCAAATGTCCGGTCGGTTTTCAGAACTTTGACTAATATACATGCCTTGCAGTGAACTGAAAATAGTATTTTGAGTGTCTTATTTTCAGTGAGGCAAATCTCCAGCTGCTCTTCACAGTTGTGGAGAGCTCACATTCGGAAATCGTTCGTTCTAATTGCACTATTGCACTGGGAGACTTAGCAGTTCGTTTCCCCAATTTGTTAGAACCATGGACAGAGAACATGTATGCGCGCTTACGGGATCCTTCAGTATCTGTTAGGAAGAATGCTGTTCTGGTGCTTTCGCATCTCATACTAAATGACATGATGAAGGTAACAGTTGACCAAACTACATTTCAATTTAGCAGTGGTTTAGTCACTGATATAACCATTTATTAATCAGGTGAAAGGTTACATTAATGAAATGGCTATGAGATTAGAAGATGAAGATGACAGAATTTCAAATCTGGCAAAGCTATTTTTTAGTGAACTTTCTAAGAAAGGTTTCACCTACTATAAACTTTTTTGTTTATTTGTTAAGTTTTCCTAGAGAAGTATCAATGTATTCTATTATTCCGACTGAAAGGTTTACAATTCTGTCTTCCAATTGTGATAACAGGAAACAATCCAGTGTATAATTTACTTCCAGATATACTTAGCAAATTATCCAATCAGAATCTGAGCAAGGATTCTTTTTGTAACATCATGCAATTCTTGATAAATTCCATCAAGAAGGTACATCCTATCTAATGTAGAAACTTCAAAAAAGTTTTCTTTTATTGTTTTGTTTTCCCTGATTGCATCCTAAAATTCATTTTTGTTTTTGTTTTTGATTTATTGTTACTCCAGGATAGACAAATGGAAGCCCTTGTGGAAAAGCTATGTAATAGGTTTAGTGGTGTTGCAGGTATCGTTTTTCTTTTTCCTTTTCCTTTTTGAAGTGTTTTAAATACTCGAGATGCAAGTCTTTGGTTTAGCTTGTCACCATCAAATGATGAAAAGTTGTACAAGTTAACGCCTAAATATTCTGAACTTAAGTTCTCTTTTACATAGCATCTTTTTGGGATGATTTTTCTGATAAAGAACAGTTATTCTTATCAAGAACCAATGTCTCTAAGTTGACTACATTTTTGCCTTCTCTCCACCCCCCACAATTCAAATGTTCAATTGTAAAATAAGATAATATTTTTCATTTATTTCTCATAGTTATGAATTCTAGCTTCATATCTCTGCAGATGTCAGACAATGGGAACATATATCATATTGTCTCTCTCAGCTAGCATTTACTGAAAAAGGGATGAAAAAACTCATCGAGCTATTCAAGACATATGAGCATGCCTTGTCAGAGGATTCTGTTATGGATCATTTCAGGAGCATATTAAACAAGGTAATGATGTTTTCTTTGCCCTTGCATACTTTCTGTGTAAATGGCTGAAGTTGATTTCTGTCTATTTTAAATTGAAATCAGGCAAAGAAGTTTGCAAAGCCTGAACTTAAATCTTGCATTGAGGAGTTTGAGGATAAGCTGAATAAGTTCCACATGGAGAAAAAGGAGCAAGAAGTTACTGCTCGAAATGCTCAAATTCATCAACGTAAGATTGGCAGCCGGGAAGGTTTTGCTGTAGCTACAAATTCTGATGATCACTCAGAATCTAATATTGCAGCAGGTTATTTTTTTTCTTTTTCATTTTTGAAACTTTCCATATATCTATTTTATGCTGTCTTTCTAATTTACCTACATCGGCAGTGATGCTATTCATTGTTCATCAATGCATTTTATGTTTTTATCATTTTTCATTTTGGCATCATTATAAGACTGGTAAGATCGAAGTTTTTTAATATAATCTTCAGTAATGCCTTGTGATTTATGCAACAGTTCCTGCATTTCAAGAATATATACATGATTTTTGGTCACATAACTTCTTGCCTTTAGTAAGCTTCTGATGAGTTTTCTGGTTAACTGGCATTATTGATAGTATTGAATTTTGCGCAGATGAAACAAATGGTGAAGTTATTGATCCACGCACTGAAGAGACAGCTTTGTCTTCAAATGTTAAACCAAAAGCTAAACTTGTTAAGTCAGAAGAGCATTCTGGTGCCTCAAGTGAGCTGATAGAGTCTGATCCAGGGGATACTGAGGTCCAATCACCAATGGTTAACGTTAGAGGTTAGTGTATATACTGCTTTTTGTGAATCTGGTTGATTCTATAGTTACAACTAACTATAGGCTGAAAATTAGATATAGGAGCTTCCCGGTCCAGAACCAAGAAAAGCAACATGAAAGATGCCAATGGTGATATATCTGTAACCAAAAATAGACGCGCTTCCCGATTAAGGAGGTATGCTTTCTGTGCTTGCAATGTTACATCTGCAACCAAAATTAGTACTTGCTAACAGTATAGTCTTGCACTTTGCCCTTGGTCTGTAAGGATGACAAATATCAATAAACTATAAATGGACAGGTCGTGGCTCATAATAGAGTCTAGTGAAAGCTGTTAAAAGAGATATGTTGAGATTTGAGAAAGAAAAGAGAAGTGAAGTGAAACTATTTGTGGCTGAATTGCTTGAGTGATATTGCACTCAACATATTCATATTTAAAGATAAGGAGCAAATATATACAGCTTATTATAACAAGAACAATAATGAAACTTCAATTTCTTCCTGTTACTACCGTTTTCAATGCCATGACTTCTATTATTTCAATACAATATCCTACTATTCCCAATTATACTAATCACACGGTACAATTCTGACAAAAGCTTTGCAAAATGTGGTCTAATATTTGTCTACTTGGTTTTTAGAGCATGCAAATATGTGTGGATAAGCTGTTGAATTATTTTTGATTCAATGCAATGGTGCAAGTACTTATCAATTGGCAGGTTGTATCTGAATGTCAATAATCTGTTCTATGTTGATTAATTATATCTCTGATATTTATAATTGATTTTGGGGAAAATTGTTTTGATATTTGACATATAATTTAATTTTGGATTTTGCTGACAAGTGCCCTAAGGCCACTGATTAAGGACCTAAGAAAAGCAAAGTTTTACTTGTTTTTAATGTATTCAGTCTATTGGAAACTTAGAAATTTTCTTTTCTTTTTCAGTCAAAACGTTCTGTTTTTAAATCCTTAACAAACGTTTTTAGGGTTTTCGTTAAAGAAAATTTTTAACCCTAAACCCTTTAGGATTTTGGGTTTACTTTTGTCTTATAAATCGTCAATATGATTCACTTAGTTCAGACAATATCTGAGTGAATTAGCAGTTTAAATGTTTATTACTTGACTAAATCTGTTATGATTAATTTACTTTGTACCTTCATGCAGGTAGATGAATGAGTGCAGTTTGAGTGGTCAAGTCACTTTTAGATGACAGCAATCACCAACACCTTGCTTTGTATGTGGTTTTATTAGTTGTTATTAATACATTAATGTGTTATATAGCGGATGGCGTGTTGAAAGAGTACAGAGGAAAGAAAGAACTACGGGCTGCTGACAGATAGGATTGCATATTTTTATCAAGCTTGGAATTTGTATTGACCATGATAATTAGACTGAAGCACTTTCTCAAAAAGTTTGCGCAGTGAAAATTGAAGAATAACCTATGCACTTCCCTATGTATTACTCCCTTCAAGGCCTGAAGCCCCATCAATGTAAAATTTCAGTAGTATTAGTATTTTCTAGGAATTAACTAATTATCAATTATTTTTTAGCTGTGGCTTCAGTAGTTTAAAGTACGAAATTTCAAAGACTACTTTTAGATTAAAATGTATAGACTGTGTGGTTCAAATTTATGCATCACTAAAAGATGTCGGTTGTTTTTTAAAATAAGAATATTAAAATGCACTTGAAAGATGTGTTTTTGAGTATATCCCTCAATACTTTTTTTAAGTTGGAAAGAAAAGACCATAAAGGTATGCTTTTGAGTATGAATTTTATAAGAGAATGAAGATGGAAAGATTTAGTGTGTAAAATATTTATGTTCTCTTTAAAATTAAAATTCACAAATATATTATAAAAAATTATATTATAAGCTTTGTTTTTAGTATTTAGGCCCTTACAAATATTGGAAATTTTATTTTTAATCCTCATAAGTATTTTAAGATTCTTTTGTTTCTTAAAATATCACTGCCCATAGTACTAACCAAAAATAGGGACAAAAAAATAATACTTTCTTTTTATTAAAACTCTAACTTCGTCTCTTAGATTTATAGTTTAAGATAAATTAGTTCTAAATTTAAAAATTTCATATTAGTTCTCAAATTTAAAAAATTTCATATTAGTCTTTCAAATTTAGAAAATTTCATATTGGTCTTTCAAATTTCACAAATAGAGATAAGTTAGTCTCTTTGTAAAATTATCATATGAGTTGTATCATGTTAATTTACTTATATGTACTGTTAACTTATTTATGAGGATTGTTAATTTTCATCTTGCCTTATCTCACTCCTTTAAATGAAGTTAATTAGACCTTATTCTTCATATTTTCTCTCACCATAACTCTTTGTTTGGAATAAAGATTTTGACTTTAAGTTATCATTTGTTCTATATAGAACAAAGAAGTGAGGTTAGGATCAATTGTGAAAATTAACAGGATATATAAGTAAGTTAATGAACAGATATTTTTGTTAATAGTTAGACAACAATTTGATAAAGGATTAATTTGTTCCTATTGTAAAATTTGAGAGATTAATATGAGATTTTTCAAATATGAGGGAGTGAATTGGATATTTAATCTATTTTTTTTTAGAAAAGAGGGATCGAAGATAAAAAAAATAACTAAAATTAAAATAATCTATATTTATAAAATTCATGAAAAAAAATATAATATAAGTCGCATTGAAAATGTTTTACATTTTTTAGTTCAATAAATGATTTAAAACATAGAATTGATTACTAAATTTATTATTTTCCTTCTACATTAAAAGCACATAATAAAATTATCTGTCTTTCTTAATTACTTAATTTATGAGTTTAATTTTGATATATTATTAATATAAAATTATCATCCAATCAATTCTTTTTATTTGCATAATTTTTTAATTATTGGTGTGAAAAATTAACCATATTTATTGATATTACATTTCATAATTTGAATGGATGTAGAAATTCTTTATATTGTTACTACATCAAAATTAAATCTCTAAATTTCTCTCTTCATAAAACCACATTATATTACTCTATTTCATCATTAAATATATAATTTTTAGTTCAATTTCTATGTATTAATAAACTATCATCCAATCAAATCACTTCATTTACATAATTTTTTAAATAGTAAATATAAGACTTAATCACTTTTATTAATATGATAATATATAATTAAATCATAAAAATTCATTTCTAGTTCTTTTGTTGTTGTAAAATTATTTTATTTTATTTTGGACCGCTTAAAAAAAACTTCCCCCACGCCGAAATTGCGTCTAAATGAACTTATATAAGGGGTGGCATTGGGGTCGGGTTCAGCAATGCCCTCACTCACCTCAACACAGGACAAGCGCAGACATCAGCAGCAGCATCAACAAACAACAACATAGTACTACTAAGTAGTAGGAGTGGTAGTATAGTACTGCAACTCCGAATCGTGCATAAGATTCAATTTCAATCGAACATGTGTTCTTCTGCCATCTCTCTCAGACCCTCCCTTCCTTCCCTCCTCCTTCAGAACCACTCTCAGGTAAACTGAAAACCCTTTTCTTTTGGGCTTCCTTCCTACTTACTTTCTTCACATTTGATTGCGCCTCATTTTCTGTTTGTTTCCCGAGAAAAAGAAAGTGAAAGAAAATTACACTCATTTAGCTAAATGGGATGTGCAATGCATACGGGGATGAGCTGCAAAAAAGAAAGAGAAAAAAAGAAGAAGTAATCTTCCCCCAAAACACACAAAAAAACCATGATTTTGGGAAACTTGATTTCAGGATCACTCTAATTTCAAGAGCTTAAATTCAAAAATCAAGTTTGATGATTAGTCAGTTCTATGATCCTTCTCACTCTCTCATTGGTGCGGGGTGTGTGTCTGTTTTAGAGCACAACTGCTGCAAATTCGTGGGAGGGCTTGGGGTTCAACAAGTCAGCAAATTTAGGCACAAACAGGCTGTTGTGTGCAAAGGGTTTCAAGCTGAATTGCTTGGTTGATAATAAAGTGATGGATGGGGCCATATCATCACCGTCATCTTCGGTGAATGATGGAACAGTGGATTGCTTAGATGGTATGTCCTGCAAACCAGATATATAAGGTTGTTCATGTTTTATGTGTAAATGCTAATGCCAATTCTTTCTGTTTGCAGAAGATGGAATTGGGGAGCCTAGTATCTCAACAATGGTGATGAACTTCGATAATAAGTTTGATCCTTATGGAGCAATCAGTACCCCGCTTTATCAAACTGCTACTTTTAAGCAGGTAAAGCTTTGAATTTGTACACTATGGGGGTATTTGGTATGAAGGTAAAAATGGGTGGAAATTTCCATAAATGAGTTCCATGTATAATTTAACATATGAAGCCCCTTCATGAAGTTTTTCACTTCATTTTTTTGCTCATACTAAACAGACCCTGTGGCAGAAGTTCTTGTTTGATTTGTAGATCAGTGCTTGATGAACTCATGGGTGTTTTGTACATTTAGCATCTCTGTTGAATAGTTTTTTTTATGTGTTTTATTCTTCTTCATGCAGCCTTCTGCAATTGAAAATGGTCCCTATGATTATACCAGGAGTGGAAATCCTACTCGAGATGCTTTGGAAAGGTTTGTTGTGACCTGTTAGTTTGTGTTTTGCATTGCAATTGCCAATGTTGCATTTATGTTTTCTTTCCCCACCCTCTTTTACCTTGCATGTTTTATGTTCCCAGTTTATTGGCAAAACTTGATAAGGCAGATAGAGCCCTATGCTTCACCAGTGGAATGGCTGCTTTGAGCGCTGTTACTCATCTTGTTCAAACTGGTGCATTTTCTTTATTTGTTGTCAACTGATCTTTCTTCATTGTTAATTTTTACTTGGAGCTTATGTAGTCTAAGACTATTTTTATTAAATATCTGTGATTAGATTATAATTTTACTAACACATTAATGCACTAGACTAAGAAATTTAATCAGTTTCAGTGCAGTCTCAATACTCTGGGTATTCTCCCTTGGTTGGTCCTGTTTTGGATTCATTTGAGAACTGTTGAGAGAGAGAGAGAGAGAGAGAGAACATATGAGAATTCATGTGTCTTAATTACACAGCAGAGTATGGTTTATATAGACACTATTTAATAAATAGAGGGATATTTACAGATTCTAACACTCCCCCTCAAGCTGGGGCTTATAGATCACATGCATCTACCTTGTTATATAGGTAACTTATTTTGAGACCTCTTAATGATTTGGTGAGTACATTTACCAACTGATCATTTTAGTTGATGAAGCTTGTGGTGATGTCCCTGGATAAAATTATTTCTCTAATGAAGTCACAATCAACTTCAATGTGTTAGGTACTCATGAAAAACTAGATTTGAGGCTATATGCAAAGCAGCTTGGCTGTCACAAACAAATGTTATGTGTTTGATCTGCCTAAATTGAAGCTCGAGTTGCTTATGTCGAGTAAGCTTGCATGTAGTCAAGGCCATGGCATGGTCTTGGTGGTGAGGTCGGTGGTTGGAGTTGACGCTGGAAAATCGTGCACAGCGGTGGACGATGGTGGTAGATGGTGATGGTGTGCTGCGAGATGCTACACCGTAGGGAGGAAACTGAAATCGAAAGGAAAACACGGTTTCCGGACAAAAAAAATTTCTTCGAAGGATGGTGGGTCCACAGATTAGGGTTGCCTTTCTCTCTTAGCCTCTACATACCATGGGAGAGAGAGAATCTGTGTCTCAACTATAAGCAGAATATGGTGTATATAGACACTATATAATAAATATAGGGATATCTATAAATATATGATTTCCCTAATAATAAATATTTATACATTCTAACAAGAACCAACAGAGAACTTACTAATTAATGCACTTTGGGGCTACAAAGTGGATTCTGAAAGTGTTGTGTGCGTGTGTGTGTTTTTTTCCCTTTTTGATAATAGAAACATGATAATTTCTTGTTATTTACTGCTGATAATATACATATAGGTGACGAAATTGTTGCTGGAGATGATATGTATGGTGGATCAGACAGGTTGCTGTCCCAAGTAATTCCAAAGACTGGAGTTGTGGTCAAGTTAGTCTGATTCATCAGTTGTGCTTATTTCATTTTTCTATGATATGTAATTAATTATAGAAACAAACAGGTCAAGTTGTTTCCATGAAGCAGAAGTCCATTAGGGATCAATACTTGAATTCTTGTGTTTGCAGACGAATAAATACATGTGACCTTGATGAGGTTGCATCTGCTGTTGGACCCAGGACTAAGCTTGTGTGGCTTGAGAGCCCAACCAATCCTCGGATACAAATTTCTGATATTCGAGTAAGATGTTGTATCTTGTAGTTATAAATTTTTAATGTTGTTGACTGCATTTTTCTTTGGTTATTGCTGTTGCCCTTCTTTTCTGGAGCATTGCATTGAAGAAACTGAGAGGAGGCTTCTGTCATTGCCATTGGTATTTGAATTTGAAATGTCAGATGCAGGGGAATGCTTGTGTCTTAGTATTCAGAAGTGCTTTGACTATATGTCTTTCAATAATACAACTTCCCACACTACTTCCCCCATTATACATCTTTCAATATTGCTTGTGTCTTAATATTCATCGGTCGTGCTTACAGTAATTTTCTTTCCTTAATTACTGCACAGTCTGCGCTAGTTTGTCATTGTATTCCTTTCATTACATATTACCAGCAGTAAGTTATTTGCAGATATCTAATATGTATAAAATCAACATATATGAGGTCCTCATTTTATAATCATGATATGAACTTTTAATATGGAATTTTCTTAAATGGTTCTAATTGCAATAATGTAATATTCTATTCCTTGCTTAATTCTTGTCCAGAAAATAGCAGAGATTGCCCATGCACATGGTGCTCTTGTACTGGTGGATAATAGTATAATGTCACCTGTGTTGTCCCGGCCACTGGAACTTGGAGCAGGTATAATCATTGTAAGGCAGTGATAGTTAACAGATAAACTCATTTTTAAAAACATTCTTGCTAACTTAGACTAAAATCTGGGAGAAACAAAAGATAGATAATGGAATTTAAGATGAGTGAAACATTGAAAGGCATTTTCAGTCCCTTGGCTTGGTTACTAAGAGATTGGAAAGCTTTGATCTTTTGATGTTTTCTTATGTTTATTCTTTTTGTTTGAGGATTTCTTGTCCTCTGTGCTCATTGTATTATTTTTCTCTTCTTATTAATGAAATTTCCTCTTTTATCCAAAAAAAAAAAGAGTGAAATGTGTCATGCTCCTTCTATGTTACTTGTTTAATGTCTATCTATCTATTAGCAAAACATAAGGGTGGGGAAAATCATGTATCAGTTATTTTGGTCACTTAGCACTATATTTTCACTCTAATATTTACTTCATTTTCATTGAAGTCGAAATATTTGTACCAGATATAGGGTGCGTTTGCTTTAGGTTTTAAAAAAAGTGATTATGAAACTTAAATTTTATAAATAACTGAAAAAACTAAAAACTAATTTTCTTCAAAAGCTACTCATTTTACCTTGTAAAAAACAGCTGAAAACTGATTTTTTAAAAATTCTTATTATTTTTTAAAAATGATCTAAATGTACGAAAATTATTTTTTTTGTTGAGAAAAGTGATTTTGGGGCTTCCAAATCCATACAAACACACCCATAATGAAAAGCAAACTTCAATTTTCATTCTTTATTTTATTTTGTTTTGTTTTTATTTATAAAGGAATATGTTAAGAACACCCCAATGTTCCAAATTATACCCAATCTTTATACAGTTTTTTGTGACTGGTTATTTTTTCCTGCAGATATTGTCATGCACTCGGCTACCAAATTTATTGCTGGACATAGTGATATTATGGCTGGTGTGCTTGCAGTGAAAGGTGAAAGGTAGTTACTCTTTCTATGTTTCTGACTTTCAGATATTAAAGATATTAATTTTTTATCCAGAAAAAAATATTAATTTGTTTTTTTAATTTGAACTTTTTTAGTCTTATTTAATTTACAGTAATGCTGTCATCGAAATTTCAATCTGATGGCAAATTTTTTCTGAGTACAATGGCATGCTGTTGAATTTTTTCTGTTAGCGTCTTACCTGGTTCAGGGAATTTTGACATGCTACTCTACATGATGTACTCATGCATGTTTGGATTACCTTTGAGTAAATTAGTTTCTTAAGAGTTGTTGTGAAAGCTTCCATTAGCTTGGCTCTAAAGGACATGCTTTATTATGATTCCGATCTCTTGATTAAATAATGTTCCTTTTTAATTACAAACTTAAGAGGGAAGGAAGTGATCCCTTTTCATGTGTTGAGTTCTTTGTGCTTGAGCTCCTTAAATTTATCAATGTTACTCTTGATGCCCTTTCTTTGCACATTTTGTCTTTTATTTGACTCATTTAAGCTGCAGTTGAAGTGTTAAATATGTTAATTTTTCATAAGCTACCTGCAATTGTTCTTGTAAGTATTGAGTTACTGTTGATTTGTACTAACTCTGCATCCCTTCCTAAATGTTTACCTCTTTTCATCATCCTCTTAAGGTTGGGAACAGACTTGTATTTCTTACAAAATGCAGAGGGTTCAGGCTTAGCTCCATTTGACTGTTGGCTCTGTTTGCGAGGAATCAAGACGATGGCCCTGCGAGTTGAGAAACAACAGGTGCTACTTGAAACATTCTTTTAACTTCAAGTGCTTCTGCTATTTAGCTAATAACATTAATCATGCCTTATCAGCTTAATGCAGTTGACTGAAATATCTTATGACCAAGAAAACACACACGTCTGTTTTCCTTTTGGACCCGAGTACTGAGTACTTGACTGTTTTAATTAAAAAAATTTAACCGAGTTAATCATGTGCAGGATAATGCTCAGAAGATTGCTGAGTTCCTTGCTTCCCATCCTCGAGTGAAGAAAGTAAACTATGCTGGTCTGCCTGGTCATCCCGGACGTGATCTACACTACTCGCAGGTACGACAGATAAATTGAAATCTAAGATTGTTGCTGCTATCCCCAGTATTGATTATCATATGTTCTATCTTTCCTCGCAGGCAAAGGGTGCAGGATCTGTGCTTAGCTTTTTAACAGGTTCACTGGTGCTCTCAAAGCATATTGTTGAAACTACCAAGTACTTCAGCATAACTGTTAGTTTTGGTAATAATTCTTCCACCCAGTGCTCTAACATTAAGGGTGTGTGTGGTATGAGGGTAAAAATGAGGTGAAAATTTTCATGGATAAACTCCATATGTAATTTTATACATGCACGTCATCCATGAAATTTTTCACTCTATTTTTATTCCCATACCAAACATGGTTTTCAACTAGTATTAATAGCGTGTGGCAACATTGGCAAAACCGGACTCTAAAGAATGGAAGGCTAAATTTAAATAACATTTATGTTAGTTAAAACCTATGTTGCACGGATATGGATACGGTACCGGTAGTCGGTAAAATACCGGTGTGGGACATTAATAGATTCACTTCACACACTGGTGACTGTTGTTTTTTCTTGTTGGCAGGGAGTGTAAAGTCCCTCATCAGCATGCCATGCTTTATGTCCCACGCAAGCATACCGGCTGCAGTACGTGAGGCCAGAGGCTTAACTGAAGATCTTGTGCGTATATCTGTGGGGATTGAGGATGTGAATGATCTCATTTCTGATCTAGACCATGCGCTTAGAACTGGCCCTATGTAGTGATGTTTTCTAAATATCCAACCTTAAGAAGTTGGATAGTGATGGTGATAAAGAATGTTGAGGATTTGGAAAAAGAGACGGTTATCCCACATTGGGAAGCCTCGAGGCTGCAAAGTTCGATGTGTATCTAGATGTAAAATATGAAATTATATTAGCAGTACTAGCTGCCTGTGGCACCAATTGCATTCAGAGTATGTCTTTGTGTGTGTGTGTGTGTGTGTGTGTGTGTGTGTGTGTCATGATTTAAAGTATCTATGTGAACCGAATCATTTGATGAAATGGTTCCCCAACCATATCCCAGAGCCCAGAGTAGTGTGGAAAAAATATTGTATTTAGTAGCAACTGCATATTTGGCTCACATTTTGTTGACTTTAAAAGGAGAAAGCATGAATATTAAGGGTGCGTTTGTTTTATATTTTAAAAAAATAATTATAAAAATTAAATTTTATATATAATTGAAAAAGTTGAAATTTTTTTTAAAAAGATACTGATTTTAGTCTTTACAAAAAAAAAAATGAAAACTGAACTTTTTGAAACTTTAATTATTTTTTAAAAGTTATCTAAATATATGAAAAGTGATTATTTTAGGTGAAAAGTGATTATTAGATAAAATAATTACAAATAAACACACCTTAATACACCTTTATGTGAAATAAAAATATTATTTTTGAAAAAATAAATAAATACATTTGACATTCTTCAAAATGGTAAAACAAACAAGTTTGAAGTCAAATAATTGAGTTGTTATTTAAGTGATTTTGTGGTGTTAAAAAAATTTCAGAGATGCAGAAGCATTTTTAATTTATGGTTAAAACGCACTTGTTATATAACATTCTTCGAAATATGCTGATTTCCGAGTACGTTGAAAGCCCAAAAACAAACCATTAAACGTGGCAACTTCTCTACCTCAAAATATTTTCATTTTCAGACTATAAAAAAAAAAAAGAGAAAGAAATAGAAACAACCCAGGCATGCCATTTCCTTTACTCAAGTGAGATCACAACACTTTCTCTCCGAGAAGACTTTTTACCATGTCTTTGTCCCAATCCCACTGCCCAATATGACTTTCCATTTATTTACTGCATGAATCTCTCCATCATCTCACTAACTATGATGGTTGTTTTGTTGAGGGAGGGACACTCCCTTACAAGCAAGCTTCCCACTTTAAATTTAACATTCCTCTTTCTAGAAAGTGCATGTTCACCAAAGAGAACAAACAAGCTTCCATGGAAGAGGGTTGGGAGCATTCAAGTAAATGTGCTAACCCCACTTCTTAGATTTTGTCAGAGATTTAACATTCTTTCCTATTGACTACCATTCTTCTCAACTCCAGGCTATCTCTTGCAAAGGTACCATTCTTCTCACTACTACTTGGCATTTTTATCTAAGATGTAAAATCAACTTACTGTGTCCCTTCTTTATTATTATTTTCAAACCTTTTGGGCTGTTTTGAAATACATAATACAATAAATTTGCAAACTTGAAATAGAATAGCAAAAAGATTTGAGTCTGTCAGACTACCGTGTGACCATCTCAACCACACGAATGTGGTGAGAACGATCCTCTACTGCCCTGATGACACCCCGTGTACAGGAGTATCATCGGGCCATTAATCACGCTCTGATCACACGGCCATAGTTCATCCACCAGACTTAGGTTCCTGTCTCCTTAGAACTCAAGGATACAGATGTACGATCCTATAGAACAGATCCTGTTCAAGTAAGGTCGTGCCCATTGCTTCAATGTTTGGATATAAAAGCCATTCATTGATGCTTATCACTTCCGATGTGGGACTTCATTTGAGGCATTTATCCAACACGTTGCTGGCGTATGGGGTTCAGAGAAATTCAAATTCAAACGTTGTAGAAGATAGTAGTAGCCTCTTTGTTTGTTCGATGAAAAAGGCATGGCCAATGCAGAAGTTAATGCAAAAATACAGTGTCTTAGCCTCTTAGATTGTAATATTGAAAGAAGAAAAACTGAACCCAACAATTTTTCAGCTAAGATATCATTATCTATTTCATTACTTGTTGTCTTCATGGTACACGCAGATGTAGGACAGCTGGTGAATTGATTCTTCTGTATTAAATCATCTTTATACTTTCCTCGGAAGAAACAAAAGTTATGCTGTTGCTTCTTCGTTTTTGCTATTTCACTAAACACGGTCCGTGTAGGTTATTAGTTTTGTTGGCCCGCACTTGGCTCTTTCAACAAGATGGTTTACTGTTCACAAGGTGCAGAGTTACAAATCAAATCAAGGTATTGTATTTATTTATCTCTACAGTTGTTGTAGTCCAGTTCCTCATGCATAATGGCCTCTCAGTCCTCTCAATATGTCAATGACATGAGTTGAGAGAAATGAATAAGATGCAACACACATTTTCTGTACAAAGAGAATGTTATACAAGATGATGGAGCACTTTCGGTTCATCATGAAGTAAACAACATAAAAACACTTATTGGACATACTTCAAATAGCTGTAAACTTGATCAGTTGTCCCAAACCATTTATTGGTATATCAACCTCCATTGCTGCATTGTCAATACAGTCAACTACATTCTCAGTTTATAAGAGTTTGTGTACTTTTTTGTAAATAAATTTATTTTTTCAAGAGATTGATAGATCTATTTCAAAGTCCGTTGTTATGTAGGCTGACGATAAGCTCAAATTCCATCAAGTGTAGTGCTAAAACTCGTACTTAACTTGGTTGTACTCGTATCAACTTCATTGAATGTGTTCACTTGACTGGCCTAGCTGTAGTGCAGAAATTTGTTGTCTATGTCTGCTCTTTGACAAGTCCCTCATTGATGAAGCATATAGCATAGCAATTCTCAAGGCAGTATGTGGGCCATTAGCTCACATGATATTAGATTAATTTTTATATGGAGAGGGTCTGTGATAGTAGCTTGCTACTAGGACTCTCATTTGTCGCCCATGTCTTGCACCATTGCACGGGCCTGGAACATCCCAGTTTCTTATCACTTGTATAATAATATTAAGGTTGTTTTTTTTCCTCCACTGCAGCTATGTTAATACTATTCTGGCAATAACATAGTCAGTTATTTCACTGGCTGTTCAGATTCTCAATACTTTGAAGAACTTTATAACTACTATATGACAGACAAGGTCAGGGCATTTGTAGTTAACTTTGTCTAAAATGTATAATATTTGTAGTTGGCTAGGGTTTTGATATTTTTGGCTGGCTTTCGTCCATAGGCATAGCCTAGCAGAAGAAGTGTTCAAAGCCCTTCGAAAATCAGGTGTCAAATTGGCCATTGTCTCAAATTTTGACGCTCGACAAAGACCTCTCCTGCGGGCATTAAATTGTGGTAACTGGTTTGATGCAGTAGCAGTATCAGTTGACGTAAGCAAATTGCTCTTATTTTTTCTGCATTTTGTTTTATTGGTTCTGCTGTCTCCATTAATTTTAATCACAATGGAGAAGTACCACGGAAGTGAAAAAATTTTAGAAAGGAACTAGTGGAAATAAATCCTATTCATTCATTGACTAGCACTAGCATGAGTGAGATCTTGCAGGAGCAGGCTAGGAATTGAAAGTACAGTTGTTGGCATAAAAGGGAAAATGGACGATATTGAAGGCCCAGCAATCTTTATCTCAAGACTTGATTACTAAAATTTACCTTTCTGGTAGAATTACAAATATGCCAATCTAATTATGGTAGAATGTCATGTTTTAGCTGTACAGGCTCACCCAATGTGATTCTCAAAATCGATTTGAAGGCAGAAACTTACTTAATTCTTCGGCTGTTTTTAATCACTATTGTTACGTGCTCATTGTGATTTTGAAATTCTCTTTTCTATCTTGTTCAATGAGGTCTCTCTGAATATTTTGCTGATGCAGGTTGTTCAGAGGATTGGAGTTGAGGTCTGAAAGATTATGTCTTTGTTATAAGTTGGAGAATTTTATGCATATGTAGAGTTCCTTAGGCTTTAGCTGTAAGGGTGTACATGTTCTTCTCTTTTTCTGTGTGTATGTAAGATATGTGAGCCTGTTAACTGGTGAAATTCACAGATTTGAGTTCAGAAAACAAGAAAGTCTCGGATACCCATGCAAGGAAAACGCACAATTGGTCATTGTTATGGTCACCATCCTCTAACCTCTTATATTGAATAAGGAATGGAAACATAATAAAATAACCGAGTCCCACTCACCCACTTGACAACAGTTAAAGATTATAGATCAAGTTCAAGGGCCATAGCAATAAGCTAATTCACCCTAAAGACAGAATAGTGGACAAAAGGGAATTAATGGAGTTTAAAAAGGAGTGTGTTATGACTTATGAGTATAGTATGTATTTAATTATAAGGGTTTTACTAATCAGTGTTCAAAGATAACAGTTAAGGATACCCAAAAAGTAAATCTTCAAACTTTAGGATGGGTCTCATGTATTGAAGATACAAAAATTCATATTTTCAAGATAAAATTTTCCTTTTACTTCTTTAACTATTGCTCATAGGATACTAATTAGTAAAATTCTAATATAATTAGGGAAAATTTTACTTAACCTTTTAACTATAAGTTATATGCACTTTAATCTTTAAACTTAAAAAATACGTGACACATTCCTAGAACTATTCAAAATGTGCACTTCAGTCCATTCATTAATTTTTTTTGTCAATTATTAACAACAATAGTATATGATTAAAAAAGTATAGGCAATAAAGTTGCACATCGTTTTATACTCTAGGGATTAACGTGCACATGAATAAAAAGTTTAGGGAGGTAAAATATACTTCTATCCTACTAACAATTGACAAAAATTTAACCAAAGGACTAAAATGCACATTCAAAAAAAGTTCAAGGATTACATTGCACTCTTTTTTAAGTTTAAGGATCAAGGTGCAAATGACCTATAATTGAGGGGAGTAAAGTGGAGTTTTCCCTTTAAAATACTTTTGTAATTTACTATCCTCATATTTCATTTTATAATTTATTTTTACCTATATCTTATGAAAAAAAATATTATTATAAATAAATTATTTGTCATATGAATAAAATAAGAGTTTAATTTTGATATATTATCAATGCCAAATAATTTTGCACTATCAACCAATTACATACTTCTATTTTTAAGACTTTCTAAGTAGCAATTGATTGATTTGTTGATATAACAATACTTAATTGGATATTTGTATAAAATAATTTTGTTGCTTTATATATATGAGAATAAATTGCAGCATATTATATGAAAATATTATAACCCGATTAATGAAATTTGTAATTAATTTATAATTTCTTATACAATCATTTATCTACAGTATACTTTTCATATTTAAATTAATATTAGGCCAAAAGTTTTTGAAAAATGCAATAATATTTATATAATTTATTAAAGTATATTAAAAAATTATTAAATATAAGGGACAATATTAATATTGTAATATATACTGCTTCTTGGTAATTTTAGAAGCAAAAGTGATTTTGATAAATATTATATTTAAATAATATTTATTTTATTAAATTTCCTTTTGATATAAATATTTTCAATCATAATAAATATAAATTTTTTTTACCAAAGAGGCTTTTAATAAAGATAAAGTCTATAAAATTTCACCGATTCAAAATTAAAGCTTCCAAACTGGCATAGAAAATCAAGTTTGTTTAGGTACATGGGCTTTCGTTTAGGATGAAATGCAATCAAATAATTGGGTTGCTCTAAGTAAATTATTAAATAATCTGCTCCCTTCTTGAAACCAACCCGTCTATCTCACTGCATTAGCTTTTTTGGTCGAAATCTCAGTAGGCCTTAGCGCAGTCCAGATTCCAGTAAATATATTGTATTGTTGTTTGCTGAATATGATATGTTGAAAGCCCAAAAACAAACCATTAAACGTGGCAACTTCTCTACCTCAAAATATATTCATTTTCAGACCAAAAAGAAAGCATGCCTTTTTTCTCAACACAACTGAGATCACAACACTTCTTCCTCTTGGAAGACTTTTTACCATGTCTTTGTACCATCCCACTGCACAATATAACTTTTCATTTTGTTGCATGAATCTCTCCACCATCTAACTATACTGTTTTGCAGAGGGACACTCCCTCACATGCTTCCACCTTACACTTTAACATTTTCTAGAAAGTGCATGTTCACCAAACAGAACAAAGAAGCTTCCATGGAGGAGGACTTATAGCATGCAAGTAGATGTGCTAACTAACCCCACTTCTTAGCATTGCCATGGATTTTACATTCTATCTATCTACTGCCATTTTTCTCAAGTCCAGGCTATCTCTTGCAAAGGTACTTAATCACTACTAGTTGCATTTTATTTCATCTCTAAATTCAACTTCTATTCTGCCCCTTCCTTTATTATTATTACTTTTCTACAAAAAAAAATTGGGCCTGTTTTGAAATAGAATAGCAAAAAGGATTTTGGAGTCTGTCAGCCAACCGTGCGACCATCCCAACCACACGAGTGTGGTGAGAACGATCCTCTACTGCCCTGATGACATCCCGTGTCTACAGGAATATCACCAGAGCCATTAATCACGCTCTGATCACACGGCCATGGTTCATCCACCAGACTTAGGTTCCTGTCTCCTTAGAACTCAAGGATACAGATGTACGATCCTATAGAACAGATCCTGTTCAAGTAAGGTCGTGCCCATTCCTTCAATGTTTGGGTATAAAACCCATTCATTTTTCCCTATTACTTCCGATGTGGGATTTCCATTATCTTAGTGTTGCTAAGTTTATTCTTGCAGCATAATGTTTGAGGCATTTATCCAACACGTTGCTGGCGTATGGGGTTCAGAGAACTTCAAATTCAAACTTTGTAGAAGATGGTCATATGTAGCCTTTTTGTTTCTTCGATGAAAAGATGAATGCAAAAATACAGTGTCTTGGCCTTTTAGATTGTTGTAATGTTGAAAAGAAAAACTGAACCCAACAAATTTTCAGCTGAGAGATTGATTCTTAGCTGGTGAATTGAATTGATTCTTCCGTATTAAATCATCTCCATACTTTCTTTGTAAGGGGAAAAAAAAATAATGTTATGCTGTTGCTTCATCGTTTTTACTATTTTACTAAACACGGTCTGTGTAGGTTGTTTGTTTTGTTGGTCCTTAGCTTAGCTTTGGCTTGTTCAATAAGATAGTTTGCTGCTCGCAAGGTGGAGAGTTACTAATGAAATCAAGGTATTGTATTTATTTATCTCTACAATTGTTGTAGTCCAGTTCCTCATGCATAATGGCCTCTCAGTTCTCTCAATGTGTCAATGACATGAGTTAAGAGGAATGAATAAGATGCAGCACACATTTTCTGTACAAAGAATATTATGAAGTAAACAACTTGAAAACAGTCATTGGACAATACTTAAAATAACTGTAAACTTGATCAGTAGTCCCAAACCATTTTCATCATTTTTCTTGTCATATTAACCTCCATTGCCACTACGATATCAATTTCAAAACTTGATGTCTCTAAGTACATGTACATGGAGTAGTGGGGTAACTTTGTTCTTTTATGTTCAATCATCTTTATACGTTTTTTTTTTGAAAAAATGTTATGCCATTGCTTGGTTTATACTGTTCCACTTTACCATTGGTTGTGTAAGCTATTAGTTTGGTTACCTGCAGCTGATAGCTTTGGTTTATTCAATATAGTATGCTGCTAGTAAGGTGGAGTTACATCAATGTGTTGTACTTGTTTATCTCTAGAATGGTTGCAGTTGTGTTCCTTATTGCACAATAGCCCGCAGAAAGACAGGAGTCAGGAGGAACAAATAACATGCAACAAACAATTTCTGTTCTGTGATTATACAAGATGGTGCTTTATGAACTAAAAAGCATGAAAACAATTACTATCGTAAACTTGACTAGTAGTCACCATTCTTCATTTATCTTTTCCTATTAACCTCCATTGGCACATTGTCAAGCCAAAAACCAATTGTAGTCAAGTATTGTCTTCTGTCTGCACCTTTTTTCTGCTATTACTCTCGGCCAATAAGTGTTTTTGTTCTTTTTTGTTGCTAAACATGTCTAAGGAATAATTCTTTCATGAGATTGATAAATGAGTTTAAGGTCCAATGTTATATGCAATTAGGCTTATGTTCCATCAAGTGACTGTTTGTATTAACCTCACTGATTGTGTTCACTTGAGTGACCTAGGTGAACTGGACAAATTATGAAATTACTCATGCTTTGACAATTAACACTGCCTATTTTTCCTCTTTGATGAGTCCCACATTGATGAAGTATAAAATATTATGTACAAGTCTAGCTATAAATTGAATTAGCTGCACCTCTCCAAAGCATACCTTTCTCGGCCTTTTGGCTAAGATCAAGTGTAGTATCTGTTCTTATCAGTTTAATATCTGATACGTGGGCTATTGGCCCACATGATATTAAATTAATTTTTATAGGGGGAGGGTCCTTGACAGTAGCTTGCTACTGGGACTCTCATGTGTCGCTCATGTCTTACACTACAACATGGGCCTGGCACATCCCACCCAAATCAGTTGAAATGATTTTTTATCTTTCCTCGGTAGACTTACTAAAAGTGTAAGAGATCGAAGCCTCTATAAATAATTTATGTAGGTCACTGTAGCGTGTACCTTGTGTTGGATTTGAAATTATTCTGGAATTAATTAAATATGAAATGTTTCCCACACTTTGGTAATATCGACTATTTTTCTAATTCCATCTGCAGTCTGCATTCCTTACTGATGTTAAAGCATTTTACTTAAATTTGAACACTGTCTGTATCTACTCAATTGTACATATATAACAGGATAGGACAAGATAGGATATGATTCAATTATTTGCCAGTTGAAGTCAAATCTGTCCATTCAGGCCATCGCAGGTCTTAATAGAGGATTGCCTACAAGATTTTCTAGTTAAACATCAATGGTGTCTTTAAGTTCCGGATAAAGTGGAGTTCCTTGCGAGAACTCTGCAATATATGTTCCTATGCCCTTAGTTATATGCCTGATTGGCCTAGGTGGCTAATGGACTTTGTTCTCTTTAAGGCTTACAAGTGCTGAGAAATGAATAAGATGCAACTTGAATTTCTGTACAAAGAGGATATTATATAAGATGATGGAGCACTTTCGGTTCATCATGAAGTAAACAACATGAAAACAGTCATTGGACAATACTTAAAATAACGGCAAACTTGATTAGTAGTCCCAAACCAATGTCATACCTCCATTGCCGCATTGTCATAGTCAACTACAGTCCATGATCTGTATTGTCTTTTTCCCATTATTCCACTCAGTTAACAAGTGTTTCTGTACTTTTTTGTGACTAAATATGTCAAAAGTAATTTATTTTTTTAAAGAGATTGACAGGTGAGTTTTGAGATCCATTGTTATGTAAGCTGAAGATAAGTGCTAAAACTCATAAGGAAGCTGGTTCTACTTTTATTAACTTGATTGAATGTGTTCACTTAACTGGGCTAGCTGTAGTGCAGAAATTAGTTGTCTGTGTCTCTTCTTTGATAAGTCCCACATTGATGAAGCATAGCATAGCAATTCTCAAGGCAGTATATAAAATGAACAATCAGCCACGTTACAAAGCATACCTTTCTCGGCCTTTTGGCTAAGATCAAGTGTAGTATCTGTTCTTATCAGTTTAATATCTGATACGTGGGCCAATGGCCCACACGATATTAAATTAATTTTTATAGGGAGAGGGTTCGTGACAGTAGCTTGCTACTGGGATTCTCATGTGTCGCTCATGTCTTGCACTATTGCATGGGCCTGGCACATCCCACCCAAATCAGTATAAATGATCCTTTTTATTTTTTTGGGTAGACTTCTGAAAGGGTAAAAGACGAGCGGCTCTATTTGTTGGATTTGAAATTATTCTGGAGTTAAATATTAGATATTTTCCACACTGTTAAAATCAATTATTTTTCTAATTCCATTTGCAGTCTTCATTCCTTACTGATGTTTAAGCATTTTACTGAATTTTGAACACTGTCTGCGTGTACTCGGTTGTAGATATGTAGGATAAGATAAGGGGGATATGATTCAATTATTTGCCAATTGAGGTCGAATCTGTCCAAACAGACTATCATAGGTCTTCAAAGATAATTGGTCTACAGGATTTGCTTGTAAAACATCAATGTTGTTTTTTTAAGTTCTATACAGTGGAATTCTTTGCTAGAACTCTGCAATATATGTTCCTATGCCCTCAGTTATGCCTGATTGGCCTGGATGGCTAATGGATTTCGTTCTCTTGCAGGTTTACAAGTGCTGAAAGTTGGCCATTGCCCTCTTTAAAGTACAAGATACCAAAATAGTGGTAGCAAGGATCGGCCCAACATAGCTCCTGTACAAGAAATTTCTGTGACAGACTTAAAATGTGGCCCCCTTATGCTTCATTATTATTTGCTTTATCTTTTTTTTTTTTTTTTTGGGGGGGGGGTAAATATACTTTATTTTAGCTTGCAGGTTTGGTAGTTCAGTAGAAGATCAATCTTTAATATTAGGTAGGAATAATTATGTTATCAATACAATGAAATTACCTAAAAATAAAGCATACAATTTACACAAAATATTATATTCATGACATTTCTGAAATATCGAAGTAAATTATTCATCTAATAAACACTCTTCAAGATATTTTCTCTCTCCTGCTTTTATTTTGAAAGCTTAATTTGTAGGAATCCATTCTTTGGAAATCAATATAAGGATAAATATAAACCTGAAATGCTACTGTTGATAACATGGCTGGGGAAAATACTTAGGAAACTTTTTGAGAGCATATAAATTTTTCCTTTCATTCTTTTGAAATTTGAAAAGGGTTATGAGTAAAGCAACAAAGTAGATGATAAGACAGTAACTTTTAGCAGCGCATCAGACCCACATAGGAACAATGGAGTCGTGACCTGTGCTCTGGATGTCACCGGTCCTTAGTTGGCTACCTTTGTGGTCCTCTAATGAAATGTCTGTTTCAATCTGGGAGGGTATAAGTGATTGCAACTTCTTCCAAATTTCGCAGCTTGCTTCCACCACTTCTTATCATGCCATAAGAAATTTTGTTATGTTTGTCATTGTCCTGAACTATGGCCAGCTACTCTTCGTTTTTAGCTCAACCTATTTTATGATATTATTGTGTATTTATATACTAAATGCCTATCTTTAATATGGCATGTAACATCCCTATTTTATGATATTATTGTGTATTTATATACTACTAATTGGATGTTGATAGATGTTACAGGTTGACAATTATCATATTAATTTGACTTAAAACAAACACAAGAATCCCTCACAATTAAGTCTACTTCTACAAGAACTATGACAAAATAGTTATGACAAAATGGGTTGCAGCATAATCTTATTTGGATTCACTTAATCTCTTTTTACATGATGAATCCCCTAATCACCATAAAGGAAGAGAAAACAAATAAATATATAAGACACTCATCACCTCACCATCAAATTTATAGTTTTAAGTAGATTATGAGTTCATTTAATCATAAGTTGAATTATATATCTTCTGAGATGGGTCAATCTTTTTTATGCTTATATTGGCTAGTGAAGATATATTGGCTTAAAAGGTGAAATTGCTAACTGCCTGCACTATTGGCTTTATATATTATTATTAGTCTTTTCTCTGTGTTGAGAGCAAAGGAGTTCAAACTCACCATCTAAATCAAATGGGTTCTAATGAATGTGATAAACAGCTTGTGGACTAACCGACTGGTGACTATTTTACAATTCCTCTCACTTGTAATTGGTCTGTTTCTGGCATTAAATAAAAATGTAACACCTCACATGGTAGTTGAGGATAGCTTTACTCATTTATTCATTCAAAGAAAAAAAGAAAGATTTATACTTGCTGTTAGCAATAATGAGACAAAATAAAAATCCAAACAATGACCCAAATTAATGTCAATGGATGTTACTTTTATAAGTCAACATTTTAAGGGAATTGAAATATAAATGCATGATAAATTGCTAATAACTACGGAAACAAGCTGGGCTTTTGGCTTCAAATACAAGATTGTGAATTAATAAAAAAAAACTAGCATTGAAGTTATCACAATCATATAAACTAGAGACATTGTAATTATATGTAAGTTAACAAAAATATAAATTTAACTTTAATATTTAAAAAAGGAGTTTGGAAGTTGGGAGATCCAATTTAAGTATTTAACCATGGTGTCTCTCTAGTTCTGGAAAGTCAAATACATTTGTCTTTTAACATATTAAATAGGCCACAATACTTATTTCGAGGCTTAAGCATGTTTATATAAAGATGTTTAGCCTAAGAAATACACAGGAATCTTCCAATTCTCGGGTGTCTCCAAAACATGGTCCCTTATCAATTCCCAGTAATTTTTTTAAAAAATGGTCCTAACAAGGATTTTTCTACTCCCAGTTACATACAGCATTGATACTCATCAACTTCCCCCTCCAACCTACTTGAAAGCTCCTTTCCAACACCTCTAACACAATTCCTTCTTTGTGTCATCCTTTCCATCTAAGCCTCCAAAAGCACTCACATCACAATACCCTCTAAATCCTCCTTCATCCTTCTCCCATAAGGACAACCACTATCTAACAAAGTTCTTCCAGAGAAAGACATTCAGAACAGACAACAAACCCAAAAAGCTTGGAGAGAGAAGAAGGGAAGAAAGAAAAAAGGAAAAGGGGTCTTTTTAGGATAAAAAGGAAGCAAAAGCATTAAAGCAGGCACACCCATATCTCTTCAGTTTATAATTAGTTTTACATACTCTCTTAATTGTGTTGCATTCATTCATCATGGGTTGTTCAGCCTCCAGAACCATCACCATAGTAGCCAACAAAAGCCCTGAAGACCCTTCTCCTTCTCTCTCCCTTGCTTTTTCTTCTGCTTCCTCCACCTCCACCTCCTCCTCTTCTTCTGCTTCACACTGCTCCAGTTCTTCACCACTAGTTCCCAAAGCAAAGTCACTCCCAATGCCTCTTGTTCATCACCCTCCCACCAAAAAGGGCGACACACACCACCTTGTCTTCCTCACCTCAACAACCTATGGCTCCCTTCTCCTGATTGACCAAAAAGACCCCAACTTGAGCCACAACAAGGACTCTCATGTTGAGTCCCAATCTCAGAATTTAGCAAACAAAACAGAGCCAGAAAAGTCACTGTCCCCAGACTCAGTCATCAACACATGGGAACTCATGGATGGCTTGGATGAAGAAGTAGAAAAGGAAGAAGAAGAAGAAGATCCCCATCACCACACTTCCATGCTTCACTCTTCCAATATTCTTCACCATCCCACTGGTATTCTCTCAAACAAGCACAGCTCATGCAGGTACACAACATTTGACGGCTGTGCAAGGAAGAAGCTTCTTGATTCATTTGAATCACTGAAAGAATCCTCTGAAACATTCATGGAAAATCCTTGCTCCCCATCACAACAGGCCAAGAGGCCACTTTGGCAGCACTTGTCTGAGGAAGCTTTGCTTGCCAAATTGGACCCAAGTGTGGCTTGGAGTTACAGGCGTGCATTGTCATCAAGGCAACTAGGCATCAACAACAACAACAACAACAACTACAACAACCTATATAGTGGTGTCAGGTCAATGGGGTCTAGCCCTTTGACTTGCTCTTCTTCTTTTACTAGTACTTCTTCATTTGCTGATGATGTGTGCCATTTGCCTGGCACTGAAGACAGAATAGTTCTTTATTGCACCAGTTTGAGAGGGATCAGAAAGACCTATGAAGATTGCTGTTCAGTGAGGATGATATTCACGGGATTCAGGGTTGCAGTTGATGAGAGGGACATCTCCATGGACTCATCATACAGGGAGGAGTTGCAGAATGCTCTTGGTGGCAAAGCAGGAGTGACCTTGCCACAGGTCTTCATAAGAGGGAAGCATGTGGGGAATGCAGAGGAACTGAAGAAGCTGAATGAATCTGGTGAGTTGGCAAAGATCCTGAGAGGTTTCCCAGTTCAGGATCCTGGGTCTGTGTGTGAGAATTGTGGTGATGCAAGGTTTGTTCCATGCCCAAATTGCAATGGTAGCAGGAAGGTTTTTGAGGAGAAAGAAGGAGGGTTGAGAAGGTGCCCGGATTGTAATGAGAATGGCTTGATTAGATGCCCGGGTTGCTGCTCATGATTGCTGCTATACTGGTGAGAATGGCTTGATAAGACGGTCAGCCTCCCCGCAACACTAAGGTCATAGATTCAAATCTTACAAACAGCCTCTGGGGGTAAGGTGACATACATCAATCCTCCCCCAGACCTCATCTGGTAGCAGCCTCATGCACTATACCATCCTATCTCTTTTTTTGTTTTTCTTATTTTTTCTTTTTGGTGGTGAAATGTTATGATAAATTTTGACAGCTACTACTATGAATGCATATTCCAATTTCCTTAATTTACTGCCTTGGTATTTGTTCATGTCAGACGTTTGCTTTGGTATATGGTTCATTACCTCTCTGGAAACATCACAAAGATTGAAAACTGACAAGTTCATAATATGTATGTGCTTAATTTCCAATTCTAGTCTTGAAGCTGTCATGTATATATCATTTTATGGCATAAGTAATATGCAATTATCAAGGAAACTAAGAAGTCACCACTGAAAGCAGTGAACTAAAACCAAATTTCTAGGGGCTGGTACAACTACACTTCTATATCATATAATTATTTCTAGCAGATACAAACAGAAGTTGCAATATGTGGAGTTTACTGGGATTGGTTGTGTTTGTGTTTATGCTTTGTCAGTTTCAGCCAATATTAGCCTATTTATTCAGACGGACCCATCCTGCTACACTAGTACAGTCTTCACGTTCAGCCAATTGTGTGTGTCTGGTACTCTGCTCTCATGTACTATTTGATGAATTTGAGAAGAAAAAAATTTTACTGCATGCTAAGCTAGGCTAAATTGCACCATATGCCTATATGCTTTCTTTTTTGTTGTGTGTTAAATTTGGTAATTTGAAAAACATATATTCAAATGCCACGACATTCATCACATGGCACGTACAGGGCTTCTTTATTAAGAAGATGGTAGTAATGATGTTACATTAAATCAATGTTGGATGGTTAGGTTGGTATTTTTAACCCATGTAAGATTGACCAATGCTCGTGTAATAAAAGAAAGAGTGAGTAAAAGCTTATGTGATAGATTTAAAAACAAATATATGTTTTCCTTGGTAAGAAAATACAAAAATACATTGCTAAAAAGAGAAGATTGTCAAGGTGGTATTGATGCTAGATACACCTGAAGCCGAAATATTGGAAAATGATTTAATGACAAAATGACAAAGTCATGGTTTTGTATGATTTCCTTTGACAAAATGAGAACAAAAAGTAAACTTTGAACTCATAATATTTTTTGTATTTTTTTTATGCACGTTTTACTGTTCATTTCATTTACTTGGTTTAAATTACTCATTTTTCTGGTGTGTAAGACGAACATTATATAAAACATAATTATAATACTAATAGTGAAGAATAGAAACGACTGAAAGCAATTATTAAACCTTGATTATTCAAATTATCCATCAGAAATTTTTCCACACCAGTACTTATATAAAATTCATTGATGACTGACAATGTATGTTAGTCAAGAGGCAGCACAACAAAAACTTAGACTAATCTTTTTAATGTCTTTTTTATAGTATGCCATCACTTGAGGAAGGTAAGAGACTAATCTCTAGAGATATTGCGAGACGTTTAAGTAACACTCCCAACCCAACAATACTTTTTATCTATACATGCGATCAAACACAGTACTTCATGTTTAAGAAAATTTAACCCTTTTTACTTGGACTAGCATCTCCTTGTAGGTAAAAAAAACTCAGTAGAAAAGCATGTATTTAAGGGGAGTTTTCTCTATTTTTTTGTCAGATGAGTGGGGTTTAGGACTGACCCAAAAAAAGGAGAAAAGCATGTGAGTAGTTACAGGTTTTGGGCCTATGAGCCCAGCCCAGAATGTGAGAGAGGTGGTCCCAAAGGGTGCAGAAGTAATTAAGGTCAGCAGCATCTTTAACGAGGCTCAAAATCTACAAGTGTACCATGTTGTCGGTGCCCAGTTACTGGGGTCTTGAGTTGAGCTTGATTGTGCTATGCTCACTCATGTTTCTTTTGGATTTGACTCACCCAAGTGAGTAACTTTCTGGTTGCCATCTAGTCCCAGCCGGTAACTCAAGCACCATCCCGCCATTCTCGTGTTCAAAGTTGAAAGTTTGAAACCGCAAGCCACTCGCTGGCTTCCCAACTTCGGGAAATGATGCTTTTTTTCCACTCTCTGGTATGGTGGCTGACTTCAATGAATAAAATATACTCCCTCTCCTTCTATCTTTAAATAATTATCTAATTTTTAATAAATATTAAAATAAAAAATAATTAAAAATATAAAAAAACTAAAAATAATATACTGAATTATTCTAATTTCTTTTTAATATTTTAACTTTTCTTCCTTCTTCCACTATATCTTTTTCATTTTCTAGTAATATTTAATATAGATACTGTTAAAAAAAAAATTAATACTACTTAAATTTTTAAAATAAATAATTATTTTGAAATAAATTTTTTTTGAAATAAATAATTATTCAAGGATGGAAAAATTATATATATATATATATATTATTTAGTTTTTTTAACTAGTACCCTCAAAGCAATGGTTAAGGTTTCAAAAAAAGTAAGTTTATCGTTGGAAAATGTGATTGTTATGTTTTCAAGGTACAGGATTGATTAGAAAATTTTAGACTCATTTATTATGAAAACCTTAATCATTACCTTTAGATTACTCATTTATTTAACACCTAAAATGAGTCTCAATAAATGAAATATAAATAGAAGACTTTATCATAATATTTAATAGCATTAAAATAACATTACTCATAAAAAAATATGGGTTTTGCTAACCAATGCCTTCAATAGATATTGGTTAAAGTTTTCAATGGTATAAACTTTTGATGCTCTTAATGCATTGAATGTATTAATAACTTAAAATTTTTATTAGCAAAGCCCAAAAAATATTAAATCTTACTACATCACATTCATATCAATAATTAGTATTTAGTTAATTAATAAATATTAATGCATATTTATTGCAGTTGAAAATTTATAATTGATTTTAGGCCAAACTTATGGTGCATCATTTTTAATTATGGAGTTTATACATAAAAACTTACTTCCATTTCTGTCCCAATCAAACTCATTGAATAATGTAATTATAATTTCAAATAATAAACATTAATAAATAATTATAAGAATAAACAAAAACTACCGTTAAAATTTAGCTAAATTATACTACATCGCATTTCATTCTTTCTCAAAAATTACACTTTATCCCATTAAATTTAAATAACTAATAAAAATTATCATTTTAATATGACTTTTTATATAGTATATCATATATCATATAAAATACAAGTAAAAAATTAAAATATTTAAAATAAATAGAGTAATATATACCTTTAAAAAAATATTTAACTTTAATTAAATTAATAAATAAATATTAAAAACTAAACTAAATACAAATTATTTATTGTAAATTATAATTTTAAATAAAAATTATTTAAAATTATAATAAATAACTAACAATTATTTGGATAAATTGTACTACATCTCATTCTTGCTAAAAAAATTTTACCACACTTGCTAAGGCCCATTTAATGTTTGATAGCATAAAGTCTTATAAAATAAAACTTGATAATATAAGACTTATTTTGATACTATTAGTGTTTATGTGACATTATATTTTTATGATATTATATATATATATATATATATATATATAAACAAGAAAATTATATTAAAATAATAATTTATATAAGTTATTTAAATTTAGTGAAGTGGCGTGCGACCTTTAAATAATAATATGGTAGAGTCCAATTTAATCAAATTTCAAGAGTAATTTGTGTAATTGACCAATATATTATGTGCCTCTACTTAATTATTTAAATTTTGGACAGAAACTATTCATGACAGACTGACAGTATTAAACTATAGATGACAACAACGTTAAAAAAAATAATTGTTTTAAAAATTTAAGATTTATCAACTTGAATTAAACTCGATAATTAAGTGATAAAAAAACAATTAATAAGTGTTAACAAAGTAGCGCCAAAGTACAAGAGGTAGTCATAAATTAATAAAATAAAATAAAAACAAAACACACACGCACATATATCAGAAAAGGTTGTAACTTGGAACAACACAGTTTCAAGTGAGGGTCAGAGAAGAGGCGGAACAAAGGAAACAGCAGCAGAGAGAGAGAGAGAGAGATGGATGGTGTAGCGAGTCTGGCGGAGTACGAGAGAGAGGAAGGTGAGGGGGATGACAAGGAGCAGGTGGGTGAGTGCTTGATCGGCTACTTCGACGATGGCAGCACCGAGAGCCACAGGTACTTCCTTGCCCGCAGGACCACCCTAGAGATGCTCAAGGACAGAGGCTTCTCCATCCCTCCCTCTGAAATCGACCTCTCTCTCTGAATTCAGAGCCATTCACGGCCAGACACCCGACGCTGACCGCCTCCGCTTCTCCGCCACTCACCTCTCCGACCCTTCTAAGAGGGTACCCCATTCATTTCCTATTATTCATCATTTCTTCGTTAAATTTCTGCATCATGGATCCTAGTTGTTAAAGTGGATGCTTAATTTTCATGATGGGGTTGTGAATGTGGTTGAGGACTTGTGTTTGGTTTATATGAATCTGGCTGCACAAACACTTTAATGGCTCAAGCAATCGCATTCAAGGGCTTGAATATCCTGTGTCTATACCCTAAAGCTAAGATTTTGTTGTTGAAATGAAATTTTCACTTGAGTTGAACTGAGATTGATTCAAGGAGAGCAGTGTAATCTTGGCTGTTCTTTAGAATTGGCTGTGCTAGTTTGTGTGTTTGGCATTTATGGGGTTCTCTTGCCTGATGTTTACTGTTGTCTAGAGGTGTTATATAGGCTGGTTAATTATCTTGTATGGTTACTTGGATTGCAGATTTTAGTCATTTTCTGTGGGCCTGAGATTGTCAAGGTTAATGTGATCCGGAGCATTGCGGCACAGATTGTTAACAGAGAAACTTTAACTGGGCTGATATTGATAGTGCAGAATCAAATTACTAGCCAGGCCTTGAAAGCAGTGAATCTTTTTCAGTTCAAGGTTGAAATATTTCAGGTTTGTATCTCAGGCCTGTGTTAAATCTTCTACAGATTGAGTTTATTTGATTTGCATGGGATTTTTAAGTTACATATAGACTCTTTCAATTCAATGTGTATGTTTGATGTACCGATTTTTTAAATGCTGCCACCGGAAAATGCAATATATTTACCGCACCTGAGATATTTAACTTCTTAAACTTGCTGTCAAGATAACACTATTAAACATTAAAGTGGTATCGGAGGATATGCAATTGATTACTTCTTAGACTAGCACAGATATTGTGTGGACTTGGTGTAGCTGTCAAAGAGAACATAGAGCACCGATCTTGACTCTCTTAACACGATCGAGCTGGATATGAACCTTGTTTTTTTGGTGTTTTACGCCAGCTATAATATGGATGCTTGGTGACTATGATATTTGTTGACTAATTTTTGTGTATATGCTGAAAAGAGTTATCAGTTTCATGCCGAACAACTTATGGAAGCCTTTTCTCCCTATTGTTCAGATCACAGACTTGCTTGTTAATATTACAAAGCATGTATTGAAGCCAAAGCATGAAGTGCTGACTGATCAGACAAAAAGAATCTCCTAAAGAAGTACAACTTAGAAGAAAAGCAGGTTAGTCTTTGTAACTTGGGAAATGCCTCAAAAAATGTATCTCAGTCATGGAGTTTTTTGTTTTTGTTTGTACTCTAATAATGCATTACACTGTCACATTTAGTTAAGTTGTTGAAATTATTTTGTGCATCTTCAATGAATTCCATAAGATTGTTTGATTGAAATTTTGGGTCTTGGGTAGATAAAAGGAAGTAGCATTTTGAAGTTATTTAAAAAATAATAATTTTTGGTGGGTATCAGAAGCAACAATTTGTTTTTGGTTGAATTTCTCACTTAAACTTTTAATGTTTGATAAATGATGCAATTATCATTGGTTTTGTTCTACTTTGAGTATAGTCATTTTAATACCATGCAGGGTATTATATTGCATTAATCTTAAATTTTCCATTGTTGCTCTTATTCCAAGACCAGTATTCTTATTTCAAGTTTTCTTGTTCTCAGCTTCCCCGCATTCTACAAACAGATGCAATTGCACGATACTATGGACTGGAGAGGGGGCAGGTAGTTAAGGTTATTTATAGTGGTGAAATCACTCAGATGCATGTCACCTATAGATGCGTTTGGTGATGCTTTCTTGTACTCTCTATAGTATTTTGCTGGTAGGATTCATAGAGCTCAGCTTTGTCATGCTCAAGTTTATGATTGTACAAGCCCATGACCTAATGTGTTGAACTCCAAGTACAGTGTTGTGGATTTCTCACAACCATTGGAAGAACAAATCCACATTGAACAAATCTATTTATAAACTTTCTTTTAAAACACAAATTGCACAACTTGCATATGCATCCATCTCTATATTGAAGTGTTTTTATTTAAACTCTAATGAGTAGTACCGTTTACTCATTCGAGTCAGCTGGTTGATCATTGTTTGTGTGATGCATTTAAGTTAGACATGGCTCATTACTGTGTGACTATGGTGCTTGTCGTTCAACTACCTTTATTCAAGGTTGCTTCAACCTGTGTTAGAAGTTTGAGACAATAAATGTAATTGTCACTTCTTTTTGTCTATTGCCACTCCTATTTACTAAATCTTTTTATTAATGTCATTAAAATACCCTCCCTCCTCTTTTATAATTGTTTCATCTCTTTATTTTTCAAAATTAGATTAATAAGATGTTCAACTTTATAATTTTTAGGATAAATAATAAGAAGCACCTTTGAGGTTTGAAGAAAAAACACTCCATGTCATTCTTATTCCAATATGACACTCCACTTCAAATATGTAGTGTATGTCAATAATGATTCTATTAACTAATTTGTTAGATTAAAACCCTAAGTTAATCCCTTAGGTTTATAATAAGGGATAAATTAGTCCCTCAATTTAAAAATCTCATATTAGTCAAATTTTATAAAATGGGACATGTTAACCCCCTGTAAATTGTCATATAAACTATGTTATGTTAACTTACATATGCGTATTGTTAATTTGTTTACATTCACTGTTAACCTTCATGATGGATACTAACTTTTTTTACTTCTCTAAGTAAAATTGTTTAGACTTTTTTTTTCATATGTTATCTTGTTAAAATTTTTTTTGACTTTAAGTTGGTATTTGTTCTACGTAGAACAAAGAAATGAGGCAAGTTATGACTTATTGTAAAAATTAACAGTATACGTAAGTAGGTTAATAGAATATATGGACATTTTTGTTAATAGTTCAATAACAATTTGAATAAGGGATTAATTAATCCCCTTTTATAAAATTTGAAGGACTAATATGAGATTTTCTAAATAAAGACTAATATAGGATTTTAGTCAATTTTTTTATAATTAAAAAAATTAAAATATAACTAGTATTTATTATATAATGTTTATAATTTTAAAAGAAAATACCCTTTTATTAATACTTATATATATTGTTTTTACAAAGTAAAATATATGTTGCTTATAACAATATAAAATATTAATATATTTATATATTCAATTTAATTTTTAAAATTTTACCATATCAAGAGAATAAATTATTGATAGTAGTAATAAATTATAATAATTATCTTTTAAAAGTAAAAATTATGTATTTTCTTAGCTTTTAATCTTAGAATATTAATGTTTATAAAAATAAAATTTTTTGTTAATATCATACAAACATAAATCACAAATAACATAGCAAGAAGAATTACTATAAAAAAAATATATTAGTATTCTAAAATTAATAGTTGAGAAAACACATTTTTATTTTTACAAAAATAATTACTATAAATTATTATTATTAATAAGTTTAATTTTGTTGCACTAATAATATAATTGTTATTTACAACTTATATAATTATATATTATCACATCTGTAAAATAAATTTACTCTTAATTCACTATTTTAAAAATTATACATATGAGAGAGTTTGATGGATTAAAAATATAAAAAAAATTACACTGTAAATGTATTTAATTTTAATCTATTATTAATAGTCATAATAATTTATAATAATCATTTTCAGTAAAAATAAAAAATATGTATTTTCAATTATTAGTTTTACGATATTGATATATATTTTATTTTATAGTAAAACCACAAGATTCTTCTTGTTATGTTATGTGATTTATTTTTTATGTACGATATTAACACAATTTTTTCTTACACACACCAATAATCTAAAATTAAAAACTAAGAAAATAAATAATTTTTATTTTTATAAAATAATTACTACAATTTATTACTATTATTAATTATTTGTTCTCTTAATCTATTAAAATTTTAAAAATTAAATTGAATATATAAAATATAATATTTTATATTGTTATAACCTACATAGGCTTTGTTTTATAAAAATAATATATAAAAATATTAATAAAGGATATCTTTTTTGTAATAATAGAAAATTAATTAATAGGGTTATTAGTGTCATAGCTATAACATATTTGGGATAGAGTGTCATATTAGACTAAGAATAAGGTGAAGTATTTTTTCTTCAAACCCCAAAGGTGTTTCTTGTTAATTAGCGTAATTTTTATTAATACGTTAAATTCACATTTTAAGTAAAAAACAAAATAAATTATCTTAGATGTTAACTTATATTTATTGTTATCATGATAATGAAATAATTTTAAAACTAAATTTATTCCTACTCCACGTGCTTTTTAATGTATAATATTTTTTTGAACTTTTATGAAAATGTACTGTCACTTCTACATGACTGTCGTTACTTAGGAATTTTTAATTAAATTTTATATAGTTTATAAAAAGTATTACTCTTTTTTGTCTTAGTAACCTAATTATTTAAAATTATTTTTTAATTAAAACATTTAATTTTATTTGAATTTTCAGAAGTATTTAAAATTTTTTATTATCACTCATAATTTTAAATTTTTCGAAAACTAAGTATTTTACAAATTTATGATCTCACTTATTTAATATAAATGAAAATATTAAGTACTTAGTTGTCAAAGGTTTATTTCGCAACTAGGATGTAAAATCATCAAGTTATATCGCATTTTGCAGTTTGCACACACATTATGAATCAAATGTATTTTACTTATTTTCACAACAAGGATATTACACTTGATTCTGCACACGTTATTTATTTGATTCTGCAAACACGTTATGATATAAATATTTCAAAAGTAGGATGAGAATAAAAATTTAGAGGCTATATTTGTGTGACATATATTAGGTAGAATGATCTTCTTCTTTTTTTCTTTAAGCGTGAATTTATGTATTAGTAAAAATTTGTGAAGTTGAACATCTTATTAATCTAATTATGAAAAATAGGGAGACATGAAACAACTATGAAAAAGGAGGAGGGGTATTTTAGTGACATTAGTAAATAAGGTTAGTAAGTGGGATTGGCAATAAACAAAATGTGGGCTAATATAAAACTAAAGCATGACAAAGCCCACTTTTAAGCACGCCTTAATTCAACAATAAATGAGTGAGTAATACTACATAACTAAAATAACATAATGAGAATTTTGTACAGAATACTCAATGATGATTAGATTAAAAGTAATGATAGGACCCCTGATCATCCAAAGGTTATCAATTATACCACGTTATTATGACATTTAATTTCTGGTAAAAAAAATTTTATATATAGTATTTTCTATATGATTTTGTCACTGCTTTTATTGAATTTATTTTAGATTCAATAAATCTACCCAAAACAAAAAAATTCAATAAATTGAGGTTGAATTTATAGCTTGTTAAGTATTTAATTTAGAGTAACACTTTGAAGCTGATCAGACTGGCTTCTAAAATTTTTTTAATATCAATTCAATCCTAATTATTTAAAGATTTAACAAATTACATTAACTTTCCATAAGATTTGTCAAAATTCAACCCAAGCCTCTAATTATCTAACCTACACTACACTAACCTCCCCTAATGACATCAATAATCACCTGGGTTGAGTTATCAAAAATGTCCTCATTCCTTTCATGCAAGCCTTAGTCCTCCCTTGTCTCTCCATTTCCTACCTTTTTAGTGTCCTCCCATAACCTTCACCTCCTCCCCACCTCCACCTCCCTCCTATTCATAAAGATCTTCTCTACAAACACTAAAATCCAGTTCACACATCCAGTGGCTTGAGTCATTACCATGTCAGTTTAAAAAAAATTAAAAGAAAAGTTAAACTTTAAAACAAACAATGTTCACCAGGGAAATTTGAAATAAGCTCTTTAGTAAACCTTTTAACAAATTAAAATGTTAAAAGCTGTATTTGTCAGTACAGGTTTATTTCCCACTGACTTTAACAAGTTTCCAGAAGAAAAGAAAATAAAACAAGAGGCCAAACACGCTCAATTCTTCCGGGCTAATGCTGCAGCAATGCCACCAACTATAAGTCCCACAGCTGTTGCGGTGATGCCAATTCCTATAGCACCATCTGCATTGAAACATGCGACAATTGCAGTTCTTTAGTTAACGCTATGTATGATGGAATAAAAGCTTAAGAAACAAGTCATTTATTACCTTTAGCAATTCGATCTTCAACTATTTTCTTGAGGGTCAGTGGCTGCCTCCAATCAGGTGCGATCTGCAAGAACAAAAGGCCAAAAATAAGTTGAGAAAGAACTGTTCATGCTAGCCCATGGATGTAAACAGAGTCCCAAATAGGCCATGATGGCCAATGATGAACAAGACACATATAACCCCACTAATTGACAATATATTATATACATATGGTCAATCTTCTACTATGGCGAAAATTTCCATATAATGATAACACATAGAAATAAAAAAAAATGGATAGCTTGGGCATCAACTAAATGAAAAGAAACTAGTTAATTGTTGAAAAGGGAAGAAAACCTTCCAGCCCAGTCGCGAAACAGTGGATAGTTCATAAGGATAATAAAGGGTTTTAACTTTCAATCCATGCTCCCATCAGACAAACACAAACAAAATTCCAAACATATAGCTTTTGAGCAGCAACATCTACAACCATAAGGCCTCAAAGGTCTGGCAATGGGAAGATCAGAGAAAATAGAGTTTTAAGGCACAATGTAATCTATAACTGAGAAAGACAGACCTGCAAGCATTGCTCCACAAGTTGACGACTCCTACCATATTCGTTACTCCTGTAATATCCAACAGCCAGAAGATAAAGCTTCTCTCTTCGATGCAAAGGGCTTTGCTCATTGGCCAGAGCAGCTGTAAATCACAATCGAGGATGTACAAGGTCAGCCATGCATATAAAGGTCATAATACTTCAATATTGAGCATCTCTGGGTAGGGCCACATGACAAAAGCAATAGAAAGAAAGGAAGGCGCTGTGACCCTAGGGGTAGTTGCCTCTACTTGGTGGCTTAAGCTGAGCTGAGGGTATCCATTAGTTCCAAAGGAAAAAAAAAAATATGCAGCCCTTTAATAGAAGAAATCTGATTTCCATTGTTCAATGCAGGTACTAAGGAACAATAATATGATCAGTTGTGAATTTGGAGCAAGGTTAGAAAATAGTAGGGGCTGTAGGAATCTTAAAGGCCCAGTTGAAACAGTGCCTTGCAAATACTAGATTAGTAAATTCAATAACCACAGAAAACAGCAACGATCCCATGGCAGATTTAGAGAGTTTTGCCCAGTCAATAACTGCCTTGCACATGCCACGTTCATGAAATTCCTAATCTCCATTTTGGTTGGAAGAAAAATAAATCAAACAACTTACAATGAACACATTAGTTGTTTTACACACAGAACAACATTACATTAGTTTTGGCATAATGGCCAGAGAAATCCAAGTTATCAGCTATAGGTGAGAGCGAAAATGATTATGGGATTGAGATATCATGAAATAGTAGGGACAAAGAAGATGGGGGCATTCAGATTAATATTTAAAGAAGATTAAGCTCAATTAATGAAAAGCATAACAATAGCAAAATGTCTTTCAATCCCCTCTCACCAGACCCACAATGTAACTAGACAAAATCATCAGAATAGAAGAACAGATTTCTTAAGGACCAGAAAAAACAGTGAACATAATTGTCTCTCAAATGTTCGTAAAAGACTGGTGGCAAAAGGCCCCAACATAAATAAATATTAACACTACATAACGAAACAGTTCACTAAAAGCAGATCACAGTCCCATACCAACAAGAAAACATATAAAAAAAATTGGAACAAAAAAAAGCCACCCAAATGAACTCAAAATGATTCTGTAATGAGTTATGGTACCTTCAAGCATGGCTATCCCGCGCTGAACATCTTCCTTCTGCCTTGAATGAACAAGCGCCCACGACAACCTCATTATGCTGTCATTCCTCCGCCCCTCAGCGTCTTCGCCAGTAGCAGCCTGAGCCTCCGCAACTTCTCTCTCGCAGCCCTTCAAAACATGCAACACAGTTTAGAGCTTAGACCGAAAGGAATGGAAGCAAAATAGCAGCAAAGACTGCAGCCACTGCATGCCAGTACATTACAGCACTCACTCCCATGCGAAAAAAACAATAGCCAACTTAAGGTAACAAGAAAGGAACCTTGTACCAACAAGTAACCGTAAATGTTCAATCACCCGGAATTGCGAGAGCAATGTGTCAAACAATTTTATCAACCAAAAAGAAAGGAACATTGTGTATTTTCGCAATCACCATAGCTAACAACCATTACCGCCATAATTGATCACTTCTCCCACTCAATTTACGATTTTTTATTATATTTTTTAAATAAGGTTATGAAATGGTTTATCAAAATCCAGATAACCCAATTAAAAAAAAAAATCCAATTCAATTTAACGGAATGCTTAGCACCAAATATTAGGTTGGAAATATGCTGATTCATAGATTTAACGCAAACCAAAATCAGCCCAGAAAACGAATCAATTACTTCATTGTCAATCAACTGTTTGAATTCCCTATCGCACGATCCCAATATAAGAATTATCAACTCCAAAATTTTCCGCTTCCTGGGGCGCATGACTACGGTTTTAAAAATACAGAAAAAACGAATTCGTTTATATATATATATATATATATAAGAAAAAGAAGAAGAAAAGATGGGGTTGAGATTGATGGAAGAAAGAAAGGGGGAAGGAGTTTACAGCGATGACGTCACGGTCGCACCAAGGGATCTGGTCGCCGCCGGTGAAGAAGTTTCCGATGGATTCGAAGAAGCTTCCAATCTTAGCGTCCATTGTTTTATTTTGTTTGGGCGTAACACTCACTCACAGCGGTTTCCTATGTATGTACCGATTGATAAATAAAAATGACGGTGACTTTCAACTGAAGACAACATTCTTATAGGGCTGGGGTTTTTCGGAAATTTGAAGCCTTTTTTATTTCAATTTATTCTTTGGGTTTTTTTTATAAATAAGGAAATATTTGTTACTGTTTTGGTACAGTGGAGGGCCTAAGGCCCAAAAAGAGAAACGCTAACGATAAAGCAATTTGGCGGGCCATGACAAAACATGAACTCCCCATAGATGTTGAGCAGGGTGTCTTGTTCCCATATATCATGTGGAGATAAAAAATAAGGGTAAATCTAAGATTAGACATTGTATCAGCTCCTTGGTTTGTCCTTCCCTGTACGTATGTTTGGGATACGATGGTCCAATTCCTTGACCTTAGCTGCAAAATTCTTCTGATCATTCTTCTCTGGTGATCGTAAGGCCCGTTACTAGTTCAATAACAGCCTTTGAGTCACTTTCCACAGTCAATTGTTTATGACCCGAGGACCATCATGCCACTAGTGATCGTAATGGGTATCCATGCCCTCATTCCTATTATAGGTCTTTATTTCATTTTCTATGAATTTAATCCCATATTGTCAGGATTTATAAAAAGAATTCAAAAATGAAGAAAAATCCACAAAAATATTTTGAAATTTTAAACATAAATACCCAAAATAACAAATATTACTAATATAATATAATCTAGATTAAAAATAAAAATACATAAAAATGTAAATCCAATAAAAATAATTTAAAAATGAATGTATACTAAGTGCTAAGATTTTCTTTATATATATTCATATCAATGGGGAATTGAAGGTTTCCATAGGGTGAAGATCTCATTCCCATCCCTCTCTTTAAAGAACTCACATCCCTTCTCCATTGCCATAATCCCATGTGTACCCACTTTAAGGGTTTTTGCCATCCCTGCCACAAGGAGTTCAACCAAAAGTAAAAAATTCCCCAAACTTCCACGTCAAAAGCTAAATACTTCAGAATATTTCATATCATATATTAACTTAATTTAAATTGATTTTACTATTATACTTAGATTTTATCTTTGTCTTGTAAATAGGATTATCTTATTACAAAAACCCCCCACATAATATCAATATATTTTCATATTATCTAGAATTGTTCAAAAAAAAAGGAGAAAAAAATAAAATATTAAACGATAGTTGGGGATAGAGTACAAATGAGTTCCAAATTACTAGAACCTTTATAGCGGAATAATGGACACAAGTCATAGTAGATAGTACCGCTTAATACCAAGTTGAAATTGAAGGTTTTAGATAACGAGGAGGAAAAAATAAAGAACAAAAATTCTAGATAATATGAAAATATGATATTATGTTGTGTTTTGTAATCAATAATCTTATTTATAAGCCAAAGATAAAGTTAACTTAAATTAATCTAAGATATGATATGCAATATTATGAGATAAAATTGAGATATTACTAAATATTTTCTTTTCTAACAAGTTTAATAATATGATTTAATTGTAATATATGGACAATGTTAAAACCAATACAGTTGGGTTACACATGGGAGGCTTGGGTAATATGCAATGTTATAGATTCAAACCTAATTGCCTTCAATTTTGATGTACAATAAAAAAAATTTACACAATTATCTAATCATATAATGTTACATCAATAAGTATCATTTTAATTTTCAATTTACTACTTGAGAAGCCACTCAAAGAGATTTGATTGGACTGTATCAAAATTAAACTATTAATAATATGGTAGTGATACGAATTGCTTTTTTTTTTGTCAGACCAATGATTTGTTTTTAGGGTTTGAAATTGAAACCATGGATGGACCGCAATAAACAAGGTAAAAAAAAAAAGGCCCTGGACCAAGGACTCTGTTCTAAGTTTTTTTTTTTTTTTGAGCTTTTTAGTCATCCTAATAAATTATAAGAGTATCGATAATTTTTAATTATTTATGATTAAAAATATTATTGCAAAGTAGAAATAGGCCAGGTCCAAAAACCATGTCTAGCTGTCAGCATCCAATTTTTTATTTTTGTCACACGAAAATGATTAAAAAAATGTTTGTTTTGCTTAAGTTTTAAAACAAAAATTAAAAATCTAAATTGCATCTATTAAATCTTTTTCTAATTGTATTTTCAAATTAGTGTCAATCAAATCTTTTTAATTAGTATTAGTCAAATATTTTTAATTAGTGTCATTTATGATCAATTAATTGGTCCAAATCAAATTATATCTTTTCAATAAGTGTCAATAGCATCAAATCAAATAATTTGTAATTAATTACATTTAGGGTTAAAAGTGTATATAAATAGCCTTAGTTACTTAGTTAAAAATGAGGGAGAATTTATCTTTATTTGTTACGAACATCGTTTAGGGCTTCTATGCCAAAGTTCTCCTGCCGTGCACAGGTTCATAGGTTCTCATTCGTTGTTTACTCGCAGCCCCTCATATTTGTAATTCTGATCTGGGTTTTGTATTGATTTGGTTCATATTTATTTTAGTTGCTACATTCCTTTCTTTTTGTTTAATTTTTGTTTCTTTTTTCTCTTTTTTCGCGTAAGCATTTTATGTTGCTTTTCTTATTTTTTACTCTTTTAGTTTTATATTTTTTTATTTATCTTATAGTTTTTTTTATTAAAAAAATTAATACTTTTAGTTTATCTTGATTTGTGGTTGCTATAGTTTTTTATTCTTTTTATCATTAAGCCTTTCCACAATCTTCTAGTTTTTTTCTTTAAAAATATTCTTTTTAATAAAATTAACCAACATAGTTATTGTTTAGAAAAACTAAGTGATATTGAATTCTTTATTAACTGGAGGATATATAGGAACAAATATTTTTCTATTAAGCTAAAATTAATTTTTCTCTACTTTGTTTTCTTTTTTTAAATATTATTAGGCTTTAATTTTTCGGAGGAAATAAAATTATTAAAGTAATCATTTAATTTGCACAAATGTTTTAGGTGCAGTGAAATTAATTTTCCACCATTCTCTAATTATAATTAAGACTCGAATCCAATTCCTTATACAAGACCAAGTTTTGATAAATTTAAAAAATTTCCAATTTGTATCATAAACAAAAATTGGTGGTGACTCCATTAAAACATTGAATTGAAAATTATTTTTTAAAAATAAATTTATTTCTAGTCGGGTGCCTTCTAGAGACATTGTGACAATAACTGACCCACCATGTTGGGCTTGGGTGTTCTAGATACAGGGTTGGGTCCTAACCCCACCTGGTCTTGTGAAGTCTCGCCACGTGGTGACGATTATTGATATGCAGCACCCCACGATCTAAAGGTATTTATAACCAGGCCAGGACTCGACTCAAACTCATTGAGACGGGTTTAAGTCTTAAAATTTAACCGGACACTTTTGGGTTGTGTTTGAATCATACGTAAAGTTGCAAAAAGGTGAAGTCAAATAATCACTCAATAGATATATATTTTTATAATAATTTATGAAAAATTATAAGATTTTAAAGTTGAATTAATATATTTTACATAACATAATGATATTTCTACATTGATATGTTTCTTTTGAAACCTATATCATAAAATATTTCTAAAATTTTATTTCTTGTAAAATTTTTTAACTTTACTATGTATAATATCCAAATTCTTGTATATTTTTGAATATCGGTTCAACTGGTACGGCTAAGGGATATCATAAAGGTCGTTAGATTTTTGGCAGAAGGTATACACCCTACCATGCCCACTCCTCCCATGTTTGTCTAACGTGGGCCTGAAGCTCACATTCAGTGAGATCCTACTATAAATACACCTATGGCCTCCAGGTGTTTTTTAACATTCACTTGCACAACTACCCCCATATTGCTCACTTGTTGACTTAGAATGGAGTTCGTACAGGTATACCCCCACTCACGTTTATTGAAGTAGAAGAAGGCAAAACTATCCCCTTGTGTTCCCAGATCCAAGGTAACATTTTAAAGGTAACTTTATTGTCCATCTATTTACCCTGTTACAAATAAATGGCACATACCTCGCTAATTTAGTTTATTAAAATAGATTTTTTCTTCAGTACCCATAGGATACTCATATCTTTTTGTCTTTAACAGCTGTAATTAAATATTTGATTTTCTAGATTTTGATATAGATTAGTAGCACATTGGCACATTTTTATATACAAATAAGAGTCTTTAAATTTTATAAAGTATTAGAGAAATTTCCTTTAAAATATAGAAAATTAAAAATTCAATTATAACAAACCATTGAAAACAAAATAATACAGATACCTTATGAGTACCCAAAAGAAAATCTTTTTTTCAATTATATATGTTAATATGGTGTTTTGAGATATACTGAAATATGGGATTTTAATTTAAAGGGAATATGGCATTACCCGTGGCAATTTCTTTCAATTTTTTTTTTTATCTTTCTTCTTTGCATTTTACGGATGTACAGGGTGAAGTGGATAAATAATATTTAGCCACACTTTGTTATGCACGTAACACCATTTCAAATGTGCCAAATGTTAATTTTAGAACAAGCCAAAAGAAATGGAGGATTAAATGGTATATATCTGTATTATGTTTTAATCTGAATCCATCACATATTGTGGCGGGTTCCTTTAAAACACTACATTTCATCGATAATTTCATAATCTTATATTTAGATAATTTCTACCGCAGAAGTCTATATATAAAAAAGATCCCCAAATTTTGTTTTGAGATTAAAAATAATAATTTTACTGCATGGACAATGTAAAAACATGGTTAATATGAAAAATCTATACAATTATTTAATTATGCAGGAAGATATTAGTAAATATAATTAATGCTCGCATCCACTACCGTGACAAGTGATGCAAATTAAAAGATTTACTTAAATGATAGTGTACAAAAACTATTATGTTATCTATGCATCCAAATTAAGTTAAAAAAAATTGTATTGTCATTCAATCATGTATTGTTGTGTTTATAAATATAATTAATTCTCACAGTTACTATTTGAAGGTAATAATAATTTAAAAATAATAATATAATTCTATTATATTATATAAACTATAGGATATGCCTTTATAGAAAATGTTAAGTGAATCAATTGGTGACACAATATTTTTTTAATTTTTACGTGAAAATTTAAATTCAATATGTTTCATTAGAAACATAGTCAAAAGTGTTTTTCATAAAATAGACTATAACGTAAACACAAATAATAAAATATTAAAAGAAGAGTTTTTTATGAAAAAATACTAACAATATTGAGTTTCAATAAAACTAAATATAAAAATGAAGTATCAGTTTGATAGAGGAGAAATAATCACAGGACCTATAATGATGTGTATCAAGAGGGTTTTATAGCCAGAGATAAGACCCACATTTTTTAATTCTATGCCTTGAGGAAATTAATTATTACTTATCGGTAGATACCTTTAGTTCATAAAAAAAAAGAATTTCATTTCATAGTAATTTCGTATAATTATTTTTCATATCAATAATATTTTTTCTACTTCACGGATTTTGTTGAAGATAAATTATTCATTCATTAGCTAAAATATTTGATACTTCTAAAATTATATTGATCGTAATAAAATTTGAACCTATAAGCTCATACATACTACTTAAACTCCTTACCACTTGACTATTCTTTGTATAAAATATGACAATTAAGAAGTAACCAAAATAATTTCAGGCATCCCCTACCCTTCCAATTCTCAAATAAATTGGAAACTTGGCGACCCTTTGGCCATCTTCACCCCAAGCAAGCTTCAAATTTTCAACAAGATCCTCCCCAAGAAACTCCACTCCTTTGTCCTTTGCCGTCTGATATCCTGACCATGATCTTATGAAAGTCAAGTAATGATCCAAATCCATCACAATTTCTGACACAAACTCAAAGGGTCCTGTGTGATCTAATCCATCCACAGGCTCAAATGGAAAATCAATGCTCCTATATTTTTCATCAATGAATTTGCATGCAGGGTCCCAGTAAGGGCCCAAATCTTCTACAAAGAGCCAATCCAAAACCTTATCCACTTCACCGCTAATTCTTGGCATATTATAACACCAAGAAGCAATGACCCCATGAGGCTTCTTGAGAACCCAATAGAACCCAGTTGGTAGAACATTGGGAGGTCAAACCAGTGGAGGGCTTGAGCTATGGTCACAAGGTCAATAGTTCCATGAGGTGCCACCTTTTCTTGAAGCTCGACCATGGACATAGTTGAAGGGGTATGTTGGTATCTCACATTGGGGAGTTTGGTTGCAAATTCAAGCTGTTTTCATTAACGTCCGTGGCTATGACATTCTTATATATGGTAGCTAGCTGAAATTAATTAATTTTCATCACAACAATTAAAGCAAGTAGAGATAAGTACACCAGAAAATAAAATTGAGATCAGAAAAATGTACAATAGTAGTTGATATAGTAAAATCACCAGGATGTGGTACGGTGGATGGTTTATAAAATATGAGTAATGCTACACATCCAAAAAACTATATACAGAATATTGACAGGAATCACGATTATTATTGGATAAAATAAAGTCGTATGGTCCACTAATTAATCTAAAGACTAATATTCATGGCATATCATTCTAGATATAAAATTCTAAAAAAAATGGTTGTTTAGCATTTTCCATAAAATATCAGTATGTGTCATTATTAGTGTTATCTTGATATTGTTGGATTAAATGCTTACATCTAGACCAAAAGATATAGCGGTTAGCAATGACGCAACTTTATTTCCTTTTTCTCATAACCGCATCTAATTTGAAGGGCTAGGTACACTCATTACAAGTGTCATGGGTCGGGCTATTAAACCCATCGAATTCTAAGGATATCACTGGACAAATTAGCAGACAATCTCCCTAATGTCAACTAGAGATTCAACCACTTGTTGGATTAAACACTTACCTCTATGCTATTAAAAGCTAGATCTTAGTAATGGCACAACCTAATTTACTTAATGTTTTTGAGAAATGTATCTTGGTTAAGGGTTGCACCCATTACAAACACCATCTCAGTTAAGCCCATCGAATCTTAAAAGTGACGTTGGACAAATTAAGCCAACAGATTTTAAAATTCATTAAAGATGAGTGTCAATTTTTTTTTTTTTGGGGAACCAAATTTTTAAGTGGTTTGAAGATGCGGTCAAGATAATTTTTGAAATAAATTATAATGGTTCTTTTGAGGTTAGATAACATTACATAGATGCTCTTTGATTTGTCATGTCTACACTCATTCCTCTAGGGTGTTATAAGTATGTTTATAGGATTATTCAATGTTACATTATGCAAAATATAAGAGTGTCAATGATATTACCCAATCTTCAAGAGAGATTAGTGTATATATTTTTACAAATTGTGAAGTTTGTGTAAGATTTCCTATTTTAAAAGAAAATCAGTGTAATTCAACCCTTTTTTTATGAAGTAATTTAGCCAATTTTAAAGCTCAATAAGTGCAAAACACTTTAAAATAATCTACAATCAAATTCAAATTGTGACAAAATATATTTAAAAAAGGGTATTTGGTAAAATTTCAATTATGCCCCTCACTTTTTATTAAGGTTTTGATTTAGTGTCAAAAGTAATTTGTGTTCTATTTACGTGACTAACATTTTCAGAATGTAAATAAAATATAAAATATGATTGAAAACTTCATATTTTATATCTTGTTATAATCCTCTAACTGTATAAGGTGATATTTTATGTTTTATTATAGGTTTTTAATATTGTAATTTGACCTTTACTTCAACCTTTCATGTTTATCATTATATTTGGTACATTTTATGTAAAGGATAAAATTGAACATCTTAAAAATATTGGCAATGTAAATAGAATAAAAAAACTTTAAATCAAAATTTTGGTAGAACTTAAGGGATGTAAATAAAGCTTTAAAACAAAAAAAAAAAAGAACTAAACTCTATAACATAATCAACATGAATAATCGTAAGTTCCTAACGATATAAAAGTAAAAATGAGAGATAGATATGAGTAGTAAATAGAAGAGGAAGTTAATGTTTATTTTGGTTTCAAAAATTTATACACGAGTCTTTTTTTCCCATGTTTTAAGTTAAAGTCTGGCTAATTAAATATTTACTTTGATCCCTTAAATTTATACTGAATTACTTTGATCTTTGAATTAAAATCTAACTAATTAGTTAGTTACTTTGTAATAGTGAACGTGTTAGTCCTTAGTAGACAATCTTGACAGATAACTAATTTGAATATATATATATAATAGGGGATATATTTGATGAGATGATTGATTTTATATGAGTATAAAAAGATTAAATATAGGCCTATAATCATACATGTGATCAGGATTAAAAGTTATTAAAAGATTATATGCTTAAAAAAAAATATGACTTTATATTTTAATCCTGGCTATTAATATAAAATTCAATAACTTAGATTTACTTATATCTCATATAAACCACTAATCTCACTTGATCTTTTATATATATATATATATATATATATATATATATATATATATTTGTTTCTCATGATATCCACTGATACGCAATGATTAAACTAATTTGAATATTATAACATAAACTAATTAATTTGAAAGTTATTATTTTTAGAAAATAATTTGATTTAATGATGTGTGCTTAAGGGATTGACATAAATTATTAATGCTTTTGAGTACTAACATGATTCAAATTATAAATCAAGAATTAATCGATCAGATTTTAAATTTCTAAAAGCAAGATCACTGGCATATAAAATTTTAGAGAGCAAAGTGAATATTAACTCTAAAATAAGAAAGAAGAACATATATACACGTTTGGCAGCCTGGCCACTTCCGGTACCGACGTCCCAAGCGAGGTGGTGAGAGGGAGTCTTGGAAGCAACGAATTGGTAGAGCTGTGCAGGATAACATGGCTTTCCATCTGCATATTGCTTTGCCATCCCTATTTGCTCACATCTGCCTCCCATCGCATTATTTATATCACAAATCTGTTCTCCACCATGTTTATTTGGATATTGAAAAAAAATGCTTAGACTCTAGAAAAGTACGATAAAAGTGTTTTTACCTAATATTTATCATTTGATACATTATATTAGTTATAATATTAAAAATACAGGGCACATGAGAAATAATAATGATATATAAAATTGATGTATAAGTATTGAATAGTTCAGAGCAAAACTTTTTTCTACCTTTTTGAGTACCAAAGAATTTCTATAGTTAGATTTATTAGATGATTGGGCAAATAAAATTAAACAAGTTCCATCTAGTCAAAGTTCGATTTTTGATAATATGTCCAGAGTGGATTTTGTGATGGAGGCAAGCCATATATGTGAATTTATTCTTGAAAAGCATCACTACTTCAACAATAGATAACTAGGTTCAAAAGGAAAATTAAACAAGATCTATAATGTGTGCAAATATTCTCCTCAACCCTCCATCATAAATCTTAAACCCTAAAAACATCAATTTTGAAACTAAGTATTACCTCTCATGTTTCCTACACATTTAATACAATAATTAATGTGTCAAATAATAATGCAAAATAAGATTGTTTTTCTTACTCTAATGATATTTAAAAAACTTTTTCTTATCTCTCATGCTTGGACAGAATTGCATCTGATAATAGGACACATGTAAAAAAATAGAATTCCTATATTAACCAATCAAATTCTCAGCATCATATCAATTTCATAAGTTATTACTGTTTCTTATTTAGTTTTGCTATATCTTTAATATGATAGGTAATTTATTTTATAAGTAATATAGAATATCTCTTTCTTTCTATGAAAACAATTAAAAATTTATAATTATAGTATCTACAAGCATCTCAAGTTCTCAACACGGCCAAATCAACACTCCAAGAGTCAACACGCTACAGTACACGTGCTAAAGAGAAAAACGATTTACGCAATCGGTAAATAGTTGATTATGATTCTTTTTAACAACCCAATTGTATTTTTTTAATCCTTTTTTGTTTTAAATGTTTTGGAAATCGAATATAATCTTTTTGATTTTTTTTTGATTTTTCTTCTTGGTATATATATATATATATATATATATATATATATATATATATATATTTTTTTTTTTTTTGGGGCGTGGTTAACAACTCTCTGATTTAACCTTACTATTATGGACTACGTTGTTAGACTCTATGCTTTTTTGTGCTTGGTCAATGACTCGATTTAGACATGACCCATAGTTTGTTGTTTTTTTCCCGTCATCTGATTTGACTTCGTAGTTGAAGAGATCAGTGAGTTGGACACAAATTACTTGGGTTTAGAAGGCCGCACGATATATATATAAAATCGAATTTTATTAAAAAAAAAATTGACGTGTCAATCAGACTATTTAATTTTCTGCCCATAAAAAAATATTAATTATATCAGTTTTTATAGTAATAATATTCAAATTTTTTAATAAAAAATCAAATAATAAACATTTAATTTAATAGAAATATGATTTTGATAATTGATAAATTTAATTTAATTTAATATGAATCTGATTTTTAAATAAATCAGATTTTTCATACAAGAATAGTATTTAGATTTTTTTAATAAAAACATCACATACTAAATATTTTAATAAAAATAAATTAGATTTTTTAAAAAAATTTACAAATCATCACGTACTATCATTATTCCTATTTATATTAGATATTCTCATTTAGAATAATTACCAATCTATCTTAGCATATTGTTTGGAGCCTTATTGATCCATCTTCTAAATCACCTAATATATTGTTATCAAGGTATGATTTAGTAAAATATGAGCTTCTTATATGTCAAAGGTAAAAAATATATGCATTGTTTTCCTTATTGGACAGTATCCTAAATATAAGAATAAGCTTTAGAGTAGATAGATTCATTCAAGGAGGAAAGGTTCCTTTTTAAGGTTTTCATCAAATTTGAGAATTTGAATTCTTTCCAACCATGCATTATCATGGTAATGAAGCTAGGATTAATAAATTATATTAGCTTTTGTTGCCAAGTACAAGATTGATTATATATGTAGTAAACTTGCTCCTTTAATAGCCTATTTTTTATTCTTGAATACATGCAATTATAAAGACCTGTATTAGTTGATATATCATTTCTTTTCTACCAAGTTTCATTCATACTTGATAATTTAGGATTCTTATGAGCACTATTGTGGTCCTGACTTACATAACAATAATTTTATTATTTAGTTATATTGAAATTTTTTAAATTTATATTATTATGGTTTAGAATCAATTATGTTAATCAAATCTATCTCTCAATTAAAATTGATTTCAATTGGATTTCCATTTGTGTATATGACCTACAAGATTCATACTCGCTATTAGTTGAAACTCCGCTGATTCCTTTCAATTTAAATTCATTAATCTAAAAAATGGAAGCATGCAATAATCAAATCAAACTAGGAACATGTGGGAAGGAAATTGATGCTACTACCACCAAGCCACATGTGTATTTATTATAAGTTGTGTAAATAATAATATATATTCTATATTTTTTTGAAATATTTTATATTTTAATATATTTATTAAATTAAATTCTATTCAACTCGTAACTAGTAACTCCTGATTAAACTACTAATATAGTAACCTGATGTCTTAATCAAGTAATTCAAAGAGGTTAGTTTAATAACTAAGATTGCAACTCATTTGTAGTGCTTGAAATGAGTTGCAATGATTATTTAGACTTATTTATATACAATGCACCTGCGTTGCCAACTAAGACTAATTGTATTAACTAGGCAAAATGTATTCTTTGGCCCCTAATTTATTTTTATTTTTCATGTTGGTCCCTATCTAATTTTTTTGGTCTTTCAACTTATTTTTGTTTTTCATTTCGGTCCCCTAACTAATTTTCTATTCTTTTTGGTCCCTAATTTATTTTTGTTTCCATTTTGTCCCCTAATTATTTTTGTTCCTTTTAGATTTATTTTATTTTATTTTATTATTCTTGTAGTATGACACAATATATTAAAATAAAAGAAAATGAAAAAATAAAACTCAAAAAAACATTTACCTTTTTCTATTGATTAAATAAAAAATAAAAATTAAATAAAACAGAAATTAAAAATAAAGTAAAAATAAAAATATAAAATAAAACAGAAATTAAAAATAAAGTAAAAATTAAAAAAATAAAATAAAATAATAAGAACCTAAACAACAAAATAGACTGAATTTTATATTTTAAAAACAAAATATAGAATAATTAAAATATAAAATAAATAGAATTAAATAAAAATAGAATCATAAACAAGATAAAGTGAAACAAAATAGAAAATAAAATAAAATAAATCCAAAAAAAAGTGAAGGGACCAAATAAAAAACAAAAATGAGTTAGGGAATTGAAAAGAATAAAAAATTAGTTAGTTGACCAAAATAAAAGATAAAAATAAACTAGAGGACCAAAAAGAATAAAAAGTTAGTTAAGGAATCAAAATAAAGAATAAAAATAAATTAGGGGAAAAAACATTTTTTTCCTATTAATTAATACCTCCCCTTTAAAAAGAACTGTGTCCTCGAAGTTGATGTAGAACTTAATCTCTCCATTTTAAAATATTGTCAAAAGAAAAAGAAAACACATCGATTAAGGAAAACAATAAATTTGTCTCACGAATGTTACAAGATTGTATAAATAGAGGAAATTGCCTTTGTTCATGTCCATTAATACAATTAATAATATACTACTTTAATTAATACAATTAACTAAATTAAGAGTATTATTCATCACTAAAAAAATTAAGCGTATTATTGGCAAAAATTAATACTACATTAATATTAGAAATGGACCGATTTTTTCATATAAAAATATCAAAAACTTGATAGATAAATTGAGACGAGGAAGTGCTGACAAATTGTGGATTCCAACAACAGAAAATATTCCCAAGATGCAAGCTTCATTTCCTAGCACTAGACTTGAGAAGTTTCTTATCAATGCGGCTAAGCCCAATAGTTACAAGGAGAAATTCCTACATGTACCAAGGATGACACGTATATATGTTTTATATTTAATAATAAAATAATATATATATATTTCAATAAGAACTCTGTTTAAATTTTACTTTTAGTTGAAGTCTCGCTTTATTATTGAATATGAATCATATTTATGCGATACTACTTGATACGCACGTAAAGATTTTCCTAGCTTCAAATTACAACCCAATGTGAGAGATTAATGCTAATAATCCTTTTTTTTAATTGTACATGGATACAATGAAATGATAAAATTGATGTAAAAATTAAAAATATTAGGGTTACATTAATGTATAATTTTTTTAGGATAAAATTAATATCAAATTAAAAATATAAGACTAAAAAAATTATTTACTCAAAATTTTAACTCACGACAAACCCACCCTAAAATTTATAGTTTTGTAGAATATCAACAAATTTAGACCAAGAGGTTTTTAGAAATTTTTTAGATGAAACTACGATTTACAATTAGAGAATTTTTAGAGACTAAATTAGTGTAGTAATGTACCCTAATTGGAAACTTCAATGAACTGCAAAAATGTGAGAAATCAATAACTTGATTGGTAAATTGAATGATAATACAATAATATTTGTTATACCAAATTACCAACATTACAGTAACAAGGGTACCAGAGCTATAGACCATTATTTTTTCCCAGATAAATTACGACTGGTTTCCACACCGTGCAATTTCTACTTTATACTTGACTCATGTTATTGAAGATAAATTATTCATTAATCAGAGAAAAGATATTATTCAGGGTGAAAAAATTGAGAGAAAATTTTCTATAAATAAATTTTATGTGTAAAATTACGCATATTACTCATCCTCAATGGTGTATTGAGGTATCCCCTACCCTTCCAATTCTCAAATAAACCGGAAACTTGGCAACCCTTTGGCCATCTCCACCCCAAGCAAGCTTAAACTTTTCAACAAGATCCTCCCCAAGAAGTTCAACTCCTTTCACCTTAGCCGTCTGATATGCTGACCCTGATCTTATGTAAGTCAAGTAATGATCCAATTCCATCACAGTCTCTGACACAAACTCAAAGGGTCCTGTGTGATCAACTCCATCCAAGGGCTGAAATGGAAAATCAATGCTCCTATAATTGTCTTCAACCAATTTGCGTGCTGGGTCCCAATAAGGATGCAAATCACCCCAATAGAATGAGTCAAAGACCTTGTCCACTTCATCACTAACTCTTGGCACATTGTAACACCAAGCTGCAATGACCCCATGAGGCTTCTTGAGAACCCAATTCACTTGCTTGTAGAAGGTTGGTAGGTCAAACCAGTGGAGGGCTTGGGCAATGGTCACAAGGTCAAGGGATCCCTGGGGTGCCACCTTCTGTTCAAGCTCTGCCATGGACATGATTGAAGGGGTATGTTGGTATCTCACATTGGGTAGCTTGAATGCAAATTCAAGCTGTTTCTCACTAGCATCTGTGGCTATGACATTCTTGTATATGATTGCTAACTGAAAATTTTCATCACAATGAACAAAAGTAATTTGAGATGAGAAAAATGTGCTATACTAGTTGCTATAATAATGAGCAGGATATGTGGAATCGTGGATGGTTCGTTTCTAATTAGTTTTTACATAAATATTTAAAAATTCATATTAAATAAACTATAATTGAATATTGATTTTTTTGAAAAAATAAACTTTAAGCTTATTGATTTTTTTGGAAAATAAACTTTAAGCTGGCAAACAGATTCTAATCTAAGGTCAAGACAGTCTTTGGAGCTCATGAGGTGCAAAATACTTAAAGATAATCTAAAATCAAGATCAAATTATGGCAAAGTATATGAATATAAAATAGCATGACGAAATATAAACAGAAAAATTCACCTTGATTCTCTTTAAAAATAGTTCTAAAAAAAATTAAGACAATACCTAAAATTCGAAGTTAGAAGTAATTTCTTACATATTTTTAAAGTTTAATTTCAACCGACTATTATCATTTAATCATATATTATCATATCAATAAAAATATTAAGTTTTATATTTATTATTTTAAAAATTATTTTAATTAAATAATTTGATTGGTAAACAATATATGATAATTTTTTTATATTATCAGTGCATAAAAATTAAACTTATATTTTTATTAAAGTAGTAAAAAAATATTTTTTTTTCATAAAATATGCTATACAATCTTATAATTTAACGGAAACAAAAAAAACCACCTCAGTAAAATTACAAACACACCTTAGATCTGGAATTCCCAGCGAGTGCGTTTGGTTTTCGAAAAAACAATTTTCCTATCTTTTAAGATTTTGTGGAAGGAGGCAGAGAAAACTACATATTCCAATTTTTAATTTTTATTTATAGTTTATACCAATTACTTCATAAAACTCCGAAAAGAAGAAAATAAAAAGTAAAATTTGTTTGGGGATAGCAAACACACCCTTATCTTGAAGTTTTGCGAGGGTTGAAAATAAGAGATAAAATGAAAAGGGGAAAGAAGAGGAAAGAGAAGGCACACATATAAACTACCTGTTTGGCAGCCTGGCCACTTCCGGTACCGACGTCCCAAGCAAGGTCGTGAGAAGGTGTCTTGGAAGCAATGAACTGGAAGAGCTGTGTTGGATAACCCGGCCTTGCTTCTGCATATTGCTCTGCCTGCTTCACAAATAGCTCTGCCATCTCTATTCCCTCGCAATTTTTCTTAGATCTTCAATTTCCTAATGACATGTATTCAGATTATTTGCCACTCACCCCAATTTATAAGTTTGAACCCTTCTGGCTTTAATTTGAGTGACATACTCCATGATGTCATAAATAATTGAGTCCTGTTCCATACAATTCCTATTTGGATTCCGCCAATACAGAGTTCAACAGATGTCCTGTTCAATTTTGATTTGATTTGTAACGTGCTCAATTACTGACCAATCAAAATTGAGAAGAAGTTTCAATTGAAAAGGTCCCGCAGATAATATACAATATCAAACCAAAATTATGTTTTAATCATTGAATTGTATTCACTGTATAAATCTTTTATATTATCATTCACTTATATATTATTACATTAATAAAAATAATTAAATTTTATATTTATTATTTAAAAAAATTATATAAATAAAATTATTTAATTATATCACAGTATAAAAAGCTATCAGGACATGAAAATTAATCTATTCTCTTATTACAGAATTCGTTATCCATGTTATGATGAAAAGGCATATCCATAATTTCATAAGTTAGAAAACAATTGTAATTGAATTGATATATCTAGTTAACCAATTAAACTTTGCAATCAAACCATATATATTCGAATATGGATATTGAAGATGTTCCGTATACAAGTTCAAATTTGAGTAGTCTTCTTGTTACGTATAGAACGTTTCTTTTAGTGAAGACTAGTCTTTACTTTTAGGATTTGGGTCATTTAAGATGAAAATATTAGTAAAATGTACAAGTGAAATGTTACTTATCTTTGGATCAATAACTTTCATTATGTATATATCATATGTAAATCTTACTAAAGGATCAAAGAATGATTAATCTATTATTTATGCACTTTAGAAGAGGCAAATCTTTACTTTGATGTGGCAGGGTTAAGAACTTGAAAGAATTTAGTTTAGTTTAAATATAGGAATTTACGTGAATAGACTTTTCATCTATAGATGTTATTCCCATAGGCCATCAAGTTCAACAAAGAGATATATTACCCAAAATCATGTATAAAAATAATAATAAACGTATTAAAAAACTAATTTTGACACTAGCAATATAAAAAAAAAATTATACTATCATCTAATAATATATTTTTTATTTGTAAGATTTTCAAAATAAGTGGTGGTTAAGTCAATTTTTTTTCCTAATATGATAATACTTTTTGGGGTTCTGCTGCCATCCCGATCCTGGAACGTGTTTATAGACTCAAGTTGACCAAACCATTAGTACATCAGAAGGAGTGGCTAACAATTACAATATATTTAAATTAAATCCTATAAAATAAAAATATTACACTAAACAAATGTTAGCTGTCAAAGTATTTTGGGGAATGGGAACCTAGACGACTCCCAAGTCCCAACAGAAAGCATTAGGAAGCTTCAAACATGCGTAAGGCACAAGGCAAATAAGATACAGCGAAAATGTTAAAAGAGCAATGGGTCAAATTTCGAGAGATTAATATTTTCATTTGTGTTAGAGTTAGAATTAAAAGAAATATTAAAAAGGAAAATTAGAATTAAAAGTTAGATTAATCTAGGTAAAAGAAATCTCTTTCAGTTTTCCACAGCCAAAACCACAGCACAACTTGAACTATGTTTTTTTTCCTTTGGTCTGAACTTGAACTATTATGTCATGTGTTTTGAACTAAACAAAATACGTCTGATTCTGCTTTCAGTCCAAACTGGTCCATCAAGTAGATGGGAATAAGGAATTGAGAACTTCCAACCAATAAGCTTCCAGTGTTAGCTTTCAACGCATCAAATTAAATGTTGCGTAATAATTTTTATGCGTGCAGCTCATATTCTTATGATTGAGGGAAAAAAAGGCCTGAAATCATGGAAAAAATGAAAATAATTTCACTAAGCTTAATTAATACTAGTATTGGCTCAAAAAGATAAACATGCCCAAAATACATAGCACTCTTAATGTCAGCCTTCAACAGAAGAAGGGCAATTTGAACTAGGATAGCTCAAATTATCTGAGTTTGACGTTACTACATTACATTAGTGGATTTTAACATCCATATTTACCATAAGAATACTAATTAACTTGAGACTACATATATGAAACTCAGAGTGGAAACTCTCTCATCCTAGATCGTATTGGGCTATTGCCAAACGATTTGACCTGTCCTAACGTAACGTGGGCTTGCATTGGATGATTCAAATTGGCCTACATAGCCCAAGGCATTTTGCAAAGAACAGATTGAAAAAGAAAAGAAAGGGATATGAGTCAAATGTATTATGCTAATTCTCTCGCCCCCTTCTGAGTAAGAATCTAGGTTCCAATTCTGAGAATTTAATTTTTACATCATTGCAGGTATCGAGAAGTAGCAGAAGCAATATTGAACAACTTAGCTTAATGATCCTATGAGGAATTGTCTTTCCTTTATGGTTTGGTTCGCCTTGTTACTGTCACCTTTTATATTTCCTTCCTTGAATTGCTATATTGTTCCTTTTTTTTTTTTCTTCTTTTTTTCTGGTTTAATTACATCGGTTGAAAATATACGCGTTACAATTGTTGCTTTTATTATTAATCTTATATGGTTGAGGAATATTTTGAAGATATCACACGAGAAGATATGATGAACTTAAAGCTCTGCTCAATCGGATCTTCCAAAAGATGGAACAAATGGTTGCTCAAGTCAAATGGACCAATGAGAGCAATCCCTGTACTCTGCTCAATTGGATCAGGCCATGGCTAAGCTCTCAGCAAGCGTTAAGAGCTCAAACAAGGAGGTAGCTACATCGGAATTTGATGACCAGTGTCTTTCCTGCTCAACCATCTCACTTCATTTAATTTGGTTTCCCTGGTTTTCTTCGCACAATCGATGTCAACTGCTAAGACGATGGAGCATAAGACTCAGTCCAGTGATGGAGTTGCAAAGTTTCCTTTAGGCTTTTTTGGTATTGCCGTGAATTGTTGAGAGTTGCCAAGCCCTCGAGGCTCTCTAATTAATGTTATTCAGAAGCTATAATAGTATTATTTAGTAAAATAATGTAAAAATTATTCTCAGTAAGAAAAATCAATTATAGTAACGTTATATAAATATATTATAAAATTGCTCTTAGAATTCTAAATCATTGTAATGAATATAGATATTAAAGATTAAAATTTCTAATTTTATTGTCATTAATTAAAGTAAGATTAAAATAATTTTTTAACTTTCGAAAAGTATAAGTCGACACTAAAAGCACTTTATGAGGTGTTTTCAAAAGCACCCTAATTTTCAAAAGTCAAGAATAAAAAAACCTCAATTTTTATGTTTACCAAAGGGAAAAAATTGACATTTTTTTTCATTTGCATAAACATCCATGCAGAAAGTATTACCAAACCAAGCCTTAGATCCTTATAACATTTGAATGTTTCGTTCAGTTTAATAATATATAATAATAAAAAATTCCTATATAGCATAAGAAATATATAAAAAAATGTAGATAGATCGTCGTATGGGTAGTCATGGAGTCAATTCATCTCCCTATTACTAGTCTTTTGAAACCATGTAAGAACCCATAAATACTAAAAAAATCCAATTGTAGTGCCCTATCTCTAACTGATGTCGGTTCCACCTGAACTTTTGTTTTTTTCATGAAACAGAAAAAAAAATGTAAAATCACCGAGTAAAAAAATAATTATGTACTAAAAAAAATCAAAATCTTCATTGTTCATGCTGAGGGCATTGATTCGTTCAATTAACTTACAAAATACATCATAATTGCTTCACTTTAAACAAGATAAGAACAAAGTGCAAAAGGAAGATCATCGTGGGAGTAAAAGTAACTTCAAAATGACGACACACTCCCATGCATGGTATTCCACAATTAGTCATAGAGGCAGATCTTAGGAGTTATCCCCTCATATGACCAACAGCGAATTCTGGATATGGTTTTACTTCTACTCTTTGAGCACCTTTCACATGTTCAGTACGAGAATGACGACAATGAGGCGCACCAGGTGGGTGGTGGGTTGTCTTCTTCAGATCTCTTCAACTTCGTTACGTGACAAATACAACATTAAAAGATACTGTTGATTCACTTGGGAATGCGCTATAGCCACTCTTTTTTTTTTTTTTTTTGGTTATTGTCACTCCTATTCAACTATATTTTTTGAGTTGTCCTAAAATATCCTTTTGTCTCTTTCACAATTAAACTCTTAAACTAATTAAATATTGTCATTTCAATGTTATTCAAACCCATCATTATTAATATTTGCAAAATGTTCTTTTAATATTATAGCATTTGCGCTTCTCTTGTTTATATGGTGAAAAACTTCTACATAATATTTTTGTATAAATTTATTATTATTACTATTATTAGTTTGCTTAATTTAATCTTAAAATATTTAGATCTAAATATTACATTACCTTTTACATTTTTTATAATAAAGTAATATAATAACTAATAGTATAATAATAAGTATGTTATAAGAATTTAATTTTAATCTATTGTCAGTATAAAAAAAGAAACCACACCTACTACTTCAAACCTAATGCAAAATAGAAATATTTAATTTGATGACTCAATATATAAAAAATAATAATAATAATAATAATAAATATAAAATAAATTATAATATATATAATATACATACACAGTTTTGTACCATATAACCTTCATATAATTTGATCTAATATGAAATAAACATATTATATTTGTATTTGTTATATCAATCTCCTAATTTTTATTAAAGTTTCAAATTTGTTGTTGTTTCCTAAAAGTTAGGTAAAATTATTTTATACAATTATATAATGATATATCAATAAATTAGCTAGATAAGTTTGACTATTATTCTATTGTTTCAAAAGTTATGTATATGAGAGAATTTGATTAGATGTCAATATTAGAATATTTTCTACTGTAAATATATTTAAATTAAATATGTATAATACCTTTTTATTGTGACACATGCCCACACTCATCTACACTCATCTTAATATAAAATATTTATACAATATCTATACAACATAATTTTTCTTTAAAGAAAACTATTTTCTATAATTGATGTATATGCCTCAAATAGTCAATTGCATTGATTAATTAAAAAAAAATAGTCAAATGCATTGTATGAATAAGTATTTGCAGCACGAGGCTTAATTAATTAGGTGCACATTAAAAATAATTAAAAATTACATATACATGACTACAATTTTAAAAATATTAATAATAATGAGATTGTATGACATTGCTATGGCAATATATAATTAGTTTAATTATGAAAAAGATAAAAGGGTATTTTAGGATAACTAGAGAAAAGGTTAGAGAGTGGAAGTGACAATAGCCACAAAAAATAATGATAATAGCCACTCTCTTCATTTGGTGGTGTGTGTGTTTGTGAGTACTTGGCTTGTGGAGTCGTGGAAGAGAATTTGTTAATTAAAAGACGGTACATATTCAATGTTAAGAGTTAGTTTTAATGATCACAGAAGAGAAGCTTGATTCTGTACTCCTGTTACTCTTGAAAAGAAATTGATTAGGAGGACAAGTGTTAACTTTAAAGGTTTCTGCTAATGAGCATTATGATTAGAAAATTTGATTAGAGAAAAAAGCAAGGGGCGATTGCTTTATGAAAATATTTACTATTTTTATTTTTATTTACTGAGAATGATTTTTATTTTCAGATTTTCAAGGAAATGTATTTGGTCTATAAAAGTAAATTTTGTTTTCAAAAAGTAAAACTAATGAAAATATGTTTGATTTACCTATTTTTAAAGTATCATTTTAAAAATCAAATTTAAGATAATAGAATTATAGTTGCTATTAAACAATAAAAACTATATGTATTTAATTTGCGTTGTTTCGTCTAACAAAAACATTTATAAAAATAACAAATAACTTTATAAAATATTAAGAGTACGAATAAAATAAATTGCTCACTTTCTTTGAACCTAACAAAGTTAACCTACCATTATAAATAGCACTCAATAATTAGGAAATGATTAAAATTAGGAAATGGTTTGATTTGTAAGTTAAATAGGAAATGAATTGGAAATTAATTATTATGTTTAAAATATAATAGATTGTGTTTGAAATAATTAAAAATGAAAATAAATAATTTTAATTTGTGTTTAAATTTTATAGTAAACACTTGACTTAGTTCCTCAATAATATTACATTGTGTAATTTGATTTACAAATCAAATTATTTTCATTTTTATGTCATTCCAAACACATTTTATGTCATTTTTATAGAAAAGTAAGTCAGAATCTAAAAGGGACTAGAATCAATTCATTAAAAAACTAAAGGGAACTAGAATCAACACATTGCCCTGCTTCTGATTACCCAAGATGAAAATATATTAGATTAGAGCATTTATAACACTACTCCATGTCAAAGCAGCATCTATCACCCAGTTCCCTCTTAATACTAAACAAGACCAATTATTTTTTCTTCCAGGAAACCCATTTCATTTAGAAAGAAATAGAAAAAAGGGAAAACTCTTAGGCAGTGTAGCAAAAGCCTCAAACCCTTTTGTTACCTATTTCTTTTAAAATGCTGGTTAACAAAAACTCATTTAAGCCTTTATCTTTAAATATTCAAGAAAGATATGGATGTCTTAATTCCTATGTATAACTAAAAGAAATGAAAAGTCCTTACCCAAAAAACAAATGAAGAGAGCAATATTTTAATGAGAAATTTTTTTGCGACACCAGCAAAGTACTCAGGTTGAAAGTTAATATATTTTGGATTATGAATTAAAATTTACATTAATATGAATTATTTAATATAAGCTTGACATATATTGAAATCAATATAATAAATATTTTTAAAAATAAGAATTATTTGATGATGTGGTTGATCATATATGATTAATAAGATTCCAAAGTATATTTGGGATATTTTAACCTTTGAGCCTTGCTGTTCAATGAATTATTACTTCGCATAAAAAAAGAATTATTTGATGATATTCTAATTGATATCTTGTCTGTTTTTCAAGAAAATATCTTGCCTTTTAAAATTTGACATAAACTATCAATATAATAAATTGTTATAGTCCAACTATTAGTTAAATAAAATTTAAATTCTATAAAACGATACTCAAAGTGTAAATGCAAAAGTTTGACACTAATTTCAAAGGGTAAATATTTAATTTAATTTCTGAGATTATACACGGTGAGCCAATTTAGTTTATAAAATTTTAAAAATAATTTTTTTAGTCCCCAAAATTGTGAAATATGAATCATGTTTGTCTCTTATTTTGTGAGGATATATTAACAAAAAATATATGATAATTGTACTCATGTCAATTCTCACATCATCTAGGATTAAATAGAATGAGGACTCTATTTGAATGAGGTTTATGTCTCATCCAATAATAAATATAATGTGAGTCAATATAGTATCCCATCATCCATAAATATAAATAGCATTACTTTTAATAAAAAATAGGATTAAGAACTAAGATGAGTCATGCACTAAGAACTTAATTTATAAATTTAAGCACCAAAATGACTTAAACATACAACGTTTTCATGGATTACGTTCGAACATTTACTCAATTTCAATTGATTCAGTTTTTTTTCTCAGTTATATGCATTTTATATATTTCTTTTATCTATCTATTCTTCTATGAAAGCAATGGTGCTGCCTACCGCCCATGTTTGTTTGTCAGAGAAAAATATAAAGGGCCAAGCTTGTTTTTGATTCCGTATCCTACCAACTAACTGGCTTCTGTAGTCAGTCACTGCGAGCAACGCAACAACTGGAACAAGAGGAGTGGCCACACTAGTCTCCTCTCTTTTTTTATATTTTAAGAACACACACTCTTTCACTTCCTCACACAAACCCAAACACTCTCTGATCTCATCTTTAGCTGGCAGCTAAAACGAAATAAAAGCGAAAAATGGAAATCGTTCCAATCCCCGTAGACACCTACACCCTCGGCTTCATCGGCGCCGGCAAGATGGCCGAGAGCATAGCCAGAGGCGCCGTCCACTCCGGCGTCCTCCCACCTTCCCGCATTCGCACCGCCGCCCACTCCAACCCCGCTCGCCGCCAAGCCTTCGAATCCTTCGGCGTCACCGTTCTCGCCTCTAACGACGACGTATTCTTTTCCCCCCTTCCCTCTCACTCCACCAACGCCATATAGCCCTTTTTGAGTTTCCCCTCCCTTTTTTTCTTTTTATTTTTTATCGCAGGTCGTTCGACAGAGTAACGTCGTCGTTTTCTCGGTCAAACCTCAATTAGGTATTCTTATTCGTTCTCTCTCTGTTTGTTGTTTTTCCGTTTTTCTCGAATTTCGAACTGTTTGAATAGCGTTTGGAGTTTTTTTCTTTTTTTTTTTGGGTTGTGTTTTTTATTTGGATGGTGATGTGGTGTTGTGTTGTTGCAGTGAAGGACGTGGTCTTGAAATTGAATCCGCTTCTCACAAAGAACAAGCTTTTGGTTTCGGTTGCTGCTGGAGTGAAGTTGAAGGATCTTCAGGTTTCGGAATGCTATACATTTTTTTTTATTATTATTGCTTTTTTCTCCTTCTATTTGTAAATATATAATTTTTTTTCAACTGTTGAATATGTTTTTGTACTGTTGGAGTATAATTTGAGTAAGATAGTTTTTGTTATTATTGAAAAAGTATAAAAAAGCAAATATAAGGGAAAAATTATGGGAAATTGCTTAGTATTCATGACTGAATGTGAGAAAATCAATTAAATTATAAAAAAATAAAGATAAAAATTAGTTCTTGGTTGCATGATGGTGATGTCTTCATATTTCTTTATTGATGGACATTTATCATTTATGGTCTTCATATATTTTACAACATGCTTGTTTGTGATTTGGGTTTGAGTATGACATTTGCACAAAATCAGATTACATACTTTTATGCAAGCCATTTGATAACTCTCTGACCCCACTATAACTCTTTTTTTTTTCCCTAATTTTTCTTTTTGAATCGTTAAAATTGTGCACATACCTCACATTGCCTGTGCAAGTAGCATTCCCTTTTAACATTTTGTTTCCCTTTTTTATCTTAGCCTTACAGATTTATTAGGGCTGTGTATTTTATGGAAATGGTTGTTTCATACGATGTAGGAATGGGCTGGCCACAACAGATTCATCAGGGTAATGCCTAATACACCTGCTGCTGTTGGCGTGGCAGCATCAGGTATTACCTTTTTCTCCCCCCCAACCTATACCTTAAGACCATGTTCTGTTTTGTTCTTCAGTTACCTACTTTATACAGAGAGTTGAGAATGTATGCTGTCTGAGTTATTTGTATAACTTAGTAGTTCTATCTTTTATACTTATTATTATTATTATCATCACTTTTTGTTCGGTTTTCGTTGAAATGTCGGTTTTGATGGGCAACTTCACTGCTCTTATGGAATTGACTTCTTTTATGAAATTGTCGTTCTTTAGACTTCTAACTACAAAAGTCATTTAGCTTGGGAATACAAATATGGTAAAATTAGTTTAATTTTGCTGCCTTGTTTGCTGCTGTTTATATCAGATGTCTAATTTGTACTTGGTGGGATTTTTTAGAGACTTTATTATTTGGGGTTGGGTTTGCTGATAGAAGATTTACTTAATTTTAAGATGGTTGAAGGTCCAGTGTCTTGTGGAGTATATAGCTTACAATGACAACTGCATTTGCATGTTGATATTCAGCATGCACCTTGTAATTGTATTGGTTATCCAATCGGCATCCCTGATGTATATACTTACCAGAGTTTGATCTGGTAGTCCCTTTTTTCTCACTCCCCGCCTTCTCTTCTCTCTCTTTCTCCTTTTTAATGGGTGCATGAATTGCATGAGTAAATAATCTCAATTGTGAAGAGGCCACCTTTCATAAGTTACAAGATCAGGAATGCATTCTCTTTTACATTATGATAATTATGTTGTCTCGTGTGTTATTATAAAAAATGGATATTCCTCATAGCCTTATTTTTCCTTTTGGTTACAATATCGCCTTTTGTATCTGTTTGCATTGTTTATAGCTGCAGAGTTGCATGAATAGATTAACTTAAATTAAACTATGACAGTCATGAGCTTGGGGGAGCAGCAACAGAAGAAGACGGAAATCTTATAGCCAAATTATTTGGTTCAATTGGTAAAATATGGAAAGCTGAAGAGAAGTTTTTTGATGCAGTAACTGGTCTGAGGTATGTCTATCCCATTTTCTAGAATGATATAACATTTGTATATTAGCTTAGAAACCCACAAGAAATTGTGTCATCTTTGATAGATAGAAATTTTCTTAGACGTAAGAGATGAAGCTAGTACACGGACAGAGGATAATGTGTTTGAGTCAAGGTCGGCTATGCCCATGTAGTTCTGAGCTATTTACATTCGAGGGAACAACAGAAGTGTGTCTGGAGTCTGAATGTTTTGGTAGGCGATTAATATCCTTTCTTATGTGTGCATACATGGGAATTGAACTCAGGCCCCTACCCTAGCACCCTGCCTCCCTATTCTTCTCTTTTATATAATGCTTGTACTTTTATTTGATCCCAGTTAGTATTGTGAATTGATTCGACCCCTACAAATGATTCCACTTCCAGTGTAGCTTGGAGTTCTGACCCTGGCTATACTGCATCTTTCTATTGAAGCCCCTAAGCTAGACAAGCATATACACACTCTGCAGAGGTGCAGATTTATTGAATTGGAAAGCAACTTTGATGTATTTACTGATGTTTATTTTTCTCCAAATTGTTCAGTGGCAGTGGCCCTGCTTATATTTATTTAGCAATAGAGGCTTTGGCTGATGGAGGAGTAGCAGCTGGTCTACCACGCGATCTTTCATTGGGTCTTGCTTCTCAGACTGTAAGTAAAGTGAATTACTATCCTTTCACCATTTAACAATGGAAGTTCATAGTTTAATTTTTCAAGTGTTTAGAATTCACCTGATGCTTGCTCTCACATTGTCTTAACCCATCGTGTTGAAAAGTCAGATGTGTTGAAAAAAAATAAAATTATTTCACTTCTCTATAGCAAGGTATTTCCAGTTTGCTAGGATCATAACTTCTGCTGGTTTAAATAAGTAAGCCGAAGATGGTCAAGTTTTAGTGTAACTTTTGCTGGGTTAAATATTCGTAATATATTAATATTAAACTTTTTTCCTTATTATTAGTTGCACTGTATATAAGCAGAGTCAATAGAACTTGATCTATTCGAGACAAAGGTCTCCAACAGCGAATCAGGAATTTGATTTGCTTAATTTACAAAAGTGTCAATTATGCTGCTGTGCTTACTCGACAGGTTGAGCTAGTGACCTGTCAAATCAGTCTAAACCATCTAGTTTATATGGACATCATCCAAATTCCAAAGGATCCTAGAAAGCTAAGTCAGATATTAGACCAGTGCATCCAAATTGTGTGGATACATTTTAAGACATGACTGCAACTTCTTACTGGTTTTAACTTTTGATTAACCAACAGAAACGCCTGAACATAGTGATATAGTAGTAAACCAAGGAAGAGAAAAATGAAAATGTTACAGTTAATGCAATTGCTGCTGCTGCAATAAGGAAGCAAGCATCTTACTGGACATTATGTTGTAGGGGCAAAATATCTGCACAAACGGGCGTGCCTTAACTTAGTTCGAAAAGCTTGTTTTATGTTTGTGTGTGTTTTCCAGGTATTGGGAGCAGCATCAATGGTCACTCAAACTGGGAAGCACCCAGGACAGCTCAAAGACGATGTCACTTCGCCTGGTGGGACAACAATTTCTGGCATTCATGAGTTGGAAAAAGGTGGTTTTCGCGGAACACTCATGAACGCTGTAGTAGCTGCAGCTAAGCGCAGCGGAGAGCTTTCCTAAATTTTAGTGATGAGGGTTCTACCTTTTAAAGCTTAAATCTTATTTCAGTATAGCCTGCTGTTTTATCATCATAAGGCTCTCCTTTGAGATGAGTAGTCTTGCGGGAATATTTGGCCATGCAACAAATTATTGTGTTCTTTTCTTGAATGGTACAAGCTATGAGAAGGTTTGGCCAGTTAGCACAACATCCTTGTCATTTCCGCTTAGCATTGGGAGTGCGCATGCACGTAGAGCGTTGATGTTGTATCTTTTTATAATAATAAGAATAAAACATCTTAGGCACCAAGAGTTGTTGTATCACATAAGCATTTCTAATCTTTCCATGCTTCGTTCATTTAATGTCAAACTTGATACTCTTTCATGTTATAAGTGTACAAAACTTGATATGTTTAAAAAGTCGTAAAGGATACACATTTCAAATCAGATGCCAATCTCAGTTAAATATCTTAAATATGGAGTTTGTTTGTTTTACGATAAACACAAATGTTCTTTCGCTATAATCTTAGTTTTCTTCTGTCGAAAAATCTGAATGGATGTCCACATACCAGGCGTAAACCTTAAAAATGAGGTTCTGTGACTCAACTTTTCTAATGACATTTGCTGATTTTTTTTCCCCCAGAATAACGAACTTCTCTAACTAACGCGTTCTAAGCACCACATCCTCCTGCCAGCTTTGGACATTTACAAGGAAGTGACATATATTGTAGGCAGAATAGAATTTGGTGAAATTATTTATAAGCATAACTTTTACGCAATGCTAGTGCCTAGTACTTGTTCACCCTTTCCTCATCCAGATTGCATGCTATTTCGCCCGCCTGTTGGTCAAAGGCTTCATGCACTGAGATAAGTCATTCTCTGCATCATCTAAGTAACATTTCACTTATGATTCCCAGATGACATGTTGCTACCGGTTGAGTTCACTAATAAAAATATGTTGCTGTGATTGTGATTACTAATATATAAAGGATGCTGATTTCCTGGAAATCAGACAAAGTTGGAGAACTTAATCCGAATTGCCCTTTACCTTAAGAATAAAGGAGAGAGCTAGGGATAAGTGGCGTCCACATCTCCTTGAGGTAGAAGCTTGAATTGCATGAATGAGGTTCATATCATTCTTTCTTTTGCAACCTCAAACTTGGACACCAACTAAACTGACTAATTGAGGAAGGCCGTAAAACCAGTAGGATCAGCATTTGAATATTCGAATCATGGTAATGCCATATTAAGGAATATTTCAGTAATCGCTATTATAGTTCATAAAGAAATGTATATGTAGACATCCGAGGAAATTACAGGTCATGATGCGCTATCAACACTCAAGGTCAAGGTCAAGGGTGACTTCACAAGGTTTAGATGTGATGAGTATGGCAACTTGACAGTGCTGTAAAATTTAACACATCAATGAAGAAATCTCATCATACATTTATCAATAATGTTAGATAATAGATATAAAACCATTCATTTACCTCTGTCCATCAGATTAAACTTTTGGAAGAGATAGTTTTATGACAAATAAACTTTGTTGAAGCATTATCTAATGAAGCAAAAGACTGAAAGAGTGAGATTCTTTAACAGATCAAATTTTTTCTTCTTATCCATAAACACCAAGTATGCCAAATGCAAAGAGTGACAGGCATAAATTAGAGCAAAGTTTGAGCACTGTTGTTTTTGTCACCGAGCAAGAGGGAATTCCTTTGAGGCAAAAATAATAAGAATTAAACCAATATCATTGAAAATTTATAGAATCAGAAGTAAACTACAGGCGGGAGTGTACAGCATATGTAGCATACAACAGATTAGTAGGAAGTCATCTTATTCTGTATCTTTTATCAAGTTGTTGATCATGTTTACCAAAGGAAGAGTTCCCTTTGCCATAATCTCTAATCTAGATTTATTAGAAGCATAGGAAAATAGAGAGAGACCAAAAAATATGAGCTCAGGAAGAAACAGTCTTGATGATAAGAATCCATGCCAATAATGAGGTTCCAGATCAAAAAATGCATCAAAAAATCTCCTTGTTCCTGGTAAATCAAGCTTGAGTAAGATGTCCATACCAAAGCAGAAGAACTCCCTTTGTTGCCTCCTCTGGATGGGCCACAAATCTTTCCAAACTTGAGCAGATATTTCAGCTCCTGAAAGACCTCTATCAGAACCAAGGGACCGTACAATTGAATTAGCAACAATGGGAGCTGCAGCAAGAGTCCTTGCTACCATATACCCGGTCGAAGGATGCACCATCCCAGCAGTACCGCCGATTCCAACAACTCTTTGCGGAGAACCGGAGGGGGCCTCCCATCGGAATGACACAGTGCTCATCTTCTTCAATGCTCTTGACTCTAATTCCCAAGTGTTTCAACCTGGCAACCATTCTCTCCTGTATATCATCCATACGTAATCCAGGCCGAGCAACAAGAGAAGTTTCTTCAAGAAATATCCTAGTGGATGAAAAGGGCATGGCATATAGAAAGGTAGGAATTCTGCTATTTCTATCCTTCAACTCCATGTTACCACTCAGATGTGAGTCTCTCCAGTCCATAAAAAGCATTTTATCTACATCAAACGGGTGTTCATCAACCTCAGCCAAAATCCCATAAGCAACTTGGTAACCTGGATTATATGGTTTATCATACTGAACAAGGCATCTTGAAAAGCCGGTTGCATCAAGAACCACCGTAGCCGGAACAGTGATGCCATCATTACAAATCAACAAAGATCTCGAATCCTCATGAATAACCTTGGTAACCTTCGCTTGGTGAAACTTGACACCATTTGATATACATTTTTGCATCATCTTTGATTTCAACAGCTTCCTATTGACCCTGCCATAAGGTCTATCAAGATTTTTCTTCTCTTTGTCATCAATGAAGACAACAGCACCAGACCAAGTGGTATCAAGGCAATCAAGTAAATCCATGGCTTCAAACTCATCCACCCAAACACCATAATTGTTGGGCCAAATCAATCTGGGGTTTGGATCAATAGCACAGACTGAGAGACCTGCCTCAGAAACCTGCTGAGCAACTGCAAGCCCTGCAGGTCCTCCTCCCACAACAGCAAGGTCCACCAAAGCACCCTTTGAGGAATCATACAAAGGAAGCTCAAAATCAAGATTCTCTTTCTTGATTTCAGGAACAAGCTCCAGAAGGGAACTGCTACTAGCCCTCAAACCACCACCACCACCACACTTGCCCCACTTCACCAGTGGCTTCTTGGAACCAAACCTAAGCTCATGGTTCTGCAACTTAGAGGGGCCCAACTTTTCTGAATAACCGTGTAAAGGGTGCAAAAATTCAAGCTTGTTAGGTGTTTTGAGCAAAGTATCCATAATTGTCATATAAAACTCTCAAAATCCTTAGTGAATCTCCAAAGGGCATTCAAAACACCATCTGGGGTCACACTGAATAACACAAAAACAATAGGAATGTCCCTAAAAAAGTGTTTTTGAATTTGCACAGTTGCAACACCAGCTAGGGTGGCAGCGATAATGAAGGCTCAAGAATGGAACTGCAATGATATCTTTGAGCAAAAAGGAGAAATCAAAGGAAGCAGAAATTGTGGAGGTTGAGGGAGTTAATAAAGGGTGTGTTAGGAAGCAGGAAGAGTGGAAGGCTTACCACAGATGAGAGGAAGATGAGAAAAGGAAGCATTGGAGAAGCCATTTGCAGAAGCTAGGGAACACCACCACGATGCAGCAGACATGAGATATTGGCTTCGGTAATGGTAAAGCTCGTGTGGCCACCAGAGACACTTGTTGTCCACCCATGATGGACCTATCTCTAGTTTTTCTTTTTTCTTTTTCTTTCTTTCTTTCCAAATAAACAAATTGAAAATTAAGAATTTTAAGGAATTATATAGATGAAAAAAGTTAGGTGGGTTCAAGTGGTTTATTGGCACCTATTTCCCTTAATAAGGATATATGAACGAAAAGTAAAAAAGAATTACATTAATTGGGATTAATGTATTGACAAATCTAAAAAAATTTGCACGAGGATTCAAAGTTTGCATGATGTTTTAAGTAATAATATATGAGAGTTAATTTTATTTGTTAATATGATAATACATAATTTATAATTATATAGTTTTTTTCATATTGTTAATATATTAAAATTAAATCACAATTATATTATTTTTCAAAATTAATATGTTTAATAAATAAAATTAAAATTAGTTGATAATTTGTGTTTTTAAGTATTACTGTTTCAAGACTAACCAACAAAGTTTGGAGCTTAATTGGCCTTTTTTTCACTTTTATATGTTTTAGAATACATGTTTTTTTATAATATCTAAGTACTATTATTTTTTTATATCATTAATATAAATATGTTAATTAAATAATTAATATATATATATACATATATCAAGATGACTACTAATAACTATATAAAGATAATTTTATTATTTCATATAATTTTACAAATTTATCGAGATGATTTTCTTTTACCTTAATATGTATATTATTTGATTTTCAATAATTATTATAATATAGATGGAGTGGCATCTCTATCCAAAAAAGCAAACTAAAGTAATATGAACTAATACTACGTGCCAGCATTTTGGTCGGCCTTTTTGAACAACATTTGCCGGCATTAGCCAAAAAAAACAAAAGCATTTATTGGTGTTGGATGATGTATGGCGCATAGTGGGCGGTGGGCCGTGGTGGCCACCATAGCCTGCCGTTTTCACGAGCAAATCCCAAATTTATGTTTTTTTTTTATATTTTTAATATATCAAATTGTCTCAATTTTTTAAGACAATTATTAACAAAAAATAAAAAAAAAGTAAGCTATGTGCTGAGAAAATAAAATATCGTAACATAATATGTGTATTGAGAAAATATCATAACATAATAATGTTGGAAATGGAATCCAATTTTGTACCAACCGCTGAACCACGTATCGTCTAGCAAAATTCAATTTTCTCGACATTCTCTTCAAAACCTTTGATTCGTGCGGATTTTTCCGTTATTGAGTGAACTAAAAATTTAATGAAAAATGATTTAATTACTGTCGCATAATAGTATGCCCACGCGTGTTCATCGATGTTGTTTATGGACAGAAAGACCAAGAGCTAATAATTATCAATGCTATTTTTTTTTTCAAACTGTAGTTTAACTTTAAAAATTTTGTTTGAATGTAACTCAAGTCCATTTTAACAAATTGGTTAAAATAAGTTGAAATTCGTTTTGCATATTTTAAATCATAGTTTGTGACATGCAAACTAAAATCCAAACATACTATTAATCTTTTTACCTTCTCAAATGGTGTGCAACCAAAGACATCATATCAATCACTATGGATACACAATGGGGCACTTACTCGATCTCACATAATATGCAACCAGAGACATGCCACTACACTTGGTGCGGCCACTTTCTTGAGTTTATTTCAATGTCCATGTTCCTTCACCCTTAAATTTATTACTCTATTATTTCCAAGGCCTCATTCTTCATCCTCTTCATGGAAAAATTCTTATATGATCCTAAAACATATTTAATACATGCTCCATAAATACGTACAATCACTTATTTTAGGTTTTATTCTTTGTGTCCCTTCCACATCTTTTAGATAGCTTTTGTTTCCTGCCCAGATAGGAATAAAGGGGCAGTGAGGCAGGAGAGGGACATAAAATACTATCTCTGTATCGTGTTTGATTGTTGAGTAAAAAAATGATAACGGTCTTTGTATTTTATTTGGTAATATGGGGCAGGACAACAAATACATGATAAAGACATATGTCCCTTGCCAAACCACCGTTGACCGCCATTGACCACTGCCTGTCGTTGACTGGTGGCGGGCAACCTACCGTTGCCAAAGGTAAGGGTATTATTGAAAAAAAATATTAAATTTCTCTCTCTATATCATGTTCCACTGCCACTTTTGGAGGACAAAAATACATAAAATTTTTTATCTAAGGGGAAGATACCCGTCTCCACCACCAAGCATCTTTCTGTCTCAACTGCCCTTATATTTTCTATCTAGGACAATAAACAAATGCTACGTGATCAACTATATCCATAGTTCTTGCTACCTGACCATGTGGAATTATATCATGAAAACATCGCATATCTTTTGTGTTCATCTAAAACTTCCCAGGATGCTCTAATATGTATACACACACAGAGGCAGAGCCTCATGTTATGCAAGGAGGGCAATGGCTCCCCCAAGATTCTTATTTTTCTTTATAATAATCTTTTGTTTTTAAAATTTGGCTCCCCCTCCAAATAATTTTTTTATTTTAGTTAATTTTTATTAAATTTTATTTAATTATATATTTAAATATTATTAAATATTGTAACCATATTTTTCTTAAAATTTAATTGTAAAATATTCATTTTTTATTCATAAAGGTTTTATGCAAAAATTTTAAATAAAAATAAAATAATTATAGATATATATTTTTTAGATATAATTAACTATTAAGTATTGATTCCTCTTAAGAAATTGGTCTATCTCCACCCACACTCTCTCTCTCACACACACACACACACACACACACACACACATATATATATATATATATATATATATATATATCAGTCTAGGATGATGTCAGAGAGCAATTTCACTCACTTTCTAGGGCTACAGTCATTTGATGATATATTAAACTCGTCATCAATAGTCAAAAATAATATTTGAAGGATTTATAGGTCATCCTGCTGCTTGAACCACATTTGAACAATCCCACTTGCCTACAAGTCCATTGTACACGTGCAAACTTTTCCATCGACGTGATTTGAATGCAGGCTTAAAGCCCAACTATGGATTTAAATGATCCACTAGTTTTGAGCTTGAACGTCTGCAATTGATTAGTGTGGGTAATAATCTTGAAATTAACCTGATAAGTTTTTCATGAGAAGACACATTAGGTTATGTTTATATCTATATACAAGGTAGGTCTCCTCTCTGTAACCTAAGCAATATGTGTGACTTTTCGGCTTGCCTCATTCATAGTCGTCATGAAAAAGAGTTGGAGTTGTAAAGGAAGACATTGTGCCTCAATCTTACAAATTTTCACACTGCTCACCCCAATAGGTAACATGTATTTGATGTTCTAAATTCCTAGCAATGATCCTTGAGGTTCTTAAAAATTTATAGTTAATTTTTGGGGAAAAAATATGAAACGATAGAGTATTGGACACTCGTCATTTGCATCACTGATATTTTTAACTTCAGGCACATATATCCTTAATAAATTCAAACGGTCAAAATGCTTAGCACTATGCTAAAAATTTTACTAGATTAATTGAATGAGGAATTATTAAATAAGTCATAGTCGAAATCCAGTTTTTATTTTTTTTATTTTTTAAACAAATCATAGACGAACTAATAATTTACTCATGTTTTATAGTTCAATTCAAAATTTATTTAACTCGTCTACTTGACGCCCCTAACCATGCTTAGCAAATGAAAATAAAATGTAAAAGAGAAAAAACTAAATATATGTATAGAACATGGATTGGGCCAAGACCGCAACTCTATTATAATAGTAGCCCAATTCCATTTATCTATTCACGTACTTTGTCAACGACCAGGTATTCTCACCTTGCCACAAAGTAAAACGCAATTTAGTTGTATTTTTAAGGTGAGCTAGAGTCCAACCCAACTAAAAATATGTAATAAGATTAGCCATATGCTTCTATGACCAAAAAGAGTAAAATAAAAAAAGTGGTAGCCGTGGCCTTCTGACCGAAAAAGTGTCCGCCGAAAAAGGTTGTGAATTGGGGGTAAACATAGACTGCGAGGTATAGGATGCTAAAATAAAATTTTTAAAGGACAAAAAGAAACAATGCGATGTCCTTAGAAAATCCAAGGCCTGTGCTAATTATTGGGCCTAAAGTTGTCCTTCGCTCAAATATTTTTTTTAATTGTCTTTTTAGGGAAATAATTTTACTCAATATTGCTTGTCATGAGGGAGTTAGTATTAATTATTATTTTTTCACTTTTACCCTTATATATATTCTCTCTCAATACACAAATTTCTCATGTAATAATTATTTCACAATTTCTTTTATTTGAGTGACAATGACTAATCTCTTCGAGGCGAGAGTTCCCATAAATAACCTTAATCAAGATCACTTCATAACATTAATTAGAATTGAATCTCTAACTAAATCCTGATCAAATCTAGCTACCCAGTTAACTACCAACTATCAGGACCATGGTTTGTTGCATAATTTCTTAAAAGAATAATTTTGTTAACATTGACTTTTTTGTGTGTATTTATGTAATTTTCAATAAGGATGTGTTAATCTATGCCAAAACTTCAAAATACATTTAAAATTTAAATGGAGCGAGTCACGATGATGAACCCACCCTACCTATGTTGGCCAAGCACTCCCTTGTGAGAGATTTTTTTTTGTTTTTTTTCACGAGAACTCCCATGTGAGTTAGCTGTATACAAATACAACATTTCATCTTCGAAAACCCCAAAAAATATAAATAAATAAATAAAAACGATCACGTGTGCTGCACCCTGATGGGACTCACTTGACACATTGCTCCTTAACCCCACAGAGACCAGGCAGAGGGAGTGTGAAGAGGAACCGAAATCGAAAGCGGCGATGGGTGGCTCATCGGAGGATTTCTCGGTGGTGGTGCTGGCGTCCGACCTCGCCGTCGACGCCCGGCCCTTCCTGTCCCACCGCGACTCCGAAATCGAAGAACAAGAACAAGAACAAGACAGCTGGCACGACTGCTCCCAGCACCTCTCCCCCGACGAAGACTTCTCCGATCTCGAGCTCCTTCAGTTCATCCGCCTCCAGGGCTCCGACAAGAACGGCCACCGCATCCTCCGTGTCGTTGGAAAGTACTTTCCTGGTTCGTACCACTGTTTTTTTACTACTTCAGCGCACTATTTTTTTGTTGGTCTATTCTTTTTTTGGGGGGGGGGTGTTTGAATTTGCATGTTTTGAGGGCTTTTATGATGTGGGTTTTGAACCTCTTATTTAGAAGTTTATTTCTTTGTTCATTTTTTCTATTAGTCTTTGCCTCTTGCTTGTGAGTGGATTAAGTTGTAGTTCCGTTGTTTTGATTTGGGGTTTAATTATGAATCTTCGTTCCCCGAGATTATTACTGTGTTTGGGAGCTGCATAATTAGTTTTATTCAGCGATATGTAAAGAGATTGTACACAAGGTGTTTGAGGAAAGTAAGATTGAGATTTTTCATCACTTTCCCCGTGCCAAATGGATGAGTTGGGTTGCATATGATACATAAACAGTGACTATGTTATTTATACTCTCTGAGCTCTGATTTGCCTTATTTTAGTATATAGATTGGTGTTAGTTAGTTCTTTGTTTTTGATACATATATTTCCAATATTATTCAAAGCCTCTTCCCTCCCCTCCCCTTTTTTTCCATCCAATCCTTATAATATGTCTTAAAAGACAATTTGTTTCAACAGTTTCATTAGACTGAATCCCTAATGGTAGTAACCCCGTATTTTCATCTTCACTTGTGCTCTTTTTGTGTCGATATCAATGGTAAATTTATCACCAAATATTTCTTCACATAGTTGGATTGAGATGCGCTACTTTACCACTTTTGTGAATTTTGAATGCAAGTTAAGAGCCTGTTTGATTTCAGTTTTTATTTTTCATTTTTAGTTTTTTAGTTTTCAGGATTTTGTGAAGGAAATATTAAAAACTGGAAACTAGAATTTGTAGTTTTCAAAATTTCCAGTATTTCTTCACAAAATTTGGAAAATTGAAAACTGGAAACTCAAACTAAACAAGTCCTAAGATTTCTCATCTTTTCTTTCATAAATTGCATGCATCCCTTTCCTCTCTTAGACAATGAATTCTGGTAATCATTACATGTGTACCCTCTACTTCCACTTGCAATATTATTAAAGTCTCTCAATTTACAAATATCAGTCTTCATGACTAGATTGGCTCCCCTCCCTCTCTTACTGCTGCCACCACCACTTAATGCTCTGCTGATTTATGGCTTTTTCTCATACTTGAGGTTTACTGCCACTTTGCCAGAGGAAAATGAAAATAAATAACAAAACTCAATGCCTTGAACAGCAAAAGAAAAATGAAAAAGAAAGAAAAGAAATTCTTAAAACCCCAGAGACAGGTTTTTTCATTATGTCTTTTGGACAAGCAGTTTTGAATTCCTTCAATCAATTTGGCACCTAAGTGACATAACTGCTCTCAAATGAAATGCAGCTGCGGTTGTGAATGCTGAGCGGCTGAAGAGGTATGTTTTCCACAAAATTTGCAGCGAGTTGCCAGAGGGGCCATTCTGCATTGTTTACATGCATACCACTGTTCAAAAGGAGGAGAATTCCCCTGGCCTAACCATCTTGAGGTGGATTTATGAAGAACTTCCTGCTGATTTTAAGGATAGGCTTCAAACTGTGTATTTCGTCCACCTGGGCTTCGTTCCAGGCTGGTCATTGCCACTCTTGGCCGGTTTTTCTTGAGCAGAGGGTAAGTCATTTATTGATTTCATAGCCAGCAAGTAGCATTGAAAAACACACATTCTTTATAGGACTATGGCTATCACTGACAACATATCCTATGCAACCTTATGAAATGATGTGAGTATAACTATAAAATACATTTGTACTTGTCTTGCAGTGGCTATATTTTCTTCAGTTAATTAAAATGCAACAGATATTTTATAATTTCTCATGTTTAGTTATTTATTTATTTTGTTCTGTTTGTTTACTTTTGTTCTTTGTTTAGATTATACTGGAAGATCAAGTATGTAAGCCGCCTTCAATATCTTTGGGATGACATTGTGAAAGGAGAGATTGAGATCCCAGAATTTGTGCAAAGTCATGATGGTGTTCTGGAGGATAGACCACTAACGGATTATGGCATTGAGCCTGACCCTTTTCACCTGAGTGGGATTCCTTCAACCACTTTCTCATTTGGGAAGTACGAGGACAGATGGGCTGGAAGGGACTATGTGTCTTAGGCTCATTGTTGTCGCCTAATCATCTGATGAACTCAACTTCTGTACAAAGTAGCCCTGATATTGTATTTGTATACTACATACTCCTTTGTGAGTTTTAGTATTTTGTTGAGTTAAATTAAAGTTCACTTATGTTCTACATATCAAGAGAAACTTAACACAGTGTATTAATGTGTGAAAGTACAAATTGTAAGATTTCATATGATGATACATGAACAGCAGTTTCTTGGTCATGTTGATTACTTGGAAGAATTTCTTCCCTTGAGGTATTATTAGTTGTGTGCTGTGTATAACATCTGGTTTTAACGTACTCGATTTTTCCAGTGTGTTTTCTTAAGGGTTGTTAGTTGTCATTTGAATATATATTTTCAGGTAATCCTTGACTAAACCGTTGCCTTACTGCACTTTTTCCCGAGAAACACAGTTTTGTATTTTTTGGGTTACGTAACTCAAGTCTTTAAATATGTTGCGAAAGCCTATAGATGCTCAAAATACCAATGCTCAAAACACATTTTCATTTGTTTTAATACAATTTCTGTATGATATTGGTATGTCTACGATCTTGTTTCTACTAGATTTTCTTCAACTCTGGTTAGTTCTATCTGGAAAAATATGGATAAGAGGACTACAGCAACATGAGAAAAATGAAAAGCCGATATAGGAATCTAGTTTTATTGTGAAGTGAACAATACAAAGGCGTACTAAAGGAAAGATGAGTATAATAATTACAACACAGATGTTACAAGTAGTAATACAAAAAAATATGGATAAGAGGACTACAGCAGCATGAGAAAAATGAACGGCCGATATAGGAATCTAGTTTTATTGTGAAGTGAACAATACAAAGGCGTACTAAAGGAAGATGAGTATAATAATTACAACACAGATGTTACAAGTAGTAATACAACGCATGCTGGTCAAAGATGCAACAATTGAATCCTGAACAAGAACAGCATAGGCGATCGAGAAGAGTAGCAGAAGTTGCTAACATGCTAATTTCGCACTTCTGTCTGAATTGTATTTTAGCAGCACATTTCGCAGATCCAGCAGCAGCATAGAGCAAAGAGGCTGCATCAATAACAGTTGCAACAGAAAACAAAGATTAGTGTCTATGGAAACAAATTGGTTTGGTGGCTCTAGTGGATTATGTTAATCCAAGTCATAGTCTAGTATTATAGTGAATATCTTCTGGTGACTAGTTGTAAGTGGAAGATGAATTTACTTCAAATTCAATAGAAGCAGCATTGAATTTGTGATTAATTCATGTTTACAATACGCACGCTTACTTACATTCATTTCTGCCATTCCCTTCACGCAGGATAAGCATGTAAGTGTGTTTACATTAACTTTATGTTCAAAATAAAGATTTAATTTCTATACACTTTATATTATCATCTAATTATATATTATCACAATCATAATAGTTATTTTTCCACCTACTATTAGAAAAGCCATGCAAATCATATATTTTGATTGGATACATATTTTTAAACAGTTGGTACATCAAAATTAAACTTTTAAAATAAATTATAACAAAAAAGAATTGGACAAAGATTTTTTCTTGAAATGAGCAAATTCAAACATGCTATAGTCACTTGATGCCTACCATCCCTCAATGAAGCCCCTCTCTCCTTTCTTCTTAGTCCTAGACAAAAACCCCTTTTTCTTGGGGGGATCCTCGGTTGGGTACCCTGAAATCATATATAGGATCATGACAAAAGTGAGTGCTTTCAGATCTTGAAATCAAATAGGTTGTGTTTATGCATATTTGTTTGAAAGAAAAGAGAGATGTTATGCATAGATGAACCTGGTGGAGGCTGGTTTCCCTGTGATTCTGGCTTCTGCATTTCGGATAATGAAAAAGAGCTGTGTTAGATCCTCAGTGAGCAGGTCAATGTAATGCCTGATTGCACTTCTAGCAATGTATTGATACTGTAATGTGGTGATCTTCTAGTTGTCTCTATATATAACCCATTACATGACACTCTATATGTTAAAATAATAGGTAGACAGGGCTTTACAGTCTGATGTTTTTGCTCGATATAATTGGTTGGTCATCCCTTGTGTGTGTGATGAACTTTACATACACCTTTATTCTTTGGAGGTCGGTTAGCTAATCCATCCACATGTGGCTTCTTGTGAAACTTAACTTTCCTGAGTGATTATTCCTTCCTCTTTGTACATTTTCAAATGCAACTTTCAAATTATACTACTCCCCTTGGAATTATTGTCGATGTTAGATTAAAAGGCGACTAGGATTTTTATTTTCACTCAGCTAGCTAAATAGAAGCTACCCTTTTTACTCTTCTTTTATTATTCTTGAATTTGGATTCTTTGCTTAGCCCATAGGGTAGCGAAAAGCAGTGAAGAACATGTCATAGAAGAATAAAGGCTAAATGGCATCATGTAAATGCCTAATGGACACGGTGTTGGGTGAATTTTTCCACGGTTTCACACTGACATGCGTATGAAATCCAATTAGATGGGCAATCAATTTTATATTATATTCCCCTTCTATTGTGAATATTTATTTTACTTTAGATCCGATTGATTGATTGATTTTTTTTTAAGTGGGAAAATTGAGATAATAGTAGTTAATTTATGATGCTTGGATTTAATTGGAGCAGGTGTCTGTCTCCGGAGGATGGAGCCCATTGAAAAGAAATGGATTTGGGATTAGCACGATGTAACATCAATTTAGAGCACTGGACAAATTTAACGCACACGTATGCACATCCTATGCGTACAATTTTCTCCGTATTGTATTTAACTTCTAGTCTCGTTCATTAATATATGATATGATGTGGAAACTTGCTTGTCTTGGACCCGTTTGCTTTAGTGGTTGACAAACGTTCGTTCATACATGCAGGCATGCAGCGATGAGCAAATGTGCCGGCTTTGGATTTTGCCCACAGCTAAAACACACGTGGTTAATCTTCTCATCTCGGTTTGCCAGAAAGCCTTTTGTAGCAGTTGCGCATATTAATTTTGTGTTGAGAATAGCTTATTTCCATATGATAAATTTATGATATATTTGTGTGTTTGAATTTATTTTATGTATTGAAAATATAATATGCCAAGAAGTTGTGATTAACTATTTTATTTTTCATGTAAAAAAAAAATTATTTTTAGTTATTCAAATTGCTCACTTTTTTTTGGCCTTTTTTGGTCTGAGTGTATACGGGTTAATCGTATCCGCACCCGTTCAAGATGGACCACAATTGGGCCGATTTGGTTCATCTGCAAACTGAATGAGTTGAAAAAAATGGCAGCTTCAATCAACCATGTGCTTTAGACAAAAAAAAAAGGAAAATCAACCATATGCACAACACCTATTTTTTTAATTACACTTATCAAATACCAGATACCAAAAAGAATATACAATCTGACCAAAAAAAATTCAGACAAAAAAATATATATATATAAGAAAAAGAAATATGAGATGGCAGCAGCAATACAAGAAAGAGTGATGCACGGGTGAGAACCGCCAGCAGTTGCCGGTGGAGGGGCAACCACCTTCATCTGATGGAGATAAAAACTATGGCGACGTGTGATTATGGACTCAGCACATATTCCATACAAATTGAGTTTAGGAAGGACGGACGCATCAACTTATTAGCATGTTGGACTATCCGACATATATCGAACAACGACATCCAGTGGACATGTATATGACATGTGTCAAACACGTGCTTAAACGTGTCCAATGAAGAAAATATTTTCTTTCATCTAGGACACACTTTGGACACAACTCAAACACAAGCGATGCATAATTTGGAAACATGGGACACAACTTGAACACATTATTTATTCTATTTTATTAAACAAAGTCAAATATTAAAAGTTCAATTCCCAATAATACCCAACCTTAGACCAATATCTTTTTAATTTTTGGTGAGTATACTATTTGTCAATGAAGCAGAAAACAACAATCCTAAAAGAAGGAATATAACTAATCCTTATATAGTCATTTTAATTAATTATTTTGTCGCACATGTACATGACATGACTAGTTCTACTTAACATGTACATGTTCTTTTGGACGGGGCAATAAAGTAGTTGTTCCTGTCTAGTTTTTGAACTGTCCAGATGATGAGTGGTAGCCATTCCAATCTTAAACATTGATGCAAGGGAATAAGAGAGAAAAAGTTTAAGGTCTAGGCAGAAGTGGAACCTGCCCAAGCATATCAGAGTAGACGCACTTATAATAGTTATGTTCATAACTGTTAAGTTTATTAAGCATGAGTGGTGTAACGGCCAAGTAGCTCATACGCTCCACGATTAAATTCTATCACAGACTTCTGTCTTTATGCCATACACTAATGGGTGAATGGGCATCAAGAATGAATCTAGTCAGAAAAGAATCTAGCCAGGTATAAATCCGATAAGATATATGGGTCCGATTCAATTGTGGATATTAATAGTTGGCATTTATGTTTTATAGATCTTGAACCTTACATGTACATACATGTCATGTGTGTTCTACAATTTTAAGAATTTTGTGTGATATTGTGTCTATATAAGTTGTGTTAGGTGTCCATGTTAGTGTTAATGCTTTAGTCATTGGCTGTTGTGAAAGCTCCATTTAGTTTTGGGTGATCATGTAAGCATGCCCGTAAGCACTCTAAGAGCCTCAGCCATGCCCTAAGCCTGGTGGGATATTTGATGCTGAATCACCTTGATTTTTGTGCACCAATACAAAAGATGTGCAAAACTTGTACTTTGGAAGTAGTAACATCCTATGATATACTAATATTAGCCCGATGGATATAGATACAGAAGGAAATAGTGTCCAAAGTCACTCAAGGGTATTAATGACAATTGGACTAAGCTTGAAAGGGAAGCATGAAACTTATTTACGAAATCGTCCACCACAATTCTTTTTAGATAAAGGATATTCATACACCAGAGATATAATATAAATTAATCACACAATTCGTGAAAGTGTTTTTATAGCATTTGCGTATGTGCAGACAGTAACAAAACGTAAGCATAATAAAAAAAATTACATAATATAATTTTTATCTTAGTTGGGATCAAATATAACAAAACATTGGGGCTCAAAATCTATAATACTTATACACTCTCAAAAAAAAACTTTCGAGTTGTAGTGGGGGCATAAACTCCCAATATTATGTACATAGATCGGACCCTATGTGAAGAATTGGAAATTATATTGCCACCTAGTTCTTGTTTTATAATTGATAGTATATGTTTCAAATACTGAGGGTGGTTGTAAAGTGAGAAATTAAGGAGTTAATCATCCTTACATATATAACTATAATTGTATATGAGTCTCATTAAATCATCAAAAAGTGTTTATTACCATTCACTTTTCATTTTACAACTAGTCAATCACTATCATTTTAGAAGATACAATTACAAAAGTTAATATGTACGCATGGTATGCCACATTAAACAATTGATGTATTGGATGGGAACTACAAGTTTGATATGGATGACTGGATCAAGAAAATGAGGACGGGAATCGACCTAAATAACCAAGCCAGGAAAACTGGTAATTCAAAAATCAGGATTCAAATCCGTGAACAAATCAAAGTGCCAAACCATTCGCTCATCATTCGAACCGGTGTCGGTTCTAGCAATTGGACCATCCTTTTTTGGAGAGTCAAAAAGACTTGCAGCTGGTATTTGTGACTGTGAGTGATTAAGAACTAATGCTGATGAGCAAAGTTTAATTCCAGTAATTAGGGAGTCTCAGAGTACCATAGATATAAGTGTAACCATAATTGGTTTACCTAGCTACTTGTCGTGGATCAACTTGAATTGTAGATAATTCTCTTCTCTATCCCAAAACCAACAAAAAAAAAGAATAATTTTAAAGTGAATAATAAAATTATATAACAAATATACACCACATAATTATATGTGATAAGATATATCATACGTATTTATTATATAATTTTATTATACAATAAATATTTTTTAAAAAAAAAGAGGTCAGAAAAAGAATCAGGTGGTGCTTGTTGCCTGTTAGTACTTGTGCATTGTATGCGGAAAGTAAGACATGGAATAAACAAAAGACCGTTTGCATACCAAAAAAAAATAATAATAAAAGACAGTTAAATTTTCTACGATTAGAAGGTGCGCATTCTCCGGCTCCATTTTACTTTCTCTTATTTTAAAGGGTTTTAGGACAGGGGTTAAAAAGTTTAAAATACGTAAATTTATAGTAAATTTTTTTTGATAAATTTTACATTTTAAAAACTTAATAATTATATTTTTCAATGAAAAAAATTACATTCTTTAAATTCTTAATCATGACCCTAAGGGTACCCATTATTGAAAAAAAAAACCTATTTTAAAATGCTACCTCCACTGTGAAATAATTATTCATTTTTTAAATTTTACTAATTTTTATAAATAATTATTCATTTAAAAATGTAAACGATATTAATTTTTTTAATTATACCCCTATGAATGATGGATGAAAGAGAGTAAATTAAAAACGGTTGAGAGATAATATAATTCAAAAAGAGAGAGGTAAACTAATCCTTCGTTTCAGAATAACTATTAAAAATCAAATAATATACATATTAAAGAAAATAAAAAATATCATGGTAAATATAAAAAATTATATGAGTTGATAAAATTATCTTTATATAGTCATTATTACTTATCTTGATAAATATGTTGATTGCCTAACTAACACATTTATACTAAAAGATATAAATAGAAAAATAATGAGGGAGTAATAAAGGTAATCATATAAAATACTCCTAAATTTTTTTAACCTTGAAGTGTTCTTAGTTATTTCTTTAAACTAGAGTGGGTAATATTGTCAGAGCATAAGCAGTATAAATATAAGCATTATAAATATTTTAGCATGATTTGAAAACTTTTTTCTTGATATTCTTAAAAACGTCAACTTTTATTTTAGAATAAACATTCAAAATTGTCCTCATAATTGTAAAAATAGGATATTATAGGTTTGACCAGCCTATCAAGGATCGGAGAAGGTAGAGATGAAAAAAGTTCCATAAGAAGGTAGTCATATAAGGAAATAGGCTTGGCTAAGGTGTAGGAACTCATATGATAGATGGAGCTCGTCACATACCTATCAGCTTCTGCCACATGTCAGCTTTAGCTTCGCCTACCTAACCAGCTCTGCCTAATCCTCTAGCTCTATTTTCTCTAACTCTCACTTTCTCCTCCAAGCTCTTTTTCATCTTTGTCTCTTAGCGAAAGCCTCAAAGTTACCTATACGTCTTATTTTAACAATTGTAAGGGACTAATTTGGATGTTTACAATTGTTAGGATCAATTTATCTATAAAAAAATTGTCAGTGACTAATTTGTGTGTTTACTTTTTATTTTAAACCACAAAGTATAATATTCATTTAACGTAAATTTTGAACCAAAAAAAATCTAAAATTGTTTGACTTTAGTTGTTATAATAGCCAACTAGAAATATTGAATGACATGGCCATACGTTGACTGGATCAACATCTAACATAATAGTTTAGCAGTAGAGATTAACGCCAACAATTTTGGAAATATTTACACCAAAAACAAAGAACTTTTTTTTCAAAATCAAAATTCACTTGTTTTTTAATATAAAATATATTTAAACATAAAATTAATATCACGTAGAGTTGCTACTAGCTAGGATTACACATACCCCACACACACATGCTAAAATGAAATTCAATGAATCACCAAACTTAATTTTAAATCGTGGTCTCACTAGGAGTGTTCATAGCCTAGTCCGGCTAGCTATAAGTCAGCTTAAACCAAAGCAGATTGGATCTAGTTGGGTCTCAATTTGACCCTATCTTCTGCTTGGGTTCATGTCATTATTTGGGTTGGTCCAACCCAACTCATCAAAGTCAAATAATTCTTTTAGAATTATATTTTTTATAATAATTGATGATAAATAATAAAAAATTTTAACTTCAATTGATATTGTTAAGATAATTTGATATTATTTTTATAATTATATAATTTGCCTTGAAATATATATTACAAAATATCTCTTAAATTTTATTTTTATTTGTAAAATTTTAAAACTTTAGTATTTATAATATCAAAATATATGCATATTGTTTAAAAGCCATGTTGACATGATCATCAACTGGGTCATCAGATCAGCAGGATATGGATTTGGACTATGAGAAATAACCTAATATAAAAATAAGACTAAGGTCGGAGTTGGTTCAATCTTGTCCATCCGTCCTTTGTACACCCTCTCGTCTTCACTACTCAAATTACGTCCATCGTTAAAATTTAAAACTAGACGCATGTTCGTGAAAGGAAATTAAAGACTTGAATTTGACATGTATGGGAAACAAATCCAGTATTAAATGTCTTTGCAACATAATCATAGTCGATCTTTGTTTGTAATTTCAGAATAACTTTGCATTATTCAAAAATTGCAAAACCTGGTAGTAATAAAAATAAATAAATTTTTATTGTTAAAGAAGCATAAAAAATAAAAGGATTATAGGGTAATCCATAGGGAAAGGTGTGCATTGATATATTGATAGGTTCTTTGTAACACTTCCCATGTGATTAAGTAGCAAGCCATTAGTGACAAAAAAAAAAAAAAAGTAACGACCCGTTGCTGTCTTAATAAAAATTCTAGTAATAACTTTTTTTTAACTAAAAAGGGAAGTCATTTTAATAAAAAAATATGAATTTTTCCGCAAGTAATAACAATCAAATTTAATGTATAGGTTTTAAAAAAGAACAAGAATTTATGCGAGAGCATACACTACTGTAAGTGACTTACAAATAAATCATTTTCTTTTTGACGTACCGCAGAAACTAGAAAACCAATCAAATAACCAAAATTTCAAGATATCTATATATGTGAGGGGAAGGCAAAAGTAGGGGATACGATGCCATTAATTTAGGGTAAGCCAACACTAACACGATAATGTAGATTACCATTGAGAGTTCATGCACTAAGGCATCAGTTGCATTTACACGTCAGCATGAATCAAGCCCAGTTGAAATTGTCAAATAATTTTCCGTATTGAAAGAGAGATGTGGAAGTAGGAAAACCACATATTTTGCTTTGCGGAGTGAAAAGAGGGGAATGATGCGGGGAGAGAAGAAGAGCGTAGAAATTAAAGGAGTATGTAAATACATATAGGTATAGATGCATATTAAAATATGGATACGTAGATATTTTGATTACATGCTTTCAACTTGCGTGTTAGTACTTTGGGTGACCATCTTGGATAAGTTGTCGCTAAACCAATCTATGAGAGAGAGAGATATTTATATTTTAGGTCAATGGTTGTCATTGTCTACTTTAGTATTAACCAGCCAGCAATAGATGGATCGAAAAGTAAATTTATTTGTTATACTAGCTAGAGAACGATGGTTGTTAATTAAATTGTTTTGAATAAATTTATCATTTAGCTCTTAAAACTCTTTCGTTTTAACATTGTAATCCTATGTTTACGATTTTGAAGAAAAAAAGAGAGAGAAAGACTTATACTGTAAAATTATATTACAAATTTTTCCCTTCTCTTCCTTCTCCTTCAAAATTTAAACTCACAAATATATCATTAATTAAAGATTGAATACATATATTTTAATTTTCAAAAAAATTTACGTGATAACATGTTTATTTTTAAAAAATCAAATAAATATTAGTCTCCAAAATATTAGTATAAAGCCATTTTTTTAGGTCTGACAAAAAAATGCCAATTTTTAGGGAACAAAGAGTAATGTGTTAAAAATTGTTTTCTTTTCAGGGATTAATGAGTGGATATGATTTTTTTTAAAAATATTACAGGGATTAATATCATTTTTCACTTGAACTTTTTAAGTACTAATAAAGCGTAAGTGAATAGGTTTTATGAATTAAAGTTTTAAAAAGAGTAATATAGAATTACTTAATAATTTTTAATTTGGTGAATAATTTTTACCGAAAGAAAGGAGACAAAAGGGAGAATATCTTCACAACAACAATAGAGGCATTCTAATTACATGGGGCAAACCTAGTCTTTCTTTTTTCTCTTCTTTTCCTTTGGTATTGTCTTGTGAGTGTTGTTGACGAGGTGCTAGCTGTGGTGGCAACCCTATCTTTTTTTTTTACCTTTCTTTTCATTCCTTAGGTTTTGTGTATTTTATTTTGTCTATACTTTGTGAATGCTTTTTCTAATCCCTTTATGAGAGATTTTTTTTATCCCCTTTATGAGTTTTTGGTTTTCCATGGTGGGTATTTCTCATTTTATTCATGATCTTACAAATACAAAGATATTTTATCTACCTTGCATTCTTCAAATTGCTGTACTTTTCATGTTAATCTCCATTGTGAAAGATTTTGATATCGATAGTCCTTGTGTGAGAAATAAAGTCACAAATTGTTAGTTAATTTAGAATGTACAATATATTTATATATCATTTAATTTAGATTTATAATATCTTTTTCAATTTCTAGTGACATTAGCCTTATAAATGAATAATTTTTTCTTTCACATACATTAAAAAAAAAACAAATTAATGCTAAGAAAACCTAGCTAGGCATCGTAATAATTTTTTTTTCTTGTACATCATCATAGAGACAATACATTATATTTGAACCTATGACTTTATGATAAACTATATTGTATGCAACAAATTAAATAAACTTCAAATAGAGCGATATTAGTTGGCCATTACCCATTACACCCGTTATTTAATATAGAATTTACCTCTTTGTAATAGGTATATCCTTAATCTTCACATAAAAATATATTTGTGCAACAATTGGTTGTAGAAAAAGAATAATAATAAATGACTTTATTGAATACGGGAATAGTATGAAGTCCCTCATGGTATAAGGGGATCAAGTTTCCAATCATGTGTGCAAGAGCAAGTGAATGTATGCAGTGCATAATTTGTTATGAAAGTTAGCATTTTCCTATATAAATATATGACAATAAAAAGAGGGTGGAAAAACGGGCATTTTACAAGGAAGAAGAGCAACTTCAGAATCTCTTTCTACCATGGATGAGTTCCACCCCTCCGAGTCAGTCAAGGTAGAGGAGTTAATTTCTTGACTTGTGGATATCAGCCTGATTGGGCTTCTGGCAGGTTAATCACAACTAACTAACTAAAACTGTGATATAGCACGGTGCCTTAATGAGAAGTCCCTTTCTTTCTTTCTTTTCAAATCCAAATTAATTCAATGCTAAGCAGGCCCAACTTAGGTTTTGGTTAGAAACATGTAACATGCCAGTATACAAGATCCCTAATAACTTACCAAACCGAAGCATGAACATGTGCACAGATAGAACACCGTGCATTCAATTAACGGCTGGAGGGAAATACTAACTGGTCGTGTCCGTTTCACGGAAATATCACTGTATATATAATGGGCGGTAATAACTAATAAGATAGATATTATACATACACACACAATACTAACGTATTATTTTACATTCGGAATAAAAAATTCTCATACTAGTACCAAAGTGTTAGTTTCCTCTCAATTTCAAACTAAAGCCCCAAGAATTTAGCGATGCTTTAGTGGGGCATATAAAAAATGTCGAAAAGGAGAGGCACCACCTCAATACCTACCGGTGTCCTTAACCTTGAACCGGGGATCTAACTAGTAGGGATCAGGGATGCTTAGTGATTTAGTAAGAATGAAACAAGATATTTGTTCAGTCTTACTTATTATCCCATATTAATTGTGTATTATCATTATTTTCTACTTGTAATTTTAATGTAAGGATTTATCTAACTAGTGTCCATACTGAGGAATCAGCATTGGTTAATGAATCAAAAAGGAAAACTTTATATTGAGAAGATAAGAATTCATATTTTATATGCATGTGATCCACTAAAATCTTTTGAAATTTTTTCTTTTAGGTATTCTTAACCATTGTCCTTAAGTTATTGATTACCAAAATCTTAATGTCATCTTTTGCATTCATTAATGAATAGAATAGATAAATTTCACTTCTCTTGAAACCGCAAAATTCGTATGAGAACTATCTAATTTTGTTGTAATTTGACTTCTTTAACATTGCTCATTTTAATTGAACTTTTGTTTATAAAATAAAAGAAAATGGGATATTCAAAATTTATGGAGCAAAGATATATAGTTACATACGACTCATACTATCTTAATATCACAATATTTAGGCTTGGGAATCAAGAAATATATGTGTACTGTATAGCATAAAGATTATTGGATCAGTAGTAAAAGTGGAGGTCTAATTAAGTATACACCGCAAACTATTTTACAATAATAATAATAATAAAGTTTGTTGGTGGTGAAATACTCCGACAGATGGATAAATAAATATTTCAGTATGTAAGTACATGCAGCAAACCATTTTTACTTACATACATATATACAGATGAGCTCAATAAATTAAAGGTGTAACAAAGTACATGATAACTGCACAGACAGTATGTAATGCATGTAACGCATCCGGTTCACTAGGAGATTAATAATGTATAGTTCTCAGTAAACATAATATTGGCACTTTTTTCAAATAGGTTTAGATTGGGACAATGATTCTAAAGTAACATGCAGAAGTCCCTGGATAAATAAGTACGTGCACGCAGGAAGAAATTATGGAGTAATCTTCAAGAATCTTCCCTAACCAGCATCCGATGAACTTAGACAGAATAACATTAATAATCAATGAAATGATTAATAGTAAAAAAAGGCTTTTAGATTAATATTATTTTGTTTTGTCTGAAGAAGAGGCCTAAAAAAGGCAAGGGGGACAGGAAGAGGATTACATGGAAGGTGATAGTGCCAATTTTTTAACTTGACATGTGTGGTCACACTCATTGCTGCATTCATGCAAGACAACCAATCAATTTGTCCACAGCCACTTGATTTTTGTTAATATAATAAAGCCCAAAACAAATAGCCAATGAATTGCCTACATAAGGTTAGAAGGAAAAAAACATAATATATTAGGTGGGAACAGAAGAGAAGAGACAGCGAAAATAATCCCGAACTAAGTAGAATATAAATGAAGGCAAGGATATTCAGACAACTTAACCTTTGAAAATAGTGCAAAGTCATTCTAAATTGGCTTTGCGAGAAATTAAAGTAACCTATTCGTAAAGTAATAAAATGCATTACAATCATATTATACCATATAAGGAATTCTTGAATACTTCGAGAGTATTCCAATTAATAAATAATATATTAGTTATTATATTAAATATGAAGAAAAAATAAAAACTCACAAAATTGATATATAATTTATTAAATAAAATAGAATAAATAGATTCTCTTATTCGTACAGCAGCTGAATATTTTTCTTAAAATGTTTCCGGAAGATAAACCAAAAAAGTTGTAAATCCCTGTAAAAAACTTTGACACACACCATGAAGGAAATGCGAAGCCAAGTGTAATCAGTTGGGATTATGAGAAAGTGGGGGTGGGACAATAATTGAAATTGAAAAAGGTTCACAATAAATAGGCCGTGATATTAGCTACGGATCAGTAAATACAAATCAAGGAGTTGACAGGTGAAGGTGGGAGAGTTTTGAAAAGATTGACCTGCATCTCTTCCATGCACCCTTTCGTTTCACAACTAATTGAAAGAAGGAAAAAGAGATAAAAAGAAAAAAAGAAAAACGATTGGATTCTCCTTGTCTACATGTCTCTTCTCCCAGTCTCCTATGAAACCGCATTTCATTTGAAAGACCTTAAAAATAAAGAAAGAAAGAAAGTGAAAAAAAAAAAAAGCGACAAAAGTCCAGAGAGCCAAAACAGAAAAACCAGAAGGGCAGTGATGACTTAGTGAATTAATTAAATACTAGTCTCTATTCCAACTGACAAAAGAAGAAAGTCTTTCCATTTTTTTTTTTTTTTTTTTGCTATTCTCCTCTAATAATCCCTGCATGATCTAGCTAGCACCATCTTTCATGAACAACCACCTCTTCCTCCCCATCCTCTCTTGATTTACCCATTTTCCATGGCAATCAAAATAACCTTGAAATTTATATATCAGTAACAATTAACCTATATGAAGAAATTTTCATCATGATGAGCCTAGAAGTCATGATGAGAGTGGTGGTACATCGCTGGTTCATGACCATGACGGTTATCATCATCACCACCACCATCCAACCTCGAACTCATATGACCCGAACCACCCACCGTGGCACCAAGGTTAAGATACACCAACCTGGAGTCCAAGTTAAGGTTACTGCCCATGTTGTTGTTGCTGTTGCTGTTGTTGTTGTTGCCGCTGTTTGAACTGCTATGATGATCTTCGTTCATGGGAGGAGGGTAAATGTGCGTTGTTGAAGAAGCAACATTGTTGTTGTTATTGGCATTGGCATTTGCATTGCCTTCTTCACGTGACAACACTAGTGCCGCGGATTGAACAAGCTCCAAGCAAAGTCTCAACTTGTTTGGCTCAATGTGGGTGAGTCCAGGGACCGCACCTTTGAAGAGGAAGTCCGAGGTTAGGGTTCGGAGTGTGTCTAAGGGGTGACATTGTCCACGGTCCTAACATTAGGATCCGCGTGGTGGTCCAGGGCCACCATATGCGAGATCATCTCCGCGCCCTATGAAGTGGCGTTTCCGCGCGGGTGGTAACATCTCCGCGGAGTTCAAGGCTTCACCACTTCTCTGCTGCAATTCTCCACTGCATAGTGCAAGGCGAGCGCCTCGTCGAGGTTGAGGCCTTCTCCCATGACCATGAGCTTGACTAGCTCCACGTCGGAGGAGTCAAGGGCCCTCCTCATTCGCCGGATTTTCTGGTCCTCGAGGTCTGCGGCGGCGGAGAGGTCGTGGTGGATGTGGTGAGGGTGGTGGGGATGGTGGTGGTGGTGGTGGTGGTGGGGGAGGAGAGTGCGGCGTGCGAGGGAGGATTTGAGGCGGAGCTCTTCGATCTTGGCGACGATGTCGATGGGGAGGTGCTTGGCCAGTACCTCAGGTGGGAGGCCTGACTTTGCTACGAGGTGGGAGCAAGTCGTCCATAGTTGGTGCATGTCTTGCTTTCTGGAAGCTAATAGTACTTTCATTACATCTTCAATCGAGGCTTTTTCCACCATGCTCGCTAGTTGTTTCTGTATGAGAGGAAAAAAAAATAGAAAAAAAAAACACCAACCTAATAAATTAAGCAACAAAAGAAATTAAAATATTATACATCAATAATTATGTTGCTATAATAATTCCTTTATTAAAAAACATGTTATATCTTAGTTATTATTTCTAATCTTTGGTTGAATGAAAGGATTTGATTTATCTATATTGGATTATTGTTCCAAAGGAAAGTATAAATGAATATATGAAAATGGATGAGGAAAGATTTTGGGGATAGTAGTCACACTTCCATGTAAGGCAAGTCTGAGAAATGGTTGGAAAAAGGGAAGTGAACAAAATGGATGGGATGTTTGTTGAAACGAAAGAGATAAGATGGCCGCCCCCCTTTTCTTTTCTTTCGCTGTGGTTTGTTCTCTTTTTCGAGTCCAAACCCAAATGAGGAAAGTGAATGTTTGGGAGACAAGACTGGATTTTATGATCTAAATGTAGAAACTCCTGAGCGTGTATCATGGTGGGTGGAAGGAACACCAAATCGAGAAAAAACTGTGCCTCTAGTTCTTGCGGTACATGAAATCAAGGACATCAAGCATTAACAATTTAACATAGATACTTGCAGATTTAATTTGATTTAGCCAGAATAAATTGATGACACTCGAGAGTGAAAAAGAAATAACAAAGAAAAGAACTAAGAAGCTAGGTGCAAAACACGAGCTAGAATTGACGAAACAAATGAAGAGTAGGAAGAGGTATAATAGACTAAAGAGCAGAATTAATGTGAGAGAGAGAGAGAGAGAGAGAGAAAGAATACGCCATTCAGAGTCTGACAAACAAGAAAAGCACACAAGAAGTCTCATGAGATGATAGTAGAATAGAACCAACAGCTTCCTACAACTCCTGTGATGGGATTGATTAAAAATCACAAATTTGGAACGCAAGATCCCACCCGAACTTCATCAACCATCCACCACAAGACACTAGAACTACCCAAAAGGAGAAAGGACTCTAAAATCTAAAAACTCAAAATAAAATTAAAAAAAAGATCTCAACATTAAAAATACCCTCCCACTTCCCAAAAACGAGACCTCTTGCAGTAATTGTCCAAATTCCCAACAAGACCCACAAAAAAAACATACGACTGGTCACACTAATTACAAACACACACAGAGAGAGAAAGTGGGCAAAAACTACGGTGGTTGTAGGAGTGGTGGTGGCGAGGTGAGTGATACTGATAGCAGTAAGTAGCTATACTCTGATACACATTGATAGTGTTAATTAAGTAACACCAAAGAAGATTCAAGCAAATTAAACCCCCCAAAAAGTAAATAAATGAAAAAAAAAAAGACCTGAGTAAGCAATGCAAGCTGTTCGACACCAAAGTATCTAGCGGCAGCGAGGGTGTCAAGGGCGAGATCAACGGCTGAGGAGCAATGCGTGTGCCAGCAGCCTCTCTCCCCGCAATTGGGCCTGGGCTCGTGCTTCTGGGGCACGATGGAGACCTGCCCGCTGTACAGGAACTGCAGCATCAGCAGGAACACCTCGTACCCGACCGAGTTCACCGGTATCACACCGGACGTTCTGGCTCCGCCAGAGTTGACCCTCGGGCCTGGACCCGGGTCCAGGCCCGAGTGAGGCGGGTCAGGCCCGCAGAAGAATTTCCTGAAGAAGAGGCTGCGGGCGGCGAGGATGCAGCGGTGCGCGTGGACGAGGCGGCCCTCCACGCTGAAAGTGACGTCGCTGAAGGCTTGGCCGTTGATGAGGAGGTTCAGGTAATCCAGGGATAGAGATCTTAGAGAGTCTTCAAGGGACATGGTTGAGTTTGAGTCCGTGAGTGAGTGCGTGGTTTTTGTGTGTGCCTGAGAAGAAGCTTCTTGGCTACCTAGCTATAGCTTTTGCTGTTGATGCTATAGTGGTGGTGCTGTGTTATGGTGGACACTGGACAACACTTTTTCTCTCTTTTTTTTTTTTATGGTTGTTGGTTGAGAACCCTTGAAGAAAGAGAGGGGTTTATTGTTGAGGGAACAAGAAGGGGAGGGATGAAATAGTGAGTGGAGGGAGGAAGGATTGGGTTTATCTGTCTTCTTGATGTTTGGTTGTGTGGGTTAGTTGTTGTTGTTGTTGTTGATGATGATGATGATAGTACTGTAATTGTTTTTATGGGATTCTCTGGGTGAATGGTTAATGGAGGGGCATAGCTGTTGGGATGGGAAATTTAGTGTGTGTTTGTGTGTTTTTTTGGTAGATATGTTTTGAGAGAATTAGAAAGAGAAAGATTGCAATTTGGGTGGCTATTCTGGGCGGCTGGGGGTTTAAAAAGGGGGATTATAAAATTAAATAAAAAATATATATATTCTTTTCTTCTTCTCTTCTTCCTTTTTATTATATGCCTTATTGTCTACAGCTACAAATACAGAGTAGGCGTAGAGCATATGGGGTAAAAGCGATTGAAAAGGATATGTGGATAAACAAATCAGAGTTTAGACTTTGGTTATGCGCTTAACGATGTGAGCAAATTGAAGTCTCCATAAATAGAGACGAATTTGCTTAATATAATAGAGGTCCTTTGGGGCCTAATGTGTTGATGACTGCTGCACTCCTACGTGGTCTCGACATTTTGGATGCATACACTGATCATACACGCATTTGTTTACCTAGTTACTACTAGTAGTACATAGAGCATGGACTAATGGGTTTTCTTTTTGGTTTCACATTCTCTTTTTAGATAAGAGCTTTTTTTTCCCACTAGTATATTAAGGATAATAATTAAAAAATAAAAAAATTATTTGTAACAGTTTTGAGTAGATCATATATATTAAAAACTTAAAAAACTTAAAAGCTTATATTTTTAATATATAAAATTTTTCATTTTTAATTTCATAACCAAAGACATTCAATAAACTCTTTAGTTAATTAAACAAGTGATTAATTTCTCGCTACTTTTCGCATAAAGGGAGTGCATATTAACGGTTGTTGTCTATGAACACGGCACCGACGTAAAGATATACCAAATTCAAAAAATTTATATATATATATATATATATATATATATATATATATATATATATTGTTTATGATTTTTTTTATCTTTTTTGGTTTGAATTTTTTATATCATGTTTGTATTATTTTTTTATCTAGTTAATTTTTTTTTTATTTTTTTGTGATTAATAAAATAATTTTTAAAATAATCCAACTAATTTTTTTATATTTGATGTGTGTCTAAGCTAAAAAAATTATATTTTTAATTAAATACATATAAACACATCCAATATATATCATATAAGTGTAGGTGTCCAAAATACTTCCTGACACACGGACGCACCACCAACTTCTTAGCTTACTTTGAACCGTAAAAACCACGCTTTCCAATGACGTACTCCAATTCTTTCAATATAAGCCCAATCCCATTCACAATATGGAATAACCCAAAGAATGCCTGACGATTCTTCAGAAGAAAAAAAAAATTGGAAGAAAGGTCATTAACAAATATCAGTATCACTGCAGCCTCCAATCTCAACTTTTTCTGGTTTCTATAATAGTATAGTATATATTATACCATCATATCATTTTTTTTTCTTTTCACTGCGAACATTTGCATGGATTTTATATTTTTTTTTATTGAGCATTTTATATATAATATCATATGACATGACCGAATGAAAATCTATTGTAGGTTCACATGACTAATTAGAAACGATAATTATAACGATTTCTATTTTGCGGGTAGCTTTGGTTATGATTAATGGTAAAGTAGATTCTTCTGATGAATCATTATACAAAGTTGGATCCAATATTAAAAAAATTTATATTAAAAGCGACAAAAGATTTGGAACTCAAGTAGCACAATTTTGATTGTCTGACTATTATTTATAATAACGTAAGCTTACACTCATGTTCATCACAGCTTATCATTAGCCAAATAAACAAATGTGTCTTCTATGCATTGCCTTTATTATTATTAGGTGAAAATTAAACTAATCTTGGAGGCTATGCTAATTTTCTTTTCTTTTGTTTTTAATAATGTGTTCAACACTGTCGCACACAAACAACAGAAAAGTAAATCCAAGTGAAAAAAAAGTTGGATTTTCTAATGACTAATTCATTCATATAACTTAATATAACCATTACTATTTGAATTCAACTAAAGCGTTTTGATTTCTTCTATTTTACCTACGTTTTTCGTTAGAAACCAGAATTAAATGAATTTAGACAACAATTCTAGATTGCATGTATATGCAATCAAGATGTTGTTCTTTTTTTATTGTAGTTATTCTTTTAGTGTACAAGAAAATAAAGAAAATGGCTACCTTATTTTTAAAAAAAGAGTCAAGACACTGAATTCCGGTTACTTCGATTATAGGTTTTCACTACTATTATAATTAATTCACTTGGTTTGTCTTTTTCTGCTTTTGTTTTTTTAGAGTTGATCTGCCAATCGAGCCATATAAAATGCATACATGATTGGATCAACAGTTTGGTCGGGTAAGATTTATAATTATTCTCGAGTTCATAAATTGAAAGAATTTTTATGTAGAACATATCAACGCAACCGAATTACCATTCTTCACCACCTAAAATACAGATAATTTTATCTTACTCCAAATTATTAACCCGTTCGGTCAGGCACTATATAGTATATACTATAGGTCTCAGAAGCTTAATTTTGAACCCACTTTCTATCATGATTCAACTTAGCAACAAGCCATGCCAGATGAGTTGAAGGTCTTGTGGAAGATAACAACCGATGAATATAGGAGTCACCACCTTACCTCCTAACAAGCATGCATTCAGTTGCAGGTGGAGTTAGTGCAATCCCATGGCTCAATTGAAAGATACAAAGCGCAAAATTGACAGCAAACAAGAACATATAAAAGAAAATAGGGTATTTGTGGTTTGATTTGATTCAGTTTTGGCACAAAAGCTCAATTGATCTAAATAATATTTCAATTTGATTAAATTTGAAAAAATATGCCAAATAAATTTAACTATATATATATATATATATATATATATATATATCATAACTATATATAATTATTAATATACAATATATTATCGATTTAGTTTAGTTTGATTCAATTTTTGAAATAAAAACCAAAAATTGAAAACCGATCAATTTTGATAATATAAGAATATCTCCAAACTGATTTATTTCAATTTTGATCAGCCTTTAATTTTCTTAAATCTAATTGGTCATTTTTTATTTTAATTACTTTTGTTTGAATCAATTTTAAACTCCTCTTGCAAGCTAGTATCTATTTATGAGACATATCTTCCCCATTATATAGCTAATTAAAGAGTCAAGTTGCTTTCACCAGTGGCTGCCATTAAAAATTTGCATTTTCTTTGGCTTGATATAAATAATAAATTCCTCTATAGAGTGAACGATGGGATCATCAAGTTCATGTTCAATCTCAATTTTAGTTGGTAGACATCCTCACAAAACCAATCATTCATACTCAATTTAGAAATGTCATGTCCAAGTTAGGTGTTCTCAATACCTTGGAGTATAACAAATATATTACTTATCTTTTTTTGATGAAATATATCTGTTATAGTTTAATTAGTTGTTTTAGCTTTTCAGTTATTAGTTATAAGGGTGAGTTGTGTGATACATATAGTTGAATATGAGTCGTAAATGTGTGTGTGTGTATATATATATATATATATACACACTTGCAACCTGTAACGTCCAGTGATAAGGCGAGTGATCACGATGCGATAAGGCTAAGGAGCGGCTCTCCAAGGAAGTACATGAGAACGATTACATACCGAATGAGAGGATCTTGAGTCTGGATAGATATGGGACTATACAGTTAAGGAGGCTTATATGAATTGATTAGGACTACCCATCCACAAAATGCATATTTCTTTTGGTAGCCCATTACGAAAGAACTCAAGTGACGTGGTTGACTTGGGGTAATTTTGAATGGGTGACTTCTGAAAAATTTTCCCAGGAAACGTGTAAGTGACAAAGCACTGAAAAGATATTGATTTGTAGGGACAATCAACAATCCATAAAACAGCAAATGATGTTACACAACCTCTATCTTTCAATTTGATTTACGCATTTTCTTGAGTCTTCTCATCCTTTTTCACTAATAATTTGGGCACAAATTGTAAGAGGCAAACTTTTATTAAAATTATAGTTTATATTTTCCAAAAGTTAAACCGAACACTTTATTCAACAACATCTATAGCCTATTGATTTGATGCATTTCTTAAGCACCAGGAACTCTCACCACTGTTTATCCCGGCCATTTCCACGAAATGCGGCTAACAAAAGGTTCAAAGGAGAAAACAACGTAACCCTCCATAGTTATCGTCACTTCCTCCCTGGCCTAACAAATGCACCATTTCCCAATCTGTGAAATTTAGCCAAATGCGTGCTAATAAAATTAAAAACTATTTAACTCACAATGTAACAACACCAACGACAATTAATTCTTACTATCACTTCACTAATTGATAATTGATATTCCTGCTTCTCACAGTCTCGTTAATATTTTCAGAACCGCAGCACATCCAACATTTTGCACTTGGACATGGTCTTATTAGCTTATGACGGACGGGTAAATATGGGATGAAGGTGAAAATCACTCTTACGATAAAATCACCTATATATATATATATATATGAACATTTTTATGTGTGTACAGACGATCTATTAGCGAATTTCTAATATTAAATCTACAAATATATTTTGATTTAATTTATTTATATAACTGAGATTAAATTTTCATTTCTATTCATTTAGTACATTAAACAAATGAGTTTACTTAAATGCCTAATGAATCAAATTTAAATAACTTAACGAATAACTTAATTCAAATTTTTTTATTTATATTAACTTAATTCATATATGCCCTCATTATTTTCACTCCTCATTTAAATAGAGATATCTAAGGAGTTGGTTTTATTTGAATCTTGTTCGTTTGTTAGGTCGAGTCGACTTAAATTTGTTTGGTTGGCTGTACCTAACAAATTAATAGAATGGATCTTAAAAATGGGCATGGATTGTTGTTAAAAAATATGCCGAGTTTGACAGACTCCATAAACCGGATCCAATTATACAGCTCCATTTCAAAGGCATAAACCGTAAATTATAGTACGAGTAGTGATTGCTAGCATGCACATAGATGTTCAAATCTAAAACGTTACTCCAAAAAAGAAATTGAGGAAGAAAAAGGAAATGAAAGAATAATTTAAAAAAGAAAAATGAAAGTGACTCATAAATTTAGGGAATTGATAAGTGATTTGATATGATACGGGGATATATAGGGACGCGTGTCGGCCGGGTTTAATTAAAGAATCGGTTCTGGTTCATCCGTCGGGAATCGCTCATAATGCCGACAAACAAACGCATTTACATCAAACTTTAACTGTTTATAAACTAATTCATCCTTTTTCATTATAATTAGTAGTGGTATTTACTTTTATATTCATGGTAGACAAGAAGCAGTGCACGTGACTTGTGTTGGCACGTGCAGGCTGTGTACGATAGCAAAGTATAAAGAATTGTTCTTTTACTTTCGATTCGAGGAAGAACGATGCTATTATTATTCTCTATCAGTTTTTGTTAGATAAAAGTTGCCATCAAGTTTCTCCATATAACTAACGTCAAATGTTTAAAAAAAAAAAAATTTCCCGTTAAAAAGGAAATTACTTCATTATTGAAGTTATTTTCAATTGAATACATCAAAATTGACATTAGAGTTTTGCTAATCAATAGTTCAACGATACAATCTTAATTTTCAAAAATAAAAAATAGATACATACATTAATTATATTAACTTTGAAATACAGTGAAATTGATCCAGACTCTTTTTTATCCATAAAATTTATTTAAGAGGTCTCTAAATTTGAGATATGATTATATCATCCTCCTTTTCATTATACATTCAATAATATGTTTAGAAAGTCATTGTTACATGTATAAATAAAAAATATTTAAAATGAATTTTATCAAATCTTTAAGCATATTAATATAGTTTATCTTAAAAAATGGAAAATTAAAACAGTGATTTGCTTATCCTGTAGCCTTATAGTTTCTACTTGATTAAGAAATGGGGACTATTGGTTTGCCCCCTCTGCTCTCTCTGATAATAGATTGAAATTGAAAATGGAAAAGCAAGCGATGAGAAAATAAAATATATAAAAAAGAGAAATTTTTTTGATACTCTATAAAATTCATAAACATTGATATCTTTTAAATAAATTATAATTTAAAATTTATTATGCGTTTTATAAATTAAATTTATTAATATTTTAAATATTTATAATTAAATTATATCTTTTATATTCTAAAGGATATTAATATTTTTGAGTTATCACAGTTAAAACCATGAAAAAAAATAAAGCATAGGGGAAGAGAAAATCCCATGGATTGACAGCACACTCCACTGACCGTCTTATGATTTCAAAGACGCCCGATTTGACATTTGACTTGTCTTTTCAGTCTCTCTCTCTCTCTCTGTGTCTGCAAACTGAATACACGGTTGCACATTACATTTCAATTTTAGCAGCTTTTGCTTTTGTATACGTACCAATTATTTGGTCAAGTATATTAACCACACACACATGCCATGGATAATAATTTGGGGTTTTCCATGCTCCTATACAAAGCGAGAAGTACGTATGGGCGAGCGTACATCACTCTTCTTCACTGCCAGTGATGGTTTGTCATGTTTAATAGTGTCCACTATTTAAGCATTTACTTTGTTAGTTTCGTCACTTTCATTTTAGTACTCCTCCAGTTTTTAAACAAATGTTAAATAAAGTTGGGGCTTAGAGTTTGAAATCAAATAAATTTTAAATAAATTTTATTTTTTTAAGTACACATGAATTAAAAATTAAAAACATTAAATAAAATTTACTTAAAGTGTATTTTACAATATTATCACACTATTAATTCTATTTTTTTCTTCAATTCCCTTCTATATCATCTGTTCATCTCTCTTATTTTGTTAAGACATTTTAGGCAAATTATAAATTCATTCCATAAGAATAAAATAGAGAACAATTAATCAATATTGTTTACTTTTTTAATACAACGGAGATGTAAATATAAAAGATAGTTTCAAAAGTAACACTTATTTAAAAACAAAGAAAGAATGTTTAGAAACAGTTTGACAATTAGCTTTACTCAAAAGACTTTCTTAAAGGGTAATACAATTTAACGTAAAGTTTTTAATATTTTTATATAAATTTTATAATTCTTCAATTATGTAAAACATGGATGAATATATTCTTTTTGGCACAACTAATTCCAAATTTTAGGGGATGAGGGGGGTTAAGTCAAACCCTAATTCAAACTGATTTAATTTTTATGTCAGATTATTTTTTGAACCCGAATGCTACTTAATAATAACCCAATTAATGATAGGGTTAGACCAAGTTAACCTAATATTTAGATAAATATTAAGGATTTGAACATAATGCATATATCATAAAATTTTAGATGTAAGAAATAAAATTCAAGAGATATTTTTTAATAAATGCATCAAAACAAGTGTCAACACAAAAATAACGATGTGTTATTGTAGATGTATTAATTAAAATGTAGGAATCTTACAACTTATCACTGGTTTTTTTAAAGAAGTATTAGTTTTTAACTAGGTCAAGTCATCCTGTATGACATAAATCCGATCCAAAAAACACCCCAAATTAAATTACATAATCCAACCTGACCTCATAAACTTCAGGACAGGTCAAGTTTAAATGCCCCCACGTACCAAACTTCATATGAATATACAATATTTTCTTGAAGAGTTGTCTATCAATTGTAGTTGTAAAAAATTATATAAGTTTTGCTTTTAGTATAAAATGACGTATGTGAATATAAACATATAATAAAATATCTAGAAATTATTTGCGAACTGAATTATTCAGACTCAAACGTTAAGTATTATTTAAATAAGATCAATTGAATAACTTATTTGACCAAGATTTAGGCATATATCTAATCATTGAAAGTTATTTCCGTTAAAAAAAAAAAAAGCGGTAGTTTCCAAACAATGTTACTATTTTACAATAATTATGCACTGATTAACTTATACGCGATATGTATGAAACGTCAATCCGTGTCTTTTTCTTTTATAGAAGGATCATGATCTACCCGGTCCATAAGCTTTATACATACTGGAAACTATCACATGGATTAGTTACTATGTTTGTATCATCAAAGAACCGATAATTACAGTGAGAGGGATTCTTGCACGAGGGTGTTATGATGCTTTTATTAGCACTAAAGAAAGAATTATGCTCTTTTAAAGTGAAAAAATTGATAAAATAAAAAAAATTATTTATTTTTTAATTATTTAATAAGACCTATATATAATAAAAATTATTGATTTAAAAATAATTAATCATTCACTTTTATATTTTATCATTCTCTTCAATTTATCATCCTAAATTTCCACATGAAAGAAATGGAAAAGATAACAAACTGTACAGCAGGGAGGGAGTGGGGGTCAAGTCTTTGAAAATTTTGCTGCGCGACTCTCGGACGTGTGACAACGAAATGATGCACGTTCATTCTGATTTATATGGTTGAGTGTACCACATGAGACGCATCTTATTCTTGTGCCTGCCTTTACCTAAACCAACTTAAGTTCCACGACAATATATATGGCCTAATTGCTTCACGTGCTTAGCTTGCTTGCACCCAGCTTTAATTTCATGAGCTATATATCAATTGGCTTTGGCGTGTGGCATTCGCAATTAGGCAGTTCCTCCCCCTCATAATATTGTATCTCTTTGTTGTTGAATACGCTGAAAATGGACTACAGTTATTTTATGTTCTCTTTTATTATGTTAGTAGTGAAAAAAGACACAAGTTTTATCATAACATTACACTCATGTTAAAAAGGATATGAAAATTGAAAAGATATTAATTGGCTAATTTTACTTTGATTTGAAGTGAAAATTATTTCATTGAAAGGTAAAGTTTTCATCCTCTATTCCTTAAACAATGTCTTTACAACATTGGTTATAAAATTCATTGTACTATATACTCTATCAATTTCTCTTTTTGACTTTCAAAGCAATAGGCTATTAGCTAGATATACATATAGGTGCTTTTGAGACAAGTTGGGAAAAATCATCGCAGGCACCCCCTTAAAGGAGATGGCCCTTCGACCTTTTTGTCTATTGAGTAGTCCTTTCAAAGTACTTTATCAAATTTCTTTACCTGAAACACTGTTTGTGGCAATGGAACTTTTTCACAAATGATGTAACACATCAGTTATTACGAGAAGGGTTTTACTCATGAATTTTAAGTAGAGAAGCTTGATCTAATGTGACAATGACACTTGCAAATAATGGAAGTTGAGACCATACGGCAATGCTTGATGATAGTCGAACACATAGAAATTGATGAGTTCATTTGGAATTAAATTGAACCTTCAAGCAAAACTGTAGATGCTCAAATTAATTCTCCATGTTAATAAACCCGGGAAATTAAATGATATCAATCTATTACATCATATCGGTAATAAAAGAAAAAAAAATCAATCTAGGCATCGAATATGGATTATTACATAGCCTAGCTAGGTAACTTATTAAATTTCTTAGGTAGCACTTGAGCTATATGGAACTGTAGAAGTCAAGGCAGCATCAATACAGTGAGCTATCATTGTCTTTTTGAATGAATTGATTTGATTTCCCATGTTGAAATTAGCTTGAGGCACTTGTCCTCTTGCGCCGCGCGCTGTCGAACTCCCCAATCTACTCTCTATCTATCTATAAGCAAGCTGGCCACTGCCTAATCTATTAGACTGAAATTCAAGATCATCTTTGAGTACCAAGTCCATGCAATTGAGGTATGAATGTCATATCTCGAAAGCACACAAGTGATTGAAATATCTTCCTTCTAGTACTTCCTCCTCTAAGTTAAGGGACAAAGGGAATTGGTAATACAGGTGGATTGTCTGACTATAAGTGTATTTGAATGGTTAACAACTCGTTGACCTTTGACTCTGACCAAGCGTGGTGGTATCCAATACATAATGTTTTCTTTTTTCCTTTGTCGTCTTTGTCAAAAGGGTAATGTTAAAGTGAAAAGGTTTTAGATATGAAACAACATAATTATTATATATATAATATATATTATGATTACAGTAGATTATATATGTTTATTTGTGTGAAAGCTCGACTTAAATCTGTATATAAATTTTAAAATAAGATTAAGATTCTGTGACTCTTATCAAATTATTGTATTATATGGTGTTCGGTAAGATAGTGATTAGACATCGTGTTATTGGGAAACGATGGGAATTCCATAGAAAGAAAGTGGTTGAATCTCTTGTTGATGTTTTTGTGGAGGGTGTAAGGTCAAAAAATTCCACAATGAAATTTGCCATGTATATGCTGCAAGGTGGAGGAATACTATTGGAGCCAGTTCATATTAAATCTTTCACATCCATTAACAAATTCTAACCCTTCTCTTTCAAAATTAGCGCCCCTCTTCCTATTATCTCTTTCACATTAACACCCTGATTTTGGGTCTCTGTTCATCAGCACAATTTATTGATTAATTTTCAATGGAGGGTCGGCGAGTTTCTGATAGTGGTATGTTACATAGACCTAATAAAGGTATAATGAACACCAGGTGGTTGACAATGTGGTTTACTTTCGCCGCATGTGGATTCTAGGCCATATACAGATTCTTTAGTTTATATATATATATATATATATATATATAAGGGATCCGTTTATTTTAAAAGTAAGTTTACTACACTTACTCTATTAAATATTTTCTTATTAACAATATATTTCATCAATCAAACTATTGAATTTTGTGATATTATTTTCATGATAAGCATATCAAATTTCAAAAAAATTAGACATTGATAGATATATAATCTAATATTTGAGATTTACATGTATTTTCAAAACTATGTTATGCATTCAAATAAAAAGGGATAATGGAGTATTAAACTGTTTTGAAATTTTATAAAATTTTATATACTTGATATATTTAGTGGGAACTTACAATTCAATAATTGGATTCCTGAAATTAATATCTATAAAAAAAATTATTCAATAAAGTAAGTATACAAAGAGTTACTTTTGGAGTAAAAGAATCCCTCCTCATATATATTTTATATACTTGATATATATATATATATATATATATATATATATATAAGTTACATCGATGTAATTTTAAGATAGTCACATCACTTATAATTTTTTATAAAATAATTTCTTTATTGATCCAACCATTGAATTACAATTACATGTCACAAGGATTATTTGTGCCCAATTTTATAAAAATTAAACACTAATAGCAATGCAATCATGCATATCTTATTTTTGTTCATTTTAAACTTATATATTACATTGATTTTGATGTACATAAAATTATATATACCAAATAATTTTACATTAATTTAAAATTTTATAGACATAATCTGTATGATATGAGCTTTTAATCCAATGGTGAGTTTTGTAAAAAAAAACTACACTAATAAAAATTTATTCAATAATGTAACATTTATTTAAAGTTATACTGGTGTAACTTAATCTTATTTTATTATATTATATAAAAAGAAAAAGAAAAATAATAAAATAAAACAAATCCTTTTTTCTTTGTAAGAAATAGGATTCTTGGGATAGAAATAAACAAACCATGAATAAATCTAAGCGACTTTTTCTTAAACCCAAACGATCTTTTCATAGGCGTTTGCCCTTGATCCAATTGGGGGATTGAATTGATTATAAAAACATGAGTTTAAGTAGTCAATTTATTAGTGAACAAGGAAAAATATTATCTAGACGGGTGAATAGATTAACATTAAAACAACAACAATCAATTATGATTGCTATTAAACAAGCTCGTATTTTATCTTCATTACCTTTCTTAATAATGAAAGAAATTGAAAAATGCGAGTCAATCGTTAGAACTACTAGCTACCTTTCCTAAAAAAAAAAAAACCTAGAGTTATTCTTCAATTGAATTCAAATTTGAATTAAAACTAAAATCCAATTTAAATTGATGTTTGGTTTGAAAACTACGCCAACCAAATTTAGTTACGTTGTTCTGTTATAAAAAAAAAAATCATGAAAAAGAATACATATATGGGTTAGTATCAATTTACACCAGTGTAACCTTAATAGCTTTTTATAAAATAATTTTTTTACCGATCCAATCATTGAGTTTTAATTACTTATCGTAAATATCATTATCCCAAATTTTAGAAAAATTAAACATCAATAAGAATGTAATCACGGAGCCCTTATTTTTGTTCATTTTAAACATATATATTATGTTGATTTTGATGTATATAAAAACTATGCCAAATGATTTTAGATTAATTTGAAATTTTATAGGCATGATCTATATGATGTGGACTTTTAATCCAACAGTAGATTTTGTTAAAAATTAATCCAGTAAAAAGTTATTTAACGATGTAATAGTTGTTTAAAGTTAATTGATGTAACTTGATTCTAATCCATATATATATATATATATGAAGTGGGGTTTGTTACACTAAGTATAAGCCTTTGTATACTTACACCCTTTAATAACTTTTTATGGGTATAAAACTTTGTCCATTCAACCTTTGAATTTAAATTTCTCATTAGAGTTAAGTATACAGATCGCGATTAAGGGCGATCGTTTAACTCACAATCCGCACAAAAATGCACAAGAAAATTTTTAGTCCACATTTCATGGATTTTTTTTATCCGCACCACTTAACTCACGTGCTAAATGGGTTTAGCCTGCAAATTCGTGGACCAATTTGCATAATTTATTTTAAGCATAAAATATATATAAATTATAATTCTATCAGTCCAAACCCATGCATTCAGTAGTCTAGTAGTTTTACTATTTTTTTATGATTGGAGGAGTTATGCATATTGATTGATTTGTATGTTATTATTTTTAAAAAAATTAACATTTGGATTTTTGAAATTGAATGCTCAATTTTAATATTTGCAGTATTTAGTAATTAGTATTGTTTATTTGTTTAAAATTTAAATTGAAAATTGGATACCATAAAGAAAAGTGTGTATATATATTTTGCTAAGTAAAATATATTGTGTAAATATAAATATATAATATAGGGTATAAAAAAAAGTTAAAAAAATGTGAAAGGAAAAAAAGAAAAAGAGCAATGTGGGCTTCACTGATTTGCATGTTGGTCCATGGACTTGTGGGCTTAAAAAATGTGAAAAGAAAAAAAAACTACACCAGTTAGTTCAACTTGCGAGCTTATGCTGGGTGGTCGCACGACAAGTCCAAGGTGGAGTCCATTTATGAAATGGATAAGCCCTTTACGGTTTAACTATAGTCCATCGCGACTTGGATAACAATTTGACCGCATATCCACCTCTAGTTCTCATAGGAGATCAAATATATAAAATTTCATACAATTTAAAAATGATTTGATATTTCATCATGCTACTTTATTTTGATGGATAATATGTTTTTGAAAATACTAGTAAATATCAATTATTAGAATACATGCCTATTGTTGTCTATTTTTTTGAAATTTGACATGTTTAATCGTCAATATAATATCATATAATTCAAATGATCGGATAACTTAAATTCAATTTCTATAAAGGGTTATTGACTAGTGTAAGCGTGCAAGACTTACACCTAAAACAACAAAATAATCAAGTTGATTAATTAATGGGCATATATTGAAATATCATTGAGTAACATACCAATACCATTTATTTAAAAATAAGTTAAACTCCTAATCTATTAGATAATATGCTGGATTGATTAGCACGGCATTATTTATCTGTAAGCGATTTAATCCAGAAATTAATGTATATTTTATCACTTCAACGGGAAAGGCTTCCCACAATATTCCGACACACACGTCGTAGTTTTAATAAATTATGTTTATAGTACGTGCAAAAGACGAAAGCCTTATCATTTACCCCAAAAAAAGACGAAGAAATTAAAGCCTTATGTGTTGAATATTGTCATTTATGACAATTATATAAGTGAATGTTTACGGAGATGCGATTGAAGGACCCTTATAATAATTTTATTGGCGGTACATAAGCGACCATTATAATCAAAACCATCACAAGCATAATTTGCAATGAGCTCCGTTAATGTTTGTTGTTTGTTGGATACGTTTGTTGTGAACTCAAATCCTGTTTTTCCTTTCTTCTGTGTCTATATGGGTTGAATTTAAAATCCTACATGAACCTTCCACCCTAATTCATGGAACTAAGAGAATTAAAATATTCATGTGATTTAATCAACGATAGTTGTTTTATCGACAAAAAGAATAAATAAATGTTTCTCAGCGCATTGATATATATTGCAAATAATCACGAATATAACTAGTAGCAACCCACACTTTAATTATCTTGATTCCCGTCCCTTTGCGCTTAGTTTGTAAAGCAAGCCAAGTTACCTAAGACCCCTTGAAAGTGACCCAAGAAATAAGAAAAACCTTCGCTCAACAACTTATTCAAAATTGGCACAAATAACTGAATTAAGTAATCTACCATCTTTTTCCCTTTTTTTCCGAAAAAATTTACAATGAAGGAAAAGTTTGCCTTAGTTTAGGACAGGTGCATCCAAACTCGTTAAACACTTATAGAAATACTTATAGTAGATCATCTATCAATAAAAAAAATTGATAATCAAACTCAAATTATGACAATACATGAGTGGAGAAAGTTCGACAAGTAAGTAACTCACTGTCTAATTCATCTTAAACTTAACATAATCTGTTTAGCTTGAATGAAAACGACTCGACAATTACTTCGATATTCGACTGGATTCCAGTTCTTTAGTAATTCATAATGCGTTACAGCTTTGAGTGTGACTGAGAGATTTATATAAACGTTTGGAAAGGGATACGGAATAAGATACTTAAAAAAGCCTACTCATAATGACAAAAATTCTACAAAGGGATATTATTAAGGTTTAATAATTTGCTATTAGCATTGATTTTTCCCTTCATGGGTAAAACACGTTCACTTTTTACCTTATGGGAAAGGCCAAAATGGAATCCGTGACCCTAGTCCAAGAGATTTGACAAGGGAGACAACCTCTAAACATAATTATGATGAAAAAGGTAGCTAATTGCTGCTACTCAAGCACATAAAATCATTAAACAAAGCACTTGAACCTGCTACCCTAGTAATAATTATCTTTGGAAGTTTTGGAAAGAAATGAGTAATGTGATAGTCTAGTCATTGATGACCCACCTAGCTTAATTGGGTCGCATGCAAAACGCTTTCACATAGCTAGTGTCATAGGAACTTTTATTTGCAATCAAACCCCAATCGGTTTTTGGGTCCACCTCCAATAATCTTGTTTGCCTATTTGACCATATATAATAGATGTGTGTCAGAATGTAAAATGTACCGGAGCCATTCATTTCAATTCTCCAAGAGTTTAATCAGTTCATATTTCTGTTTCTGATTATTTTCACAGTGAAACTCAAACTGGAGCAAATATACTCGTTTCATGTTTCCCTTCGCACTTTTTTGTAGTTGCACTGATTAATTCAATAATCATTCTAAACATATACCTTCTCTATTTTTAGATAATTGTCCGGCTTCAAATTTTTATTTTTTATAAATAATTATATATTTAAGAATTTCAGATAAAAATTATTATTTTTTCCAATGATACCCTAATGGAAAAGAGGGAATAAATAAGAAGCAATAATTAAAAAAATATTAGTATTAAGAGTATTTTTGTAAAATAGATATATATAGATCTTGTTAATATTGAGAAATTTTTAATTATTTTTTTAAATGACAAAAATGGGTAGTTATTTTCACACGGACGAAGTATAATTTATCGGTATAATTATGACTTCTGAAAACTGGACCCATGTTAACCGAATCTTCAATTAAAAAGTCTACTTGCTTAGAGAAAAAGAAATGGAATTGCCGGACTAAGATGAAAGATTAACGCGCGTAAACATATTTTCAGAGGAGACAAAGTATCCATAAGGAGCCCTATATATAATATAGTTATAGCGTTGTGTAGAAGTTGTAGTGAATAGTGCAAAGTGAAATTAAACTAAATTAATGGCTTGAGTGACCTTGTAGGACTTCAGGAGACCACGATCCACATATCAAAGAAGATCGATCGAGAGGAAAGGAAGATGACTTTCTTGTACACAAGTGGAGATATTTTGTTGGTTTTACATGGTTTAATTATTGTGCCCAAATTAACTATAGTACGAACAATGTAAACAAAATTTAAAAAATGCTAATTATATAATTAAAATTAAAATAATATACACTTGATAATATATAATGAAATATGAACTCATATTCCAAAATTGAGAACTCGTTTGATACTCTTATTCTAAATATATACCATTATTTTTTTTTGGTTAGTTTGTGAATATGACTCAGTAATATATTTTATATATTTTAAATATATTTTTTTAAAAAATATTTTATGCATAAAAAAATACATTTTAAGTTAATAGTAGTTTATATAATATTACATGCGACAAAAATTAATCATTAAATATTTAAAAGTAGGAGAACTGCTTACAAAATAAGAGCACCAATAAAATTTCCTCTAAAATTACCTTAAAAAATTTAAGAAATAAATACAGAAATTTTTGCATAGATATAAATTTAATATCTTATATATAATATACTCACAATAATATTAGTGAAACTCAAAAATACATAAAAGTATCTTAAATAAAATTGGTATTCCTTTCATTTTAATTAATTTGTCTAATTTTTTTAATTTAAAATATTTGTCCATTTTTAATATTAAAGTAGCACTATTTTTTTCTTTACTTATAAAATTTCATATTATTATCAAGATCAATTTATTATTTTTTATTATGCATATTATTTAAAAAAAAAAGATAAATTGAAATGAAAAAAAGTAAAATATAGTTTTATCATAAATATGTTTACATATGGGACAATCTTTCAACATATACTAGCAAAAGCGCACTTCCTCTAACTTCCCATCCCTTTGACCTCCACCGATTAGGGCAACAATGCCATCATCACAACACAACACAACACTAACATGGGTGGGACTAAAGCAGTGGGGGGCTGCAAGTGTCTCTCTCTCTCTCTCTCTCTCTCTCTACATCACATGACAACAAATTTTTGTGGGCCCCACTTAATTTCTAGATTGATGGGGGTTGTCTTCCTAGATTCACCTTGTTTGACGTTAGTGTTAGAAAAGCAGATCTGCAATTCATGGCCTTTGCTTTGGGACTTTTTCTCAATTAGAATCAGCAGCATAATCAGAACCATTGGCTAGCTGCAGGAGAAGACTGAACTTGGGAACGAGATTGCTTTCAGTTTCAGGTGCAAACCGGAAAGAAAGCACCCCCCAAAATGGGCCCCACAAAAATACCACAAGGTGGTCTGCTGCAAAAGGAGGGTCAATATTGCTTCTGACTTTTCCCCAATTCCGCCCCATCAAAAGCATTCCCAAGCAAATCATATGTGTAATTGAGTTCATAACAGCAGTCTTTAATTTGTTTATTATGGATGCATGCTATTATACACATATATCATCATTTTAAATTGTGGTCGGGTTGCGGTTGGGTTGCAATGCAGAAAATTTTGGAACAATACTATTGATGCGATCACAATTGTTGATATGATGAGATTATGGAAGCATCGCAACAGTAATATTGTAGCTGCAATTTTACATTGCGGACCGAAATTTAAAATTATTATTGAAATTAAAATGAAAAGTCCTCAAACTAATTAACTGTACACACTTTGTGGATAATAAGATTTGGCTTAGCACATGTGCGCAAAATCATCCATTAATTTTTGGTCTGGAAAGGCTCTCTCAGACAAGTAGATAGAAGCCATTCTTTTTCCAACAACAGATAGAGATTGGAAATTTGGCTTTTGTATCAGACTCTCATTAACTACAGTGAATTACAGTTAGCATGTGTTGTAATAGATCTTTCGCAGCAAGGAGCTTCACATGATTGAAGCAAGCACATAATTAAAAGGTACTTTTTTTTTCACCATGGAATGAAACATAAAGTTGTTAGCTTTGCATGCAACTATATATATATATATATATATATATATATATATATATATATATATATATACTCATTTATCTGTAAGCTTTTTCGTTTTTCCGAGAAAAAACCGAATCTAAAACAGTAAAACCTTTACAATATTTAACTTATAAAAAATTATGATTTATTTATATAATAACATAAAAGGCACATATGTACAGTAGAACCAGGGCATTGGGACATAGCTAGTTGAGGTTGTAAAGTGGTTATCTCATTGGGAAGCCACTCATTGGTGAAATTTTAGCCTCAAATTACATAATGGCCCAAATTCGAACGCCACTTCCACTTGTCCCAGCCCTTGTAAATACTTTGAAAATGGTTTATGCTAGTAAAGTCACTTCATGCAATGCCAACTAATGATGTAACACCAGCTTCTAACACAACTGGAAGTTATTGCTTATTACTTCAACTTGAAAGTATCTCTGGCCAAAAGAAGAATAATATTCATTTAGAAACAAAACCAATCATAACATTGAAAGTCCTCATCCTTAATTGCACATGAACATTCTAGGACTCCTAACTATAGCTACTCAACTTACTGCCTACCAGAAGAATCCATACATAAGTGATCCTAGGTCAAGCAACTTGAGTCAATGCTTTTCAATCTTTCATATAAAATTAATCTGTTTTTGGCTAGGTAGGTAATTAAGATGCATATTCATTCTTTACTATTGCAAGTTTTGGACGCGTTCATTTTTCACAGTGGATGTTAGTAATGTTTTTTGGATTCAATATGTTTTCTATCTACCGAGTGAGTCAGAGCTGACAAGGAACTACAATAAAAGCAGTATCTACGTGTTCTTTTCTCTAAAGCAAATTTGAACTCTTGTGGGTTATTAATAATTAGTTGTTTTTCAAATTAGTTTTCCACTCTGGATTCGATCAAGGTTATCTATGTAGAGCTAAATTTTATAAGATAACAGAGTCATCCCACAATTAAATATACAAAGAGATTCATGCATTTTTTTTTAAACCAATAGTAAGTACTTGAATTAATTTTAACGGTAAACTGAAATTTAACAATTTCGTGTATATGGTTAACTAACACTTGCGCATCACACATTTAATTTATTTTTCACTATTAATTCAGTAAAAAATTATACCCTGCATATTGAGTTATAATGTTTTAAAATAATATAAAGTATAAGCACATATTTATACTTACAATCGGATTAATCTGGTTGTATTTGTGAGAGATATATAAAGAAAAGGGCTAATTGAGAAGAGAATCACACAAAAGTAATATCTTTGGGTTTTATTTTTTACTAAATACCCAAAATGGCTTTTAGAAATATAATAGGAAAACACTCAACAACCCGACAAATATGTCAAACCGACTAACGTGTTAAAGTTTCTTTGAATTTTGATTTTTTTTTCCCATTTATCAAGTATAGATTGTTTTTCTCCTTTCAATAAATATTTGATAACTCAGTCGGGCACAAATAAATCGTTCATTTGGCTCGGGTTGTGTAGAAATGCTCAATATAATAAGAGAGAAATTAATCAATTAGAATTTAAAAGTTCTTCCCTCATATTTTGAAAAATAAGATAAATCGATCTCTGTTATATAGATCTATACAATTAAAATATATTATACTATATTATATGGAGGATTTTAGGTATTTCTAGGAACATTTTAAGTATTTAGTCAATTTTTTTTTCAGATAATATACAGACATTCATATTAAGAAGGAAATGCCAAAAGAGAAAATGACATATAAATTAAGAGTTGTGTTATTTATACTTATGGGATGTGGATATCATATCAACTCATACCTTATTTATTATTAGATGAAATGTGGATCCCATTCAAATAAAATTCAAATCTCATAGAATAAATTGATCTCTCTTATATAGATCCATACAATTAAATATATACTATACTATATGGGGGATTTTAGGTATTTCTAGGAACATTTTAAGTATTTAGTCAAAATACATAAATCCATATTAAGAAGGAAAGCCAAAAGAGAAAATGCATATAAGGTAGGAGTTGTGTTATTTATATTTATAGGATGTGGGATATTGTATCAATTCATATATTATTTATTATTAAATTAATGGAATATAAATCTATTTAAATAAATTTCAAATCTCATTATATAATAAATAAGGTATGTGTTGATATAATATTTCACATTCTATAAGTGTAAATAATATTTTTAATAGGTTAATTAGATGTCAGAATTATGCAAGAGGGGACATGATTTTATTGGTGGTGAGAAGTAACTAAATGAAGAAGGGGAAATGACAGAAGGGAAAGAAGAGAAGTAGGGGTAATTGAATGTGTGTATCACACGATGGAGAGTGGTGGTGGGGGTAGTGCTGGGGAGGGAGGCAATACCGTAATAGGTTAAAAGTGCGCGATGGATGGATGGATGGATGGATGGATGCATGATGATAATGATGATAATGGCGTTTTAATGATTCCAAATGATTTGACAAGACAATGAGTGCATGTGATGCAGACACTTGAACTGACCTTTCGAGGAAAGGCTAAGCCTTGTAGCAATGTTGAAGAGAGTAGACGTGAGTCCACACACCACACACCACACACTCACACTCGCACTCTGTTTGCGTTGTGTTGTGTTGTGCATTCTGATCTCTGATGAGTCTCTCTGACTCTGACCCAACCATCCATCACGGACACAGTGCTTGCATATGCCAGGCTTCACCCCCTCACCTCAGTTTAGCCTTTCCACCTGAATACGGCTACCATCCGTACCATTCCCCTAGGCAAACCGGTCTCTAATAATGCCCCGTTCCCTTATTCTCTTATTTCAAAATTACATGATATTTTATAATTAATCAAAATCTCCTGCCAAATTATATTACTCCCTCTATTTTTCATTGCTAATCATCTTAGGAGATCTGGACAATTTAATACACTAAAAAGCTAATTTTTTTAAGATAACTACAAATAAAAAAAATGAAGAAAATCGTTTTTATTAGTAATAAATATGGTTTTAAATTACGGCTGTAACCATAGTTGAGGCCATAATATTGTTAGTATGGAGCTTTTAGCAGTCGTATCACATAATTTTCACATCCCAATGCAACCATCTTAATCGCAATCCTAATTGGAATTTAAAACCATGACATTAAAATTTGGAGAAATTAGGCAATTTTTCAAATTGAAATTGTTTCTTCATTATAGAAGTTGGGATTATTTGTTACTTTCAATGTTTTTTTTATAGGTGGGCCGTAGCTTATTTTAACTCTCTCTATCAAACCAATCAATCATTACACGTGTTGAAAAATCATTAAGTCTCTTCTTTCGACCCTCCCTTCTAGGTGCTCACTTTCTTTCTCTGATATATTCTATGATTTTAGTTTACATGGTTCTATTGAGGACAAAGTACTATTTTGGAGGTGGGCAAGCATTTATACGTTTGGGGGGTCTCTCATGCATGGCACTGACTTCCACGTGCCATCTCTCTTTCTGGCAGATGGACATGGTCAGTGTTCACTGATGATCAGAGGTAGCCAGAGGGGCTTGGTACTCAAAATAAACAAGGGTGGGGGCAACAATTTTTAATCTTAGTAATACATTAGAGAGAGAGAGAGAGAAATCAAATATGACTCATGCAAACAAAATGACTCACATGTCTCTTCCCTCTATCAAATTGAAGTCTCTCTCATTCCTTTTGCCTTTTACTTGCTCTTAGACTGAGATTGTCATTGAGTTGATCCATCTCTCTTTCTCTCTCTTTCAGGTTTTGGTCTGTTCAGTGGCCTTTTATAGACCCCACTGTGTTAACTCCAGTTAAGAGTGTGTAGCCATAATTAGCCACTAGGTATGACTCACATAAATTTCACCTTCTATCTTAATTACAATACAAGGGCAATCTAGCTTAGCTTTCTGATGTAATGCAGATTTTTTTCTTAAGGGAAAAAGCTTTTAATTCTTTGTTTAAAAACAGACAATACAACGAGAACCGTATATTAGAAAAAAAAATGGAAAAACGATAATGATTAATTACTCTTTAAAATTAGCCAGTTTCTATTAAAACAACAGAATCTAACAAGATGTTCTACAAATGGAAATTTTTGTCCATAAATAATATCCTTTTCACTATTCCCTAATTATTTATTAACACATTATCTCTCCATGTGTTAATAAATAATTAAAGATAAAAAATGAGACATAATTTAAAGACAAAAAATTTCTATTTGATATCCTACAAAGGTAAAATGTTCCATGGATTTATTAGCTATTCCTTAAGGTAGTTTCCACTACACAGTCGGATGAGGCTCAAGCCTCGCTCTCTATCCATCATTTCAAGACTTTTTTTAAATATCTTATTCTTTTTTTAAAAAATAAAATAAAATAACTGTGCAATGAAAACTATAGTGCTTATCCGCTCTATTATTATTTCTGAGCACTTCCTTTTCTTATTCTTGAGTTCATCGCATTTATGTCAATTGTTGTTGTTGTTGACTGAAAGTAGGATTGGGCCAGCTATCTAAGGCCTAACATGGCTAAGTAAAATAAAATAAGGGGGATATTGAAACACCAATCAAACAACCAACGAGCTTCATCCAAACACAGTGAAGTCATTGGATAAGAGTAGCAGTTAAAGTGGGTGTGTTTGTTTCAAATGATTATTTGAATACAAAAATGATTTTTTTTCCAAAATAAATTATTTTTCATATAGTTACTAAAATTTGTTTCTACTTCAAATCTAAAATTGATTATTTTAAGTTATTTTTAACTTCCGAGTCGCAGTTAATACGAATAGCGCTCTTACATTAAAAAAATAATTTTTTTATCAAAATAATATGAAACAAAACGCAACTCATATATATTTTTTCCATATACAATTGTTTGTCCTTTTGTTGTTGTAATCTCTTCTTATGTGCAGTTTTTGGTGAGCAAAATCATGTGAGGCCTTTGACATATGTCATAGCTAGTTCATAATCGTTTTTCTTTTTAAAATATAACAAACAATATATAGCTATTGTGTACCAAGTATTTTTGCAGCAAAGCTATACATGCCCCTATCAAAGAACAAGCTGATTATTGGTTCATGTCACGTAGTCGTTAAGAAACACTAGATTTATTAGTGCATGTTTAAAAAATCAGCTTACTTTCTACAACCTTTTTTTAAGAAAGATATTTTTAATATAATTTAATATATTTGGTAGTTTCAGATGAAATTAATTATATTCTTTAAATTATTTTATTTGTATTAGAAATAATTTAAAAAATGTTTTTAAACATTTTGATTATTAGTATGATATGATTAATTTTAAAATTATTTTACTAAATTAACCCTAAGTAACAAATGTTATATAATTCAGATAAATCATTCTACGTCCTTTAAGTAGTCTAATATATAAAAGCAACTTTTCGTAAAATTCGAAAAAAAACATTATTTTAAAATTGCTTTTCAGATAATATATCCAAATATGAAATTGATTATCATAACTAATTATAAAGAAAATTTATTTTACATATTTATTGGATAATTCAAAGAAAACTCGACACTCTACAAAAGAGTGGAGAAAAGAAAACATAGTCACACAAGGTACATCATCCAAAAAAATTAATTTGTACATATAATTATTTATGGAATTAATTTTAATTTTTTGAGTTAATCCAAGTACATCTGTAGCCATACTGTTACATTTTTTTAGGAAAAAAAAGACTTGTATTACTCGAGGTAAATCGTCCTATGATAATTTTTTTTATTAGAATCGTCTTATTTTTTTTGGGTAAGTATTAGAATCGTCTTATGATAATAGCTAGTATCGTTTTAAGAGAGTCCAAAAAGCAGACGAAAAAGGTCGAAAGATAAAGACAGTGAAAAGGTGAGGGTAAAAGAAGTATCTGCTGGTGTGTAAAATTATAATTCTTTTGTTGACTATGACTTGATTTAGAAAATCGATGAGTCAGTACTGAAATTCTTTAATTCAAAATCTGTTCCCCTAACTAATAAACACCTGTGTACTTCAATAATTATTTATTTAAAAAATTTAAGTAATATTAATTATTTTTTATTAATAATATTTTTATTAAATATTATTGATTCATTAATAAATAAGAAAAGAAAAAATTAAAGTATTAAAAAAAATAAGAAGAATTTAGTAAATTATTTTTAATTTTTACTAATATTTATATTTTATTGATCATTTTCTTAATTCTAGTAGGATAATTATTCAAGAAGGGTTAAAGAAAAAAAAAAACCAAAATCTCAACCTTGACCACTAATTAACCAGTTAAGCTAACAACTTTGCTTGATCTGCCACGTCACAAAATCTTCTCATGCGTAACAAATCCATGAAACTTTGGCCCCACTTTCCTACCTTTACAACGGATTATGATTCTATATGAATCTTTGTTTTGGATCAGCATAATATAAAACATGGTTTATGCCTCAAAATAGAAGCTTAGGATCAGCTTTATTGTCCATATATAAGAGCATTAAAACAGGATGAGACCTTATCAAATTCGGAAAGTAATAATAGATGAGTAGTCGACAATACATGTTGCTTGAACTTAGCTTGCCCATGGTTTTGGGAACGTCATATTCTTTCACCTAGTAGTTGTTAAAGTTGCAAAATCGATCCCCAAAGCTAATTTCTGAGCTTTTAGAAAAGGAAGAGAGGAAAACAGCTTGCCAACTTGGTTAAGCAGAAGTGACAAGAGCCTTTATCTTTGTCACACTTATTTCCTATAAAGTTGATTAATCATTTCAAACGTTATGGTCACTGATTTTGATCTTGCACTGGATTATACGTGCATACGCTCGAAATGAAATATCCGTAGACAAAGATTTACATTGGGAAGAAAGATTAGGGAATATTATAAAAAGACAAAAAAAATAAGTATTAGTTAAATCAATTTAATTAAATTAATATATAAAAATATAATTTAATAATATATATATTATTAATGAAATAGGATGACACAATCATTTGCTCAGTCAGTGATAGTGAAGCCCTCCTCTCCTCTCTTGAATAGGGGTTTAATCACCATGCATGGAACTTGGAATTCTTTCTAAAATTCCCTTGCCCTGCACATGTGGTCAGTTCAATTATATGCCTGCCAATTCGATCCAAGTTTAACTAAGATTTGCCCAGTTCAAAGTAGATCCAATCTGATCAAAGAATTAAACTAAACTAGCGCTTGGTTCATCAGTTTTTGATTCGAACCGGTTGGTACAGTGAATTATATAAAGATGTAAATAACCTTATGAATTTGACCACAAAATTTTGGATGGTGATTTATCTGTTACCTCTGATTTAGAGGGGCTTGAAATCCTTCAGAGGGGTTTGAAATCCTTCCTAGATGACCAATAGATGGTGGCTACGTGTTATATAAATTATCCAACTCATCGTCCATATGTCAATTAAGCTATGGAGGTTGGAAATGAAGAGATGGAGGCAACGCGTTTACATTTTTTTCATTTTGGTGCATCACAAACATTAATGAAAGGGGCCGATTCCATCTTTCACCTTATATTTTTATACTTTTACCCTAATATGCAAGTGACATCATGTAATTGTTGAAAAGAAAAATGATTTGGATCCCAATTTAGTAGGACTAATTCCAGTTAGGCACCACAATGAACATCCAAAATTTAGGCAGCCTCATCAGTGAAATCCATCCAAATTTGCGACATTACTGGTTTCCATTAGCGATGCCCTAATGTTTTGTTGCTGATTTGACGCGTGGGCCTTTCTTGCCTGACACATGCCACTGTGAATCTTTCCTTGTAATTTTCTGTACACAATCATGTTATCTCCTCCCACCCCCTCTCTTTCACAAAGCACAATGCTTTTAGATGTCCCAAAAGAGGAAATATTTGACCTGACCTAATATTATTAGGGATGAAATGAAATCGTGAAAGGAGAGGAAGAATTAACAAAATTGGCAGGTGGGGAATATTGAGCATATATTTTAAGCATGTGCATGGGAAGATCTCAAAGCATTTCCCCCCCTTGATTTGACTCAACAAAGAAAGACTTTTACCTGATTGATTAAAAAAAAAGATAAAATGAAAAAGTTTTACAAAAAAAAAAAAAATTCTCGGATTTTCCGTCAGTTTTATACATGGTTGGTTGCACACAACGAACAAAGTGGTAGTGACTATACTGAAAGCTTCTTTCTTCTAATGGTTTATTGACACATATATGGTTGAAGATTAAGAGTACATGGTTGTAAGAAAGGCCCTTCTTTGAAACTGGCCTAAGCTAGCAATAGTATATGGAACACACCCAAATCCAATGGTCATGAAATTGAGCAGGATTTAATTCCTTCGAGGAAATTCGCACTTTTGTGTAGCAATTGGTGACTAGTCAAGCATCATGAGGATTCACTGATCATGTTCTGAGCTCAGTTATTGCCATATTATTATACGAAAATTTAAGTATAGAGATGAAGTGTTTCCTCATATGTAGTGACAATTGACAACACAAACTAACCCAGCAGCACTGAATCCTTAAAACCCTTCAACAGGAAAGCAGAGATGAGAAGCAGAAGAGAATGGGGGAGGCAATGCCCTGCATCATCATATTAATTAATTGAAAGGAAAAAAAATGGCAGAGGAGATGAAGGATTGGGGGAGACAAGCATGGGGTTGTCTTGTCATATCAATTACGATATTGTGTCCCTTACAATATTGCTGACGCTTTGATTGATCTCATTGTCCTGGAGTTCGCTGATTTTTTTTATTATTTTTTGTTTTATAAGGTGAAAGCTGAGCAATGATATTTGCACGCTTATCCTTCTTAATGAAATAATTTTGGATGGATGGTAAGTGAGAAAAGTTTTATTTTTCCTCTTTTTATTTTATTTTTTTATATAAAATATTTTTATTTTATGTTTTAGTATTGTGTAAGTATATGATGAAAATTTAATAGAATGTAAATATCATTGCTCATAAAAGTTTGGATGGGGATGTAGGGTAAAGTATCACGCTTCAAGGATTTTCTATCACTAAGGTTATCACATTAGTCAATGGATCAGAACCTATGCCCTTAGGGATATATATGAGTTAAACCTTAATCAATTGCATCCATTTTTTTTGCTGATGATCTTAAAAGGAATGCATCTTTGTTATATTTTTTCCCACTATTTGGGGATAAAAAAACTTGGTTACAGGTTAGGGGAGCTAAAAATTTCATGTGGGGGACTCGCCTAAACACATAATAAAGATGGTTCTATTTTTTTTCTCAATCTTCTATTTCTCTTTTGATTTATGTCAGTAAACCTTGTTTGGTGATCGATAAATATACTACAGTTTATTTGTTATTGATTGCATTAGAAATGAAATGATCGAGGTGTCAATTCAAATTTTATCTACATTATTATTGTGACGGATCCAGAACTTATAATGGTCACTTTAAATACGTCTTGAAGTAATTATTATGTTAAAATGTTAAATGGTAAAAATACCTTTGTACAAATATTAAAAAATTGTACCCTTATGTACGGTTATATAGGGAAAAAGCTTTAAATGTGTTTTTATTCAAGAAAAGATAAATGACTTTTGATTTTGATACCTAAGAATATTTTGATTTTGGCTTTAATCTATGCAATTAGTTTGTCTCTATTAAATATGAAGTTAACTAACAGAAAATTAGTAAATAACGTTATCTAATCTTATATGGTAGCCACTATTATTAGGTCAAAACTTTATTGTAAAATAAGTTATTAGGTCTGATAAGATAAGTTAATGAATTGAATCTAATAGATTAATGAGTGAATATTTTAACACATAAGATTATGAAATATCACATTTGGCCAATCGGGTAGTGGTTATCCTATAAGATTATATAAAATGATTTTAGATTAGCTCAGTATGTATCAAATACAGCCTAATCTGCATTAACTTATTCACATATCAGCACATAATGTTTATACACCAAATAAATGTCACAAATCCTTTGTGTCGATCATATCCCCCTCCCTTTTCTTAATTCATGGTTTGAGTTTGTTTGTCTGCAATGCACATCTTTTTAATCAATCATTTTACCTCAAAAGAAGAGGGAAAAAGATAAGGGGAGAAATACGATCGGTCTTCGAATCTCAATATAGGGGCCAGAACATTAAGCACTTCAAAGATCAAATTGGATTAATTTGCGGCTCTGCCATTAATGTAGTTATCTAGATAGACTGGATCAGAGACAATTTTCTTGTCCAGTATTTACCATCACGTTTGATAGATTTAATATCTCTAACTACGAATTGATTTGAGTGCAGTCATGGGCATGGATAGCATATTATCCACACAATATGAAAATTAATTTTAATTAGGGGATTGGGAATTAACTCTTTTATTACACTCCATTGTAAAAGACTAAAAAAGCTTCATTAACAAACTAATTTAATTCCAAACTCATAAAACAAGTCCTAATCTCTTTTATTTATATGTTTTTCTCTGGCTTGCCCGCATACACAATTGAAGGTCACCACTAAAGTAGTGGGGAGAACAATATTCTTGAAGTGTATTTCATGACTTGTACAACCGTCTAGTGGTTGGTCATGTGCTCGATCTTTATTATCCCACAATATTAAATGTTAACACAAGGTAAAGTGGACTATGTATACTTTAGGTCCAAAGAAACGTTTGCCTCAAGGGTATGTTAGAGTATAAAAATTATTTATGTAACTCTATTTAATAGTTTAATATTTTGAAAGAGATGATTTTATACCAGTTATAGCAACACTTTACAAAAATTCATCCTGAGATATGCCTGGAAGGATCATATAAAGGGCAATGTTTGAGTTGGTATGCAGCATAAGAGGCTTAAGCTCCAATGCACCATATCATAAGATAACTTGATAGTGGCTCACAGCTGCAGAGATGTAAAGACAAATGTACTAGCCACTGCTAACTGCTAATAAATATAATACACGTTACAACTTGCAAGATATTTAGGACATCGACTATGTATCATACCCGTCATGAACAGCTCCAATCAGTCCCTAGTCATAAATTCAAGAAAAGGTGTTCTTCACGCGTTGTCATAAATTCAAGAAAAGGTGTTCTTCATGCTTTCAGGAATTCCAATTCATTCATAACTCAAACAGTAAAATTTTATGCAACAGGTAATCCATGCAGTTTGAATATCAGTCTCCTTGATTATTAGCATGTTTGGAAAATCTTTTGGGGGTCTAGAATTGATTTTGGACCCCCAAAATTGATTTCACTAATTTTTAATGATGTTTGGTTTTGTGTAGTCATAATTACTTCTTGTCTTCAAAATTGATTATAAAAAAAGTGAAAATTTATTACTTTATATCAAAATTACTTTGAGAGTAACCACCAAATATAAATTGTTTTGCTTTAAAATCAATTTTACCATAATCAATTCTAATAGAATCAATTTTACCTAAATTAATTCTATAAAAGGAACCATATATATATGAACTTGCCAAAAGAGTGCCTGACGCAAATTCATTTAGATTTGTACCTGTTTCTAGAGGGCTATCCCATTAGATTGAATATTGAGTGCATTTTAATAATTGCTTGTTTTATCTATGGCATTGTACTCATAATTTCCTGTTGAACAGTTAAACAATAGTTATCCTTATGCTTGTGAAATGTGATGTATTAAATGCTTACTTATCCACATTGGCCTTACATTTGTTAAATTGGGTCCATATGGAAGAAAGTATCCTTCCCATTAAAAACATTAAACATAACAGAAAATGCTCTCTTTATTGATAAGGATATCAATATGTACATGATCCTTACGAGAAATCATTCATCAGATACAATTTGGTGAAAAATGCTCAACTGCATATCTGTATGATAACCACACATTTTTATTTAGAAAAAAAAAAAAAAAAAGATTCAAGAGCACTTATGAAGGGCTACGATGCAACCAAAATATCATGTCAGCAATGGCTAATTTCAGCTCTCCTAAAAGATTGTTCCTTTGATTAAAGGCTAGGGCCTGGATAAGGATGGCCCAAAGGAAAGAGTTTCTTGATATTAAGAATTGCACATCTATGAAAACTTATCCAGTTATCCTCCATTTTTAACTCCAACCAAACACACCCCAAGTTGCATGCACTTCGAAACCATTGCCATAAAAGCTGAGGGAAGGTTGTAATATGCTGTATCCTGTCTGAGATTTGGAACCAAGGCCTTTATTAAAGGCCACTTGAACCAAAAACCAATGAGGGTGGATATCTCTGCTGTGTATACACATGCATACATGCGTGTGTGTGTGTGAGAGAGAGAGAGAGAGAGAGAGAGAGAGAGCACAAAGCAATTAGGAATTGGGAATTGTGAAATATGGAAAATCATTGTTTTCTTTATATGAAAGAAATTAGGAAGACCTATCTAATTTTTTCTGACAATTATTCAAAGCTCAACTCACAAAAATGAGAAGCAAAATACAGAGAAAAGACACAACAACTGATCATCATCATCACATGTAGGATCAAACAACACAAAAACAACAAAATAACATAACACCAAAGCACCTAACCCCTTAACAAGATAGGTATTTCAGGTCCTCAGAGGAGCTTGTTAGATTTCAGAATTTCTAACTAGTACACAAATCATAAGTTGATATTGAATTTAAGGTTTAGAATCATCATCTGCATCACACACATTCATAAGCTTTTGTTCTGCATTTTGCAGGAGGCATGACTGATTATTTACATTAATCCATATCTCTGCCTGAAATTTTTAGAGAAATGAATCTCAACACACAAAGCACATTGCTGCAGTCAAATTCACCAACTGAAGGATAATATCAATCTATTCTATAATCAGGTGGAGCTGAATAAAAGATACCCATTAGACTGAGGTCTGAGGGATTTGATTCACCTCATTCTGCAAAATCCTACCTGCAGACAAACTAATAAAAACAAGCAGTTTAAACAGATCCAATTGGCTAACACCATGGACATTTGTAGCTTAGACAAGTATACATGTCACCTATTTTTCAAGTTGAGTTGACTTATAAAAGTAGCAATGATTATGAAGATGATAACAACTAGGAGGATAAAATATCCAAGCTTCACAATTTAAATTTTTTTTATGAGTTATGATGTAGAACTTACTAAAATGTTTTTCCATTTCCTTTACTTTCTTTGAATAGGTTTTCAGCTGAATTATAGGGTAAAGATTAAAAGCAGAAAAGAGACGAGTATGTATTACTGACCGGGCTGTGAATTGTGATATTGTGAGTGTGATATGATGCAAAACAGTAACACAGCCCAAATACTTCTTTTTGTATTAAATATCTGCATAATGTACAGGTGTCATAAAACTAGTAAAATCCTTTCCTAATAACACTGCAAACATAATAAGGCTTAGCATATCAAGAATCCTAATATTTCAAAAAAACACTTAGGTCCTTAAAGCCATATGCAATTCCAGGAAGAAATATCATCATATTAGTCTCTAAGAAATATGGTCATAATGGTCTATGAATCTAGAAAATTATAAAATGTAGAGAAATTATCAGCACAAGCATCATGGCAATTAGAGAAAAATAGACTAGGGGAAAAGAAAAAATGCCAATTGCCACTTTCTACCTCTCTACTTACTGATCGCAGTGCCCCATGCTTGAACTGGGTAACACTGACAAAGTTGATCCTTTTCATGGACCCAGTTTCCTTCCACTTGTGCAGGGCGTGTACGGTTCACATTAATTCACCACACACAAATCCCTGCTTGCAGGCCACTTGAAGTGTATTTGACAATCCTGGTGTGAAGGGAATAAAGCAAAACAAGGGCTTTTAAAAGTGTCTATCCGGTACTTCTTTTCTAGTAGGAAGACAAAGATCAGGGATCACTGTTTCCATGTCGGAAACATCATGGCAGGAAATATGTTAATTTAAAAATCACAATGCAGCAACGGGTAGAACATAAGCCAAAGTTAACAATAAACAAGGGACATGAAATTAGTCCCACATTAGAAGTTTTAGTAAAACAAATGGGTTTTATAAGTAATGTTGACCTCAAAGAGCAAGATCTGACTTGAACAAGAATGGGGGAAGCCATAGTTTGTACTTAGGGGTGGGAAGTAAAATGCATTGCAATGGTATGAAGTTTGGTTACTTAGCATATTTTTCTGCATGCTATTGCCCATAGCACCCATGCATGGAAGGTTGTTTGTGTTTAGGGTGAGCATGTGGAAGCAGTGAAGGGAGTGTTCCTCTCCCAAATTGCTGAGTTTCCTTTCTTTTTGTTTTTTTCTTTTTTGTCAAACTGAGTTTCCTTTCTTCAAAGGAGGATTCTAAGATGGGGAGGGTAGAAAAGTGGAAATATAGAGGAGTGAGGTACATTTGAAATTATAGCATTATTGTCTCAGTGTTACAAAAAAAATCTAATTTTAAACAAATATTTAACAACAAAAATTAAAGTAAAAAAGTTTTTCATGTAAAGTTTAGTATTATTATTTAAACATTTATTCTTCGTAATTATGTAAATTATATAAAAATAAAAAATATAATAAAATAATAAATTTAATTCCTTCTTCAAATTTAACATTAAATAATGATACATGTAGAATGCTTTATAAAGCACCGTATAGTATTGTAGTATTATAATATTAGAATTATTTATAAATAAATAATAATACTATAGAATATAAAATATAATATTTTATACTGCTACATCAAATACTTTATAGAACTAAAAGTTCATTAGTCTTATCCTATCAAGTCTTATAATATCATTTATTATCTTATCAGGTGTGCCAAACGAATCTAAGGTTTATTAATATCTTAATATTATATAATATTTCATACGATAATGTGCCAGATGTTATATTATTATGTGATATGTTACTATGATTTTACTATTTCAAATAATTTTAATCTTAAATTAATATTTAACCAAAAATAAAATCATAAATAACTTATTTATTTATAAATTTAAAATAAATATTATTATTTAAACATTTATTATTTGTAGTTATATATATTATATAAAAATAATAACTACAGTTGAATAATATTTTACATCCCATTTTTTTTAGTGCTAAAAGTAGTAATAAGAGATTAATATGTCAACCAAAATAAATATATAGCAACCATTACACAATCTTATGCCATCGTTAATTACCAAACCAAGTCTGGGTTCAAAACATAATTCTATCATTTTGTTTTGGATGATTTGGGCGAGTTGTGCAATTCCCACAAATTTACTTAAGACCTTAAATATAAAAGAACTAAAGCATGTACTAGAAGGACCATGTTTCACCCTTGCCCATGTAAGAACGAGCCAACAAGAACAAAGAAGGGCATAATTTTATATAATAAATGCAAGTCAGATTGCGGTGGGTCAAAGGAACTGTTCAAGGGAAGGGCTTTGCCTTCAGTTTGGGCACAGAAGGCAATGGACTCATACTTCATAGTTTATTTCCTTTTCTCTTCTTGGTTCATAGCTCTTTGAGTGGCTTTTTTTTTTATGTTAAGGAGAGTTGCCACGTTTATTGGGCTTTCACCCTGTTTTTTTGGTCCTGAAGCTTTCCTTTTGACATTTGGTCCACTTTTATTGGGCTTTTCCCCTGTTTTATTGGTCCTGAGGCTTTCCTTTTGATTTTTGGTCCAACTGAGGATTTCCTTTTTGGGTTTTGGGTCAAAGAGGATTTTCCTTTGTGGCTGTTGAATTGGACACGTGACATGTAGTGGGCCTTTTTTATGTTCTGGCTTCCACTAATTTAGGCTTGTTTTGATGCTGCGATGGTAGATGCTATGACGTTTATTTTGAGATATATTTAATTATTTCTTAAAATAGATAGTAGAAATAATATGTTTCTATATTTGTTATAAGTCTTATAAAATTTTTTCAGATATTAATTATTTCATGAAAAATTTTTTTTATAATTTAGTGAAATCTTATTCCCAAGATAAAGGGTGGGGAAAAAAATTTCCATGATTTGGGAATCACAATTATTAAGCACAATTACTAAATCATTCCTCAATTATTTGACTTTTTCTCTCTTTATGATTGTGTTAAGGGTATTTTGAAAATTATGACATATTTTTAGGAATATAGATTATAAACAAATAAGTTTTAAATTTATTCCCGAAAATCTTAACAAATAATTTCAAGAATATTTAATGTTAAACAAATATTTTTTAAATATACCGAGAATAATATTCCTAGGAATATCATTTCAGGAATATTCCTTAGAACGTAATTTCAAACCTTAAAACAAACGCCCCTAAGCTCTCTTAAAAAATTATAGTAGTATTATTTGATAAAATAATATGAAAATTATTTTCAATAAAGGGAACCACCATAATGGTGACAAGCAAAGGGAACCTCATAAATCTTTGGTGATAATTTTATAAGTGTTTTGCTAACCAATAAGGACACTAGTTAAAGTTTTCCATGATGAAAACTTTTGATGCTTCAAATACATTGAATGTATCGATAACTTAAAAACTTTATTTTTTCAGTAAAAAATTTCTACTTTAGAAACCTTAAACCTTAGAATTAAATGTTAGCAAAACCCATACTAAACGTCAGAAACTGTTAGTATGGTTTATCCAAACTCATATAATCATTATTTCAAAAGTTAGCTCTCATTAATGAGGGAATACATGATGAGTGGAGTAGACCTAAATAAAGGAACATTTGACTGAGAGAGATCCAACGCACTTAAAATTGAGGAAGTGGGTGATCATTAAGCAAGAAGCAAAATTCGTCAAAAGAGCCAGAGAGCAAAAACTGGCGAAGCAAAAGGAGCATCCATTAGCCATCGATAGAATCGAAGCATGGAAAGAACGTATGAATACTAACAAGGATATGTATGGTTTGTCGAAGGATTCTGGTAATAAGAGCATGGAAGATGGATTCTCGATTTGAGTCCTCTCTTTCGATAGAAACTGTGATAAACATAATTTTTTTTATTATATGAACATATTCGAGCCTCTGTGTTTAAGCATTACTTCATGTTTCACAAGTTTTTTTTTTTTTTTTTTTTGTAGTTTTTCGTAATTGTCCCATGCATGCTATAGGCTCATTTGTTTCTCACTGAGGTGTATGATTCACCTTTTATCGTTTTCCCTCTTTTCAGATGCAGGTGTAACTTCTATTTTTGTTTTTATAAATGAATCACCCCTATTATTGTTTGTTTTTAAAATGTTATAAATTATAAACAACAAACTTCATTAACAAGTTTTAAGTTAGGCCAGACCTTTGAATACGTCAGGCTTAGATTTAAAATAAAACCTTTAGTAAGCCAGCAAGAAGGAAGAGCCCTCCCAACCACTAGGCTATTTAAGTTGATGTATTATTATGCATAAATAATTATATATATATATATATATATATATTGTATAATTATCATTATCGTACTTTTAGTAAGCCAGCAAGAAGGAAGACCCCTCCCAACCACTAGGCTATTCAAGTTGATGTATTATTGTGCGTAAATAATTATATATATCTATATATTGTATAATTATCGTTATTGTATTTTTATACATTTATTTAATTAAATTCAATTTAATCATGACCCACTTTTAACTATTGACTTGATACCTAGTTGATCGATTGGTTAAAGCTTTAAAACATTATTGGATTGAGGCTTAGCCTGGCCTGTTGTAATCCACATGCTCAATTATGTAAGTTGGCATACAAGTAATGTTGATTTTGATATTAGTGAGGGGGTTATGACTTTATTTAGTCATTATTTGATGTTAAAACTAGTAGTAAAATAATTTCTTAATAGTTAATTAAAAACTTAAATATGTTTTTGGTTCCTAAAAAATAAATGAATTTTGTTTTTGGTCCCTAAAATAATTTTTTGTTTGGCTTTAGCTCAAAAATTTCTAAAACTGTTTAGTTTTAGTTTTGCCACATATGACTTTGGTTGTCATGCATGATTGAATGACTTAATCCTTTGTTAGTCATTTCAATATTTAAAAGAGATATACTCTAATGATATGGACTAAGAGTGTGTTTGGATGTGATTATTCTGGGTGAAAATCACTTTTTTTGAAAAAAAACGCTTTTATATATTTACATAATTAAAAAAAAAAAAAATTAGTGTTCAATTTTTTCAGTTATATAAACTTTAAGTTTCATAATTAATTTTTTAAAAATCTTAAACAATCGCATGCACCTTAAAATCAAATAGTTTTAGAAATATTTAAACTGAAATCAAATAATTATTTTTTGAGGGGTTAAAATCAAAATTTACTTATTTTTTAAAGACCAAAAGCATATTTAAGTATTGATTGAATTATATGGCTTTAAAAAAAAAATTTATGTTGATATTGAGAATTTTTTTGGATATTTTGTAGAAATTTATATTTTTGTATTATGCTCTGTATGTTTGAAATGTTGTTATATCTTGTGAAAAACAAGGATGCATTTACTGAGCACACTAGGCATCATGTTAGCTGATCTAGCTATTATCCAAATGTCTAAGACCCGTAATGTTTAGAAGACATGTTGCTCTGATAATTGCAAAATTATGAAACTTGATGTTGTTCGCTGGCTATTGTCCTCGTAGTTGATACCAGAGTTTGAAACTCGGTGTTGTTTGGATCATTGTGCTGGTGGCTAACCTCAAATTAGAATTTGAAACATCACTATATCTTTTGAAAATTAATATTGATGGGACTACTGTGGCAATGGTAAACACCAAAATGAAGTTTAAGGCATGATAAACTTTTTGAACTCATTGTTGTTGGGACTGTTGTGCCTGTGATCAACACCAAATGAGAATTTGAGGCATAAAGACAATTTTGAAACTTGGAATTTTTGGAACCACTATATCGGTGGTCGACACCATATTAGAGTCAAGGTATGATAGTTCTTCATGATCATAGAATTTATCTAGTTTTAAAAGCAATTTTTTTTTTGGGAGAGATTAATTCATATTGTCATCTCTGTATTTTTGCTACACTCCACACTAATAACTAGTCAACGGGGTCGATGACACTTATAACCATGGATTGACCCTATATCAATAAAGAATGTAACCATGCCACGATTTGATGTTGCTTAGTTTTCGTTGGGGGTCATATTCAAGGGTTGCATTGTGGATCTCTTGTTTAATTTTCTTAAATGTGACCCAACTAATAAAATTAGTTATTAGCCCGAGAATTATTTTCAAAACAAATTTTTTACCTTTTATTAAAAAAAAAGTTGAAACTACTCTATTGATTTATAGTCTGTGTCCAATGGAGAGAGTGTTAGAATTATCTGATAACTCTGGTTAACTAGGATCAATTGAGCTATTCTGATTTTGATAAAAGAAAAATGAGTTAGTATGTAATTTGTATTGGGATACAATTTTAAAGCCAAACTTTTAATCTATGTGATCTATTTATTTGAATTTGGACATCTATCACACTTATTACTATAGATAAGGCCTTAAACCGTAGAGGGACGGCACTAAGATTATTTATTATTTGCTTAGATAGATACACATAATATTACTTTATAGTTAATCCTAATAGAGTGGTAATTTATCGAGTGGCACCAAGGTTTGAAATTGCAATAGCGAAGTATACCATAACAATGATATTACGGCCACAATTATAATTATAGACCCCAATTTAAAACCACAGTAGCACTAATAGTAGAGAAATATTTTGTTTAGAATACAAATCTACAACATACTTATACTGCAAAGGGGAATGGAAATGGTTGCATCACAATATTATTTATCTTCTTATGCGTAGTATAAGAATATTATAGGTTTGTGTTGTAAAGAAAATATATTTCTCTTAATATAGTATTTTGTATTTATACGTTCAAGAGAAAGATGATGGTCCACCATGCACCTTTTCTCGTTTGAAATATACAACACCATCATTCTCTCTAACTCTATATGTCAATTTCTATTAATTATGTAAAGATATCATTTTTCTCTCTGTGGGCGAGGTTTTGGGTCACACTCATCATTTGCCTGTCTTCCTATCGTTCTTATAGCCAAGTTAGTACACAATTTGAAGGATATAGAAAAATAAAAAAAGAGCCAGAAACATATTAAGCATATTTTGAAGGTGCAATGTATCTCTCAGGCCGCTAATAGGTTACAAAACCACTATTCCAGTAACTGCTGATAGTCAAATTAAGTGTTAAATTACTACTATATTTGCCATTGCATCGATGCATGCACTTGCCACTGACAGTGAAACAAAATCTTCGATGCATATTTGCAACTCCAATTAATGAGTCAAAAGAAAATCCACACGATAATTGTTTTGCTATCAAAGGCCAAAGGGTTTCAGAGAACGGTACCAGAGTCTAAGAAAAAGAAAAGAAAATAGATAGCTGCCACATTAATTTCATCCATATTATAACTACAAAAATGCCCCTATATTTTTTTGAATTATGAGTTAGGACATAGGCACAGTGCTATAAGACAACAACAGAGAGAGCATAGGAGAGAGGCTGTGACAAAATCTCATCTTTTGCTTCTTTTCAAATTCAAAAGCAAAATCTCCATCTGGGTTTTGATCTGAAGGCCTTGAAGGAGGAGGGGGCATCAGCAATTTGCTTAGGTGAGTTGGGTTTATATATATCTAGATGAGGCGTTTGGTCATTTGATTTCATACACAAAGCATCATCTCATTACTTAGTGCACTAATGATAAGGCTTTGTGGGTTTAAATCAGTGATGGTCATGGTGGTTTTGACAACAGCACTCCTTGTTCTGCCTCTGGTGCTGCCACCACTTCCACCACCTCCAATGATACTCATGTTTGTCCCTCTTTTGATAATACTGCTTCTGTTGGTGTCTCTATTTTCTTCCAAACGTGGCCCTGACATGATGTGCTATTATTATAACTCTGCTTGATGGCTAGCTATACATGCTTTATTAGATCGATGCACTTTGATTCGGGCTAAACATACCTCAATGTTGCATGCATGCAGTAGTGATAACTAATACTAATGTTTGGATTTGGTGTATAATTCATATTCTTTTTGATGTTTTTTTCTTTCATTTGTTCTGCAATCCCAAGTTTAGCCCAGAAACCTGGTGTTGTTTGACAATCACAGCAATGTAGGTGACTTTATTTATCCAAAAAAAGGAAGCAATATATATCTTATTTGCATAAAGGATTTCTGTTTATACAATTAATCGAATTGTTGACAAGGGTTATTACAAATAACACATGATCTTATATACATACATTGTTGTGCTGTAAAATAAACTTCCATGAAAGAGTAACTAACAAGCACAAAATACAGTTTCGATTTTGTGGATTCTCCTCACCAGAAAGAGACGGAGAGAACGAGGTAGGAAAAAAATATTCTTCTTCTATAAGCACAGGTCAAGGATTCTTTTCAACGGCACACTCGTACAAAAGCTGGTGGGGCTAAACAAGTGAATATATAAAACAAAATTAATGAAACCATTTTTTTTAAATATATCTAAAAATGACATGTTAGGCTTGTAAATATGCAAGAACTAGCCCAAAAAAGGGACTCAAAATTGAAACTCGTTTAAGAGAGATGTAGGCACGTTCATTGTCATTCTCTATTGTTTGTTACTCAGAGCTTTCTGCGCCGACATGCCGACACGTGGTGGGCATAGATAGCACTTTGGTTTGCCTTGTTTTGTCTTCCAAGAAAAGGAAAATTAAAGTACTGTCAAAGGGAAGGGTTGGTGAAGTGAAGTCATTGCACTGCAGCTTGGCGTACTCACCTTATTATCATTCGCCACCTTTCCTTGAACTGAATGAGCTCTACTGCATTTTGATTCCACTTCCATTTTCAAGATTTTTGCTGTGCATATTAATCAACCAACCATTAACAAGTGCTATTAATTATCTTCACATGCCATGTTATTTGCTGTTTCGCTTGGAATGGTAATTCCTAAATTCATGTTCAATTTTAAATAGGATTTTGTTAATCAGTGTCTTTATTTTTTTTTTATTATTATTTTTGGCACTATGGACACCGGTTAAAGATATCAAATAAATCTTAACATTCTTTAATGGATCTCATGTTTAGAAAACATAATTTTTTTATTTCTAATGTCCTAACCTATGTCTGGCAATGGTTAGATAAACCTAACACAAAGTTTTTTTTACATTGAAAAGATAATTAAATTTTTGTAAGTTTCAAGATATTAAATGTATTAAATTTTTTTAAAGTTTCTATTTTCTACGTCTTTAATTGATGTCCTTATCAAAACTCTTAAATATTTATAGAAATTGAGAAAATAATTGAAAATATCCTAATGTTAATTTTTTTATATGTATTTCACAATACTACTCTTAATACTAATTATCTACCTTATTTAATTATTTCTTTCCATTTACTCTCACTCTTCTTTAACAAGGTGTATAGTTGAAAAAATGTATCATTTAAAATTTCTGAATAAACAGTTATTAATTTGTAAATTGGACAGCCATTCCCAACCGAATATATTAGTTTATACTAATTAATAATGTTATGAAACCATTTCTTTGAAAAAAAATTAAGCTAATGGATAAAGACACTTAAATAATTGTGCACTCTAACATTCTAAAAATGTTTTTATTTCTATTTTTAAGAATCCAATCCCAACTTTTACTAAAGTCTTACTAAATTGAGCTATTTACATAGAACTAACCCTTCTCTTTTTTCACTAAAAGAATTTTCGAAGGAGATGCGTGACATTAAAGATTTGTTAGGTTGGTGATAAAAGTTTATTATATTATATTCGTTTGGTAAAATACAAACACGGAAAAGACTCAAAAGAGCGTGAAAATTACAAATTCACACATTAATTACTTTTCACAATTCTGATCGGCCTAGTAGTGTGACCCTGTATCATTTTTCACGTTTTTAATTCATTAGGTGAAACTTGAAAAAAGCCCACGAGTGGAAGTGACAAGTCCTTTGGACCATGAAATTGCTTAATTGGGTTTGGTTCAATGTAGGATTTACCAAGCAAGCAGCAAAAGTTTGTCCTGTCCTCTCTTTTAGCACAATATATGAACTAGGCAGGAAGCTTCGACCAATGGAACATATCTGAGAAATTAGGCAATGATTGCGAAAAGAACACAAATGTGTAGGATTGGTAATTCCGTAATTGATTTAGCCGATGTTGAAATGTGTGCGTTAATCACGTTTGTGTTTTACAGCGTATATATTATGGTATGAGACTTTATTATTATTATTATTATTATTATGAGATGAATACGCTATGAGACTTTAATTTAACCTAGGTTATCTTAAGTTTAAAGTAATTGAAAGGCAGATCTCTCCTGTACATTGCTTTTGTCATTATTGTCAAAAGCGCTGAATTTGTTGAACAAATGATGGTTAAAACCTAAAGGGACGGAAAAATGAAAAAACAACAAAGAAAATGAGTACATACAGGAATCATTGTACTTGAAACGTGGAGAGAGCAACATCCTTTAACACGAATTTTGCCTTCACTATTTACTATAGGGAAATGGCAAATTGCCTATTGAATTAGTCTTAGCAGTCAGGGATGAACAATCAGCAATTTCAATAATCCTACTTATAAGATTTACGTTTGAGGATAGGGCTCTAAATGCATTTGTTACGGAATTAAGAGGGTAAGGCTTTTGTGGAAAAGTAAATTTTGAAACCAATTCTTAAAACCTTTTATTCTAAATTTTTTTAACTGATATTCTTTGAGTACTTGTTGACAAAACCCCAAGAAGATATTCGAAAAGATGTTAAAAAAATTGGGATTATATTACGGATGACGAATGATACCCATTTCGCAGGTATCCACCTTGCTTAAACTCGTTCGAATAGTTAAGAATAATTTTGAAGCCATTTTTGAAAAGTAGGTAGTAGGGTATGGGTTGGAGCACATTATCTCTAGGTGTTGTCGATTTTAATTGTTAAAACTCGCGAGTAGGATGAGAGCATGTTGTAAGACAGCAAATTGGGTTGGGTTAAGTCAAAATCTGCCTCAACCTACCCCATTACCATGCATAAGTTATAAATGTTACTCATTCTTTTGATCAATTATTTTATTTATAATAAAAGTTTAATGTTGATGATTGACAATTATATATTTTGATCATTGATAATTATAAAAAAAAATTACATTGTCATTCAGCAAATTCTTTTATGTACATGATTTTTTAAATAATAGATATAAAAACTAAGTATACTTATTTATATAATAATATATAATTAAACAATAATACAATTTTTTCATATATTTAATACATCAAAATTAAATCATGACGTTAAAATTGAAAATTTCTTATAATAAAATTTACGAATGGAAATAATTGTTTGATAACTATCATTATATAATTGTAACGAATAAAGGTTTATTTTAATATTCAATTTTATACTTGTGATTTATTTTAGTTCATAACTTTTAAATGAGTTAAATTAATTTCTAATATTATAAAATATAAGTTAAGTTAGTTAATTATATTTAAACTTAATTATATTTCAAATAATATAAGATATGATAAAGTATCACTTAACGTTACATACTATCATTTAATTGATAAAATATTAAATAAAAATGGGATGATGAATTAACAATATGACTCATATTTTATAATTTCTGAAACTAATTTGATTTATTGTAAAAGTTAATAATTAAAATTACTCACAGATATAAAATCAGCTAGTAAAATGAACATTAATACATTTGTAAAATTAATCAATACGTCTCTAAATAACAGCCACAAAATCAGGAACTCTGTGGTTCGTACGAGCGCAGCCCAACCCAAGAGTAGCATAAATTCGTGACCACCCACTCACCCAACCAATCCCTATGTAGCACCGTAGTAGCTGGCTTCCGAGTCCTACGCGGTGGCTTTCCTTCACCCAAATGAGTAGAAACTCCAATTTATGAACCTTTTCGGACCAAGAAAAAGTTATGAACTTTTGAGCGCCTAAATGATGAGATTCGTGGACCTAAGCAGTGGGATATAGAAATAAAAACGTGAATATATTTGTTTTTATTCTTATTCTTCTAAACTTTGGTCTCTAAATATTTTTGAATATACATTTATTTGTTATAAATATTAAAAATTTTATTTTTACTCTTTAAATATTTCAAAAATTTTCTTTTAATCGTTATAAATACCATCATTTAATATTAGATTTATACGATAGGGACAAAAACATAAGGATAGGAAAAAAATGATCAAAACCAAAATAAAATTTTAGAGGGACTAAAGTCAAAATAACTTATATTTATAAGGATTAAAAATATATTTAAACCAAACTTCAATATCACCCTCTAACCACTTAGCAAGTGCGGATCTACATAAAGCATAAGGGGCTTATGCGCCACGGAAATTTGAGTATTTTATTAGTAGTATGTAGATGATATATACATATAATCTAGTTTATTTGGTTTAATAGTAGTATTTTACTTGTTATTTTTTACTCCCTCCTTTTCATTCCACCTGTGCAAAAATAAAAAAACACATAGATTAACAAAATAATAAATGTATTTTGATAATGGAAAAAAAAATGTATAAGTGGACAATATTACCTCTGTTAAAATGCAAATATACATGATTACAATATTATTGAAAAATAAGCACAAATAATTACATTAGGAGTAATATTGGAAATAAAAATTTTAATTTTTTATATAAGAAATGGACAGATGATTTGTAATAAAAAAAACTAAAAACATGGACAAATGGAGTGAAAATGATAGAGTATTGTTTTGATGCTCTCTGGTCACTGGTTTATAATCTAGTTTTCGTTTTGTATTTTATAGTAAACATACTTGTTTATTTGCACGTTGCTTGCTTTCCTGTTTGGTTGTTTGAGATCAATTTTATAGAAAAAAATGTAGATATATACATACTTTACCCTCATTATTTTATAAAGTTTGATAACATACTAAGAAAAATATTATGTACAACTTTTTATTATACTGATATATTATGTTTGCCCCATTACCTAAATTTTCCTATGCTGTATAAAACGGGCCTAGACCATTAGATTAGATACAAGAATAATTCTACCACACTTGAGCTCTGATTCTTGCCTTGCAAATTATCCTAACCAAGTCACCATCACTATTAATTGTTCATAAGGATATTTAGGGTGTGCTTGCTTCATATTTTCAAAAAAATTTATTATGAAATTTAAATTTCATATATAATTGAAAAAGTTGAAAATTGACTTTTTTAAAAGATATTCTTTTTAACTTCTAAAAAAAAGCTGAAATCTGATTTTTTTTTGAAATTTTCATTGTCTTTTAAAAAAATCCAAATATATGAAAAATATTTTTTGGATGAAAAAAGTGATTTTGGCAAGGTTGTTGAGAGTGCTTAAGAATGTAGGAGTGGATGCTTTTATGAACCCAGCGGCCTCAGCGTGCTTGCTCCTCGTGTCTAGTTTGTGGACCGTTGTTGGAGTGCCGTGCTAAAGCGCATGAGCGATAGGAGGGGCTCTCTTTATGCATCAGGTGTTCTAACGGGTCTAAACCTTTGGACCTCTTAAATCTCTGAACACAAACGCAAACCCACGCTAAGACCACTAGAGATAGATATAGATAGCGGCATGAGTAGGAAAGTCATGGCGGTGGATGGCTGGTAGGCGTCAACAATGCATACATAGAGAGGTTCGAGTGAGAGAGTGTAATACCTAAGTCCACATGTCCCTAGACAAGTTATGTACGGCCCTAGAGTCTCCTAGGATCCACCTTCATTGCTAGGAAGGCCCTGGATGCAAGAGACAACATTAAGTGTGAACGACCATTCTGACATCGCTATAGCGGTTAAGGCCTCCAAAGGACCGCTATGCGGTACCCCTGATGCCAGAACAATGTAAAACGACAGTTTCATTTAAGCGAAACACCCATCCCATAAATACCCCTATACGTGTTTTTCACCCCTAAATCCAAAACCCTATCACTCCCACACCTTTCTTCCACCTTTCAATTTCAACTGCACTTAATCCTACCTTTTTCAAGCTTCAAGGTAAGAATTGTTCATGGTTTATGCTATAGTTCCTCCTTCTTCTTCCTTTTCTTATGTTTGGGTGTTGTTATTTCTTATTGTTGTCAAGTTTGTGTACTCCCCTAATGTCTTTAGAGCCGCCCTAGTGTGTTGATGGTATGTTCATGAGTTTATGATTCTATGACAATTGTTAGTGTCATTCCAATATTCCAAGGTCAAGTTGCTAGTACCCACATACTTTTCGCTCCAAATAGTGAGTGGGTTTAAACTCATGACCTTATTTTCGATCACTATGATTATGTTTATGGCATTATGGTTGTTAAATATGAATCTACAAGTAGAGAAACTTTATAACTATGAATTTATAAAATATACCATATTTGAAAGAATTATGAATCCTTGATTGAATCATGAAAATATGTTTTATAAAACCATGAGACCATGATTGATATGTTGTATGCTATGAAAATATCTTATATGCTCAAGATAAGATTTATTAGAAAATATGTATTTTAGCAAGTTGTCAAAGTTGTCAAACATGTCTTTTATGGATTTATGATATTTACCATGTTTTCCAACTTTGGATTTCAAACTATGTTTTGGATTTCAAACTATGTTTTTAGAATCAGTTAAGATATATTGGAAAAATGTTGAATGGAGTATGTTTGAGCTTCATAAATAAATATGTTATTATGATTTTAGAGTTATCATAATTATGAACCATATTGTTTTGAAATATGATATTAGAGTTATCAAGTTTATGAAAATATGTTAGCTTGAGATATGACTTAGAATTTCAATTTTTATGATATTAAAAGCATGAAATTCAATATGATTCATAATAATTATTAGATACATGTTCTGTGGGTTTTTGAATTCTTGATGCCTACAAGCTAGTGATCCATTGGACATGATTTTATAGCCACAATTATGCTAAAGTTAAATTATTAGAGTTATATGAATCTAGAGTTTTTAGAGTTTTAAGTATTTTAAAAGATTTAAGAGTTTTCCAGAGTTATTTAGTTTATGTGCAAACTAGTTTTAGACGGTAGCTATAGAGAAACGGATAGTGAGTTAGGGCATATTTGGTTTGAGTTTCCTGTTTTTTTTTGGTTTTTAAAATTTTATGAAAGAAATATTGAAAATTCTAAAACTAAATTCCAGTTCTCAGTTTTCATTTCCAATTTTTAGTATTTCCTTCATAAAATTCTGAAAATTGAAAAACTGAAAATAAAATCTAAAAGCTGAAACCAAACAAGACTTTAATGGCTGAGAGATCATTAACTTTAGCACCAAATTATTCGTTAGAGGACAATCTCATCCTAAAGTATTCAGAAAATGAAATCTAGTTAAGTGTCCAATACGAGACCTTATGAGGACCCATAAAAATCAGAGCAATTTAGAGATTATTATTGTTAAACCCTAAACCCTAAATACTAGAGAAACGTAATTTATATATATATATATATAAATTACTATTTCTCTAGTATTTATCCCACCACAAGTTTAAAATGATTTCATGATGGACTAAGAATTTAGAAAAGTTTTACTATGAATCCATGTAATTTAGAGGTGTTTTTTCTATGTAGCTAAGTATGTAAATGTCAAATGATTTTGTTATACATGTATATTATCTATATATCCTATTGGTTGTCCTATATGGTTGATGGGTGAAGTCACACTGAGTCCATTGACTCACCCCTCTCATTTCCTCCTCAAGTTGCAAGTCTAATTGTTGGCCAATCACCATTCCAATAGACAACGTTCTAGTAGTGAGCTTTATGTTGAGTAAGACTTAGTTCATGTCTATGTTAGATTAGAGTGTTCAGTAGATGTGTAGGCAGCATTCAAACCATGCATCCTATTTTAAGATTATGTATATTTGCTTTCAGAACTCATGTATGGATTTGAAATTTAGATTGGGGTTAAAAATTTATGTAATGAGCTAAACATGTACTTATGATTTAATTTTCAAGTGTTAAGTTGATTATCAAATTATAATTAAGATCATGAGATAAAACAATTTATGTTTTCATGAATAGCCGATTTGATTAAGATGTTTTTAGAGTTTTGTGTATTAAGGTATTTCAGTCTTATGAATTAGATATCATGTTTTGAATAAAGATTTGGATGATAATTTACATAAAATTATGTTTTTAGAATGATTACAAGGAGACCCAAACCCCCACGTGCGATCATGTTTCTAAATCAGTTCGTGACATAGAGAGAGTCTACAATGTTTAGAGTGAGCAAGAGAGAAGGTCTCTATTAGGGTTTTTTTTTTTAAAGACGGGTTAAGTTTTTTTTTTTTTTTGGGTACCAAGTAGGTCATTTTTGGTGTGTGTCATGTGTGTGTTTTTTATTTTTTGGTGACTAGGCTGTCACTGTTGTAAAACTAAATGAGGTTTTTTTCTTCTTTGTTTGAGGATTAAATTTATACCAAAAAAGAATTAACAAAAAGGAATTAAATTTAAAGGGATATATTTTTATTGTGACTAATTTTGCTTATTTGTGCTATTAAACACACACGCATAACTGTAATGGTATATTTTGGTAGGAATGTACGTTTTGTGCTATGCTCCTATACTCTATGCTCTTGTTTCCCACTCTGTTTCTACATAGGAACTCGCTCCAGACAGCTTTGGATTTTGGGACTCCAAAATCTCATACAAACGCACCCTTAATGCTCTTAGCAAGATTTTGGGGCTCAAATGAATTGGTATAAGTTTCCAAAATGGCGTATATGATACTTATTTTTAATTTAAAGAGATTATGAGAAATTTGTCTTGCAAAAAGCTTTTCATAAATGTAAAAGTAAGTTTGAATTAAAGTTTAAGAATATTTAAGATTCCTTGTAAAAAAAAAGGAATATTCAACACATTTTATTAAAACAAGATTTCTAAAAATATATTGCAACGAATGATCCTCCCTTTCTTCATACCATCAAATTTTCCTCACTCAATAATCTCTAAGCATCAATGTCATTTCTTGCTACCCAAAGAAAGGCATTAATTTCATTTTATTGCTGTCCATGATTCTATGTTACTCAATTTAGTGTAAAAACATGGTAAAACCAAACACTGAAAAATATACTTTGGCTCTACTTAATAAATATCTATTGCAACAATAATATATTCGCAAAAAATTAAGATTTTATAACTTTATTTTACATTCATGACAAAAAAGGCTTAAATTTATGACCTAAGTATTAAATGGTAAACTCCTACATATCTCAAGCTACAACAAGTACAGCAAATTCGAATCTCATCCCAACCCTCACCCCAATTCGTGATATCTTAGCTCAAAAAAAAAAAAAAGCATCAAAACTCATCACCACTAATCAACTAGTACTAGTGACTTAACAATGCTGTTGTTTATGAAAGCAATTGTCAATTCATCACGTGTCATATCAGCAATTTAATGAAGACTGCCCGAACAAGAATAACAACATAAATGAATTAAAAATCAAAACCTATCGTCTATTGGGCTTTAAATGCAATGAAATGAACTCATTTTAATGTTTCAAGCGAAAAACAATAATTTTTCATTTTATCAGACGATAATAGAGATGACCAGCACATCAAGCCCCCAACAAATTTATTGTCACCACTCACAAAACCTTCCAATCAGATTCAAATCAAGTGCATCGCATTTACAATTTTTCTTGCAAATGCCTATACAAAGGCTCTGAACTAGGAGAGGCTAACGCTTCAAATGGATGTAGTATATGGTGCGGCCTCGAAGTGCTGGAAAATATGATGCTGAGATTCAATGCAGCCCTGTGGTTTCAACGAATGATTCATGCCAATATTTTGGTCAGCTTTTCCACCCCGAGATAGCCTCCCCAATTGCTGTACAAAGCAGGGCCACCACTATGGCTCCAAAGCCTAGTGAAATCAATCTAAGCTTTGCATTGTTACCCTAAGCAGACTGCACAGTGACCTGCTCTGCGGAAGCTGTGTCATACTTGGCATTAGCCTCAGGGGTGTCTTCTTCACTAGGTGGAACCAACTGCCAAAATAGCGGTAAATACTTGTCCCAATCCTTCAGAATAGCTGCACCTTTGCTGCTACCGGTTTTTTCCTTCACACACAGGTTAAAAATTTTATTTTTGCATTATGATAATTAACTGATATAAAGAGAATAAGAATCACAAGTTTTTGTCTATTTGAGTTGCACATGCAATGCATAAATTCTCGTGCATGTAAATAAGAGGCTTACAACATGGGATTCAATTAGGCTCTTCAGCTGCATCTGCCCCACAGGTGCTGAGACTCGCTGGATTTTTACAATTTCTCTGTTTACCTGTAAATAGTCTCAGATATAAGCATAACGGACAAATAAAATAAAATGATTATGTTTCAAGAATCAAGAATAAAGGCTGTGAAGGTTATTATAGTTACATTTTTAGTTGAATTTTGCTATAGTGTCAATATAAATTTTTTTATACAGTTATCTAATATTGTATTTGGTATGTTAACATCTACATGAGATGTTAAACTCATCAAATGATGCCTCAACACATCATTGGATGGAAGCATTAGATATTTTACAAAGTGCAACAGAATTAAATTCACTTTTTCTTTTTACGTGTATGTCTTTCTTCCTTTCGGAGGAGGGAATGGAAATCTGAAAACTCTGCATAGGATAAGAATTGTAAATGCTTGATGCAATGTACTCTGAGTTGTGAGCCTCTTAATGACACAAACTATCATAAAAAGATAAAGCAGACAAGCCAAAGTGGATAAGTACTATGACAAGCAGAGCTTAGAAGCAGATTTCAGAGGCAGTTGGTGTTTTAAGCGTAGGCACTTGTGAGTTGTGACATTAGGGAAGATCTTAAAAGTGTTATGTAGTACATGTTTTCTTAAAATGTTAAAGATGCTCCCAAACCATAGATTTTATTTATCATATTATCCTTTTCTTATGTTAGCGGGGCAGAAAGGGAATCAAGATCCACGAAATGAGAAAAGAGAATCTCAACAGTCCATGCATGCACTGGTGCAATGAAAATGGAGAAAGGAAAGTGAAACAGGTCTCAGGCCCAAACCTTGGGTATGAGAGTATTATCCTCATCAAGAATGTAAGCCAACCCTCCGGTCATTCCAGCAGCTACATTTCTACCCACTCTGTCGAGGTATAAAAGCATTTGAAGATTCAGTTAATATTAGTTCAATTCATTCAATTTGAACAATTACACACAGAATAGGGGCTGAGGATGAGAGGAAGAATGGTACATCTTCGATAAAGAAATATTACTCACTTTCCCAGGACAACAACGCAGCCACCAGTCATATACTCACAACAATGATCTCCTGTACCTTCAACCACAGCTTCAGCAAGTGAGTTTCTCACAGCGAATCTCTCCCCAGCCTTCCCTCTAACAAAGACCTGTCCACCTGTGGCCCCATACAAGCAAGTGTTCCCCACAATAGCTGCATCTTCAGGTTGAAACCCCGTCTTGTCAACTGGTCTGACAACCAACTCCCCTCCAGCAATGCCCTGGCAATAGCAGCTAAAAAATATCAGGACGACGTGCTAAAAGTTGAGTATCTAACAAAAAATTCGGTATAACAACTGAATTAGAAGTATCCATTTCATTCACTTCAGTGATAAAAGGGGGGCGTGAAAACAGGATAACTTAAAATTGCTCAACATGATTATATTTGGCAATAAATAATATCATCAAATCCGAGGAAAGCAAAGAGTAAAACGATACCTTCCCCACATAATCATTAGCCTCTCCTACAAGGCGAATGTTCATTCCAGGTGTCAAAAAGCACCCAAAAGACTGCCCAGCACTTCCTGTAAATCTGGGGGCATGGAGGGAAAAGGTTCAGCTTTGATTTAAGTAAGGATTTTGCTAACGAGTATCTTGAAACTCTTTAGGGAGCCAAAAGTGGAAGGTTTTTGATAGAAAAGTAAAACTTTTAAGTTTCCAATGCATTGAATGCATTAAAAAGTTCAAAATCTTTCCACTTTTGACTGTTTAAAGAGTGCCCACTAGCAAAACCCTCAAATAAATTAGATTTCAAGCTGCATATTAGAGCATCTTACGTTATATTCAACTGTCCAGCAAAACCAGTGTCACCATACTTCTTGGCAATGACACCAGCTATTCGCCCACCGACAGCACGATCAATGTTGTATATTTTTATGGTCTTGCTCACCACTTTTTCATTTTCAATGGCATCTGCAATCTGCACAAGAAATATTTTATATTGCTGCCTCATGTAGGAAATTTTCCAATAAAGCAGAGACAGCTATTTCCCTATTTCACATTGAAAAAATGGCAGGGAAAGTAAAATAGGATTTTATAATTTTTTTATCTAACACCTACTCATATTGCACTTCATTGAACTTTTTAATGAATTAAATAACTTATCAAGAAAGACATAGTAATTGACATATGTTTTTTGAAAAATCAAAACAGGATTTTGCTAATGAACTCGTTAGAAAAACCTGTCAGAATGTAACATTTATATGAAATAAGAATAGGGAACTGAGTTAGAAATAAAAATCGTTCATATGCCTTTACCAAATAGCTTAAACTTTTGTGAAAGATGACTCATGACATAATATCAGAGCCTCTCTATGACCAAGTGATCTAGAGTTCATTCCTTGCAATTCCCCACTCTTCTAAATACATATAAAATTTCATCATAAGGTAAACCAGAGCCTGTGCACTGTCCACGTTTTAAGCCCAACAGAGGTATTTGCATGAAGAGGTATGTTAGATACAAAATTAATTCACGTATCTCTACTCAATAGCTTAAGCTTTCATGATACATGGTCCATGACACTATGAAATCAACTTCTAGTTAAAGAGACAAAACATAAACATTATGTATTCACAAAAATCACTTGCATGGATATGGCATTTCTATTCCCCGCCCGTACCTACCACCCCTCTTAACATAGTAGTTGGAAAATGAATTAGAAAAGGTTCTAGACCTTTTTATTATACTGGAGACAATAATTAGTGAGCGGCACAGGACAGTACAAACTTCAGAATCTTTCAACCCATCAACGTTTGGAAGGTGAGTATTGTTAGCAAAACCTTTTTCTAAAAAAATCCACGTCTAAAACTAATTGAATTAGACATATGTTTAAGTGACTACCATGCAAAGTGAGTATTAGAATGATCACAGGCACATTTGTGAACTCTCCGGTAGAAACTGCTGATCCTATCTAGAATCTTATGATTTGCAAGATGGATTTTCACATAGAAGGCTTATGGACAAAATAAACTTGGAACATAAGTGAGTCCTGGTATTTGAGCAAACTCAAATGACTGATATGACTCATACAAACTTGTCTGAAGAAAATCAATTACTAGTAGTGCCAATATAATATTTCCATTACCAAAACCTATAATTGTTTATAAATTTACCTCTGGGTCAGCTAGTAAAACATCATCCAAAACCGGGCCATTAGTATGTGCCTCCTGGTTCCTGATTTCTGTACTGCTCCATTTAGGTAACCCAACACTCTGAAAAAGAAAGATCAATCACATACAAGCTAAAGAAGCAGGAATTATTCAACTCAGAAAGGTGAAGAAAGGGAAAAAAAATAAAAATTACAATATGAATACAACAGAAGCAAGAAATATCTGATTGTAGGTAGTACATACAGAGAGGATATAACTTAGGTCCAGATGCTGAGTTTTCAGTAGAGATATGTCTCTTGGTTGCAACAAGTCTGTCCGGCCAATTACATCATCTAACTTCTCATACCCCAGCTGTGCCAATACGCCTCGTACCTGGCCAAATAATATAAACAATATATATTCAATATACGAAGAGGAAAACACTACTTCATCCAAACTTCAAAATGGCATATTAAAATTATAATAGGTAACAACAACTCCAAAACAAGGGACATTAAGATGAATATTGAAGATAGATATCAACAGCACCCACAAAATACCTCTTCAGCAACATACAGAAAGTAGTTGACAAGATCACCAGGGACACCAGGAAAACGTGCACGCAACTCTTCTCTCTGAAGTATAACAATGAAGTCTCATTAGATAAAGGAAAAGTAATCATTACACTAAAACATATAATAACAAATAATTCTTATCAAAACCTGACTGGCAACGCCAACTGGGCAATTATTGGTGTGGCAAATGCGGGCCATAACACATCCAGTAGCAATCATTGCCACTGAACCAAACCCGTATTCATCAGCACCCATTATAGCTGCCATCATGACATCAACTCCACTTCTAAATCCACCATCAACTCTGAGAATTACCCTTTCTCTAAGTCCATTTTCAATGAGTGTCTGAAAAATTGAAGTCCACAATAAAAAGCTTGATAACTTTTCATCATAGAGAATGACAAGAATCAATTGCAATTACACTGTTTCATGATTCAATTATAACCTGGTGAGATTCCGTAAGCCCAAGTTCCCAAGGACCTCCTGCATGCTTGATGGAACTTATAGGGCTTGCTCGGTTCCACCATCATGCCCTGAAATCTGTAAGTTAAGCATAGTATCATATATAATGCTCAACCAAGGATGACAAATGAACATCAGAAAGTTGGAGTGTAAAACAACTGATGTAGCACAAAAAATATATAGTTGTGGAAACCTGGATAATGTCGGCATTGCCCTTAGCAACCCCAGATGCAACAGTGCCAATTCCAGCTTCAGCCACCAGTTTCACCGAAACCTTAGCCTTAGGGTTCACCTGTTCAACCAGATTACCATAGATTTTTCTTCAATACATACATGATTATATATATATATATATAACAAGTAGTCACCTGATGAAGATCAAAGATCAATTGAGCAAGATCCTCAATAGAATAAATGTCATGATGAGGAGGTGGGGAGATAAGAGGAACCCCTGGTTTAGAGTTTCTCAACCTAGCAATATACATGCTAACTTTTTTCCCAGGAAGTTGTCCACCTTCACCAGGCTTTGCACCTTGAGCAATTTTAATTTCTAATTGATCAGCATTTGCCAAGAATGTTGGGGTAACACCAAACCTTCCTGAAGCAACCTGAAGACAATGCAAAATATCTTAGCATATTACCACTGGCTGCAACAATGACTATACAACTAGAGCTCTAAGCAGAAAATACGGCAAACAAAAGAAAGCCTGAGCACTTAGATTAGCTCAACACCTCCCAAGTCCTTCCCACCAATTTTCCTCCTCACTCCCTTGCATATCCTTCGTATTTAGCACTACCCATATCACACCAAATCACAAGATTCCTCACACTTGCTTTCTCTCTTTTCCAGCTTATCAAAACCATTAGAGAGACCTTACAACCCCACTGCACTCATTCCTCCACTCTTTTCATTAATTCCTTTATGGTATTTTTTCCCAGTGTATACACTATCATTATTTCTGTGATACTAAGATTTTAGAATTGAGAAGAGAGGACTACCCGTATTATTGTGAAGATCTTGGCTTTTGTTTCATGAGCTTTTTCTAGAGACTAATATACAGTAGTTATCATTTTTTTTTTTTGAAGTTTTAGGATTCCAGAATTAATGCTAAGATTTGATATTTATCCATGGTGGTTCTTTAATCCATAAGTTGGTCAGTCAACTAATTACATTAGTTCATTCTAATGCTTTCTTCTTACCACTTTTCACCTTATGATGCATAGTTGTGGGGTACTGTAGCAAAGTTGGCACTAATTAATGACCGACAAATTAAAAGAATATAATTTTGAGGCAACAGCTAAACAAATGAGATCACATTATTAAATTTGGTCCATTTAGTGCCAATATTCTCTGGGAAGTTCTACATCATCAGTTGTTGAAATAGTCTATCCAAAGAGCATTAATAGTCTATCCAAAGAATTTTCCACCATCACAATAAACAACATTTTACTATATGTCATCCGTTAACATAGTTGTTGAATTTGGAGGGAAATATAACAGAAGAGCATTGAAATAATATGTGTGGGGAAAATACTTAGGTTCAAAATTGCTTACATAGCATAGGTACCGGCGGCACTATATAAAGCCATAAAGGAATAAATGCATGCCTAGTGTTAAGAACATGTAATTAATACCACACTATTTCCTAAGACACTAATCGGATTCCAATTACACACATTAAGCACATGCTAAAATACCAACAACCATCTATTATTGTAAACAATAGTTAATGAAGGTATTTTCAAAAAATTTCAGAGCACAAACCTGCTTGATAGCACTGGTAGCAGTATCCCCATTCTGAAGACCTTTAAGGTGCGGAAGAGTTGGAGAGTAACCATCAACAACATCTGTAAGTGGTTTCCAGCGAATAGGATCCTGAATGCAATATATGGAAATATCAAATCATCGTGGAAGTGCAAATAAAATGTTATGGACACATTGAGCTTTGGCCCTGATGTAAACCAGAAAAATGGTTATGAACAACTAAAAAAATGCCTTTTGTTCAATATAAATACATATCAACTGCTTTTATTGGGATCAAAATTATGTTACCTCACCACCTTCCCCTGAATTTGATTTTCCACCTAATCTGTTCATTGCAATTGCAATTGCTTCATGAGTTTCTCTTGAAATAGCTCCAAGTGACATACCACCAGTGCAAAACCGTTGCACAATAGATGAAGCAGGTTCAACCTTCCCTACAGGTATTGGAGCACAATTACTTTTGAACTCAAGAAGATCACGAAGAACCTGCAATGAACAAAAAAAATCTCACATAATCCTTTGGTAATGAAAAGTACTTGAACGGCATGAAACTAAGGATCTTCAGGACTCACATTCACAGGTCGATTAGCCAAATACTGCTGATAAATAGAAAAGGCGCTTTGACTTTTTTGACGAACAGCTTTGTGGAGCAACTTTGACATCTCTGGATTATTTGCATGATATTCCCCTTTTGAAATTTTATAGCTATCAGTCAATTCTTTTATGCACCAAAACATTCATTTGAATGCAATTTTATTGATACAACAGTAATGCTCATTCTGTAAAGCTGCTTAAAACATAGCTAAACGGTCAACTGATTCTTCAAATCTTAACAATTCAAGCAGTAAACCGTACCTCCTGGTCTGAACTGTATAAATCCAAAATTTTCTAATCTTTTAGCCGTATCTTCAGAGAACGCCTTCACCCAAAAAGACAAAGTCTCTCTTGCTAGCTGCACCAGATAAAAAGAATGAGGGAAGTTTCACTATAAGTGATAGACATTATAATGTAAATTTAGCACATAGGTCCATGTTTGCCCTGATACCCTGTACATGAATACATAGATTCTGTTCACATATATTGTACATATCTGTTTTTATATTATACAAACTTGTTTTGTATTTATCATTTATTATGATAGACATATGATTACGCAAATTAGTATCCGGAAATTATTAGGTAATTATTGCAAGATGTCTATATTGTAACATTTTTCTGTACAGCGATATCAAAAAAAAAAAAAAAACAATATTCTGTTTACTCTTTTTTTCTCATATTTTCTTTCAAGTTGGTATCTACTCCCGATCTAGGAGCCTGACCACATTCCGCTGCCTCTAGCCTTCATTGTTGGACATATATAGACTTCATTGTTGAACATCCACAGCCTTCATTATTGCATTTTTCAGATCAGCCTTTTTTTCCAAATATTTTTCCATTTTCCTCCTTGGTTCAGCAACTGTCATCACTGCTGGCAGACAATCCGATGACTTCTCCGACCAGCCACCACCACCATCAGACTCACCAGCCTCAGATTGGCCAGGTCACCAAGTCTCAGCCCCAGCCTTCGCCACTTCCCTCTGCGCGTAGAGCCCGCGCTGCCACATCTTGAGCGCATGTGGCCTCGTCTCTAGCTGCCCTTTCACTGCCGACCCTTGCCGGCACTTTTCGACCAACTTCTGGCCACCGCTCCGCCAAAACAAAACCTAAAAAGGAGACCCTCTCTCTTTAACATGGCTGATGCAGCAACATCAAGCCATCTTTTAAGGTTGACAACTCTCACTAAATCTCTCGGTAACTCTTTTGACTTTTGCCCTCTGCCCTTGTCTAGTAAGGGTCTATTTTCTCATTCCTTAAATGCATCTAGTATTGTTTTTGAGGATTTATGGATAATAGACTGTGGTGCAACTAACCACATGACCTTTTGTTCCACAAAATTTTTATCTTACCCACCCTCACCAGGTAAACACCATATTATTGCAGCTGGTGGATCTCGTGCAACAGATGCAGGAATTGGTAGTATTGCTCTTAGTCCTTCCTTGCAGCTAAAATATGTTCTTCATGTTCCCCAACTCACCCATAACCTTATTTTTAGGGTTATGGGTCTTACCCACCATATTATGGGTCTCACCCATAAACCACACCATATTATTGCAGCTGGTGGATCTCGTGCAAGATGCAGGAATTGGTAGTATTGCTCTTAGTCCTTCCTTGCAGCTAAAATATGTTCTTCATCTAGTATTGTTTTTGAGGATTTATGGATAATAACTGTGGTGCAACTAACCACATAACCCTTTGTTCCACAAAATTTTTATCTTACCCACCCTCACCAGGTAAACACCATACTATTGCAGCTGGTGGATCTAATGCAGATGCAGGAATTGGTAGTATTGCTCTTAGTCCTTCCTTGCAGCTAAAATATGTTCTTCATGTTCCCCAACTCACCCATAACCTTATTTCTATTCACAAACTTATCAAAGACTCAAAATGTGTTGTAACTTTTTTTGAAACTCATTTGTGTCATTCAGGGCCTTGCCAGGGAAGACGATTGAAGTTGCTAAGAAGCATAGAGGGTTGTACTTTCTCCTCAATGTGCAATCTGCAAGTGGTACCGGTAAGAAGTTGCTTACTTCCTGTCTCCAATCAAGCTCTAAGTCTCTCTTCCCAAATCTGGTTATATCACAAACGACTTGGTCACTCTCCTTTCTCCTTACTTAAATCTATGTTTCCATCTCTATTTTCAAAAGAGTTAGTTGATTCATTTCAATGCGATGTCTCATTTGCAAAACATCATCGTGTTACATTTCCATCTCATTCTAATAGGAGTCATGAACCTTTTGCACTAATTCATCTAGATGTTTGGGTCCTACATCTATTTCTAATATCACAGACAAAAAATGGTTTGGTTCATTCATTAATGATTGCACTAGAGTTACTTGGCTTTTCTTGATGAAAAATAAATAAAGAGGTTTTTCAATTGTTTATTCAATTTTATCACTTGATTCAAGCACAATTGGAAAATCTATCAAGGGTTTACGTTCTGATAATGGTAAAGAATATATGAATCATCATTTATCAAATTTTGTTCAAGAACATAGCATTATTCATGAACTTACATTTGTTGATACTCCACAGCAAAATAGTGTTGCAGAAAGAAAAATCGTCATTTGCTTCAAGTCACTAGGTCATTACTTTTTCAAATGTTTATTCCTAAGTCATACCTGGGGTGAAGCTTTTAACTGATACTTATTTAATTAATGGAGTACCTTTAAGACTTCTTGGTAATGTAAGTCCTATGCAACTTCTGTTGTCTCACTTTTTCTGCCCTATTATGCAAAGTTTAGAACCTCGAGTCTTTGGTTTTGTGGCCCTTGTTCATGTGCAACATCAACATCATTCCAAACTTGATCCTAGAGCTGTCAAATGTGTTTTCTTGAGCTATGCTCCGAACAAGAAAGGATACAAGTGTTTTCACTCATCTAGTCACTGTTTTTTTGTTTCCATGGATGTTACATTTAATGGAAAAAGAGTCATTCTTTAGTCCTCAACTTTAGGGGAGAGTATTTCAGAAGCTGACTCAATTATCCAGAGTCCTTCTTTCCTCTTTCATCCACATAGACATCGTCACCTCAAGGATTGATGCCTACCTTTGGTCCCAGTCTAACTCTTCCCAAGATTTAGCACCTTCTCCTGCATCACCTCAACTAGCTACAAACAAATGGAAATCACCAATTCAGGTACCAAAAGAAAAGGCAACCTAAAGTGGTCCAACAACGACTCTAGGAGTCTGAACCCATGGTGAGTCCTGAAGATACAAGTTCTCCTGTTCTTGATAATGAGTCTTTGAATGAGTTTGAACCTAACCTAGATGATCTATCGCATTGAGAAAAGGAAAAAGGACTAGTGCCAAGTATCCTATTTCTCAATTTGTCTCCAAACATCTCTCCCTCCAGCACCAGAGTTTCATTGCAGCTATTGATTCCATCCAAATCCCAAACTCAATCCACGAAGCATTAAAAGATGAGAATTGGATTCAAGCCATGAATGAGGAAATGAGTGCATTAGAAAAGAATGGAACTTGGAAGATCGTTTAGAGCAGGAGATAAAAGAACTGTCAAATGTAGGTGGATATACACTCTGAAATATCGATCTAACGCACATTAGTCCGATATAAAGCAAGATTGGTTGTAAAGGGGTACACACTGATATATGGAATTGACTATGAGGAGACATTCGCCCCCATAGCAAAGATGAATCCAGTCAGAGTCTTGTTTTCTCTTGCAGCTTATTTTGAATGGGATTTGCATCAATTCGATGTAAAGAATGCATTCTTACATGGAGACTTAGAAGAAGAAGTTTACATGGAAATTCCTCAGGATACGACATCACCAATGGAAGAAACAAGGTATGTAGATACAAAAAGGATTTGTATGGGTTGAAACGTCCCCTTAGGCATGGTTGGTAAAACCATGGTATCACTAGGACACAAGCGAGTCAAGGAGACCATACTTTATTCTTTAATCATATAGTTGGAGGAAAACTTACGGTTCTCCTAGTATATGCGGATGACATCATTCAAGTAATGACCAATTGAGAATAAGCTTTTAGAAGAGAAATTAGCTGCTGAATTTGAAATGAAAAATATAGGAAAATTGAAATACTTCCTTGGAATAGAGGTGGCCTACTCTAAGCAAGGCATCTTTATCTCTTAAAAGAAATATATCCTAGATCTACTTAAAGAAACTAGGAAGCATGGGTGCAAAGCTGCTAGTGTTCCCATTGGACAAAACCATCAAATAGGAAGTGAAGAGGAGAGTCCAGTGTTGATAGAGCAAGTACCAAAGATTGGTGGAAAGCTCATATGCTTGGCCCATACTAGGTCAGACTTGGCATATGTCGTGAGCGTGCTTAGTAAATTCATGCATGATCCAAAAGTGAGACACATACAAGTGGTAGAAAAAACATTCCAGTATCTTAAGGCCACAGGATAGGGGACTACTATTCAAAATTGGTGACAAACTCTCTCTAGAAGTCTACACTAATGCTAATTACAGGCTCTATTAGTGACAGGAGATCAACATCAAGATATTGTAGTTTTTGGGAGGAACCTTGATGACTTGGAGAAGCAAGAAGCAAGATGTTGTTCCTAGATCAAGTGCAGAAGCAGAATTTCAAGCCATGGCACAAGGAATTTGCGAGCTGTTGAAAATTATCTTGGATGACTTGAAGATAAAAAATGAGACTCCTATGAAGATGTTATGTGAAAATAAATCAGCTATCAGTATTGCTCATACCACTGTCCAACATGATAGGACGAAGTATATTGAAAGTGACCAACGCTTCATCAAGGAGAAACTAGATAGTGGACTTGTAGCCACAATGCACGTTCCTTTCGAACTACATTTGGCATATGTGTTGACCAAGGGCCTACCCACAAAGCAATTTCAAGAACTTACACGCAAGCTGGGAATGATAGATATCCATTCACCAGCTTGAGGGGGAGTGTTGAGACATATTGTACATATTTGTATTTATATTATACAGATTTGTTTTGTATTTATAATTATTATGATAGCTATGATTAGGAAAATTAGTATCTGGCAATTATTAGGTAATAATTAGGCAATAATTGCAAGATGTCTATACATTGTAACATTTTTCTGTACAATGATATCATGAAAAAAAAATTCTAATATTTTCTTTCAAGTGATTCACAACATAATTATGAAGAAGAAATAGTGCATAATAGCAGCTCAGATAAGATGACGTGAAATTGTCAAAAGAATAGGGATTAATATTGCATTTAACAAGTTTATATCACGAGTTTGAAATTATCCTCAAAGGAGCCTCAAGGGAAACCAAGTTAACATGTAATGCTCAATGTAAAAGTTGTTAAAATTGGAAATCAATTTTACCCAGTATCATATTATCACATGTTGCATCCATTATCACTTAGCACAGAAGTTCAGTAAGACAAAGAAGTACAAAGGAGGAGGATAAGAAATCCTCCAATAGAGAAAACGTTAGATAGCAAAAAAATGTTCATATAGATAGATAAACTATGGATGTAAAAATTGCGTATAAATTGGTAAATCCTTCCATCCCCCCTACATATACATTGCTTTACAGAACAAACTTTCCAAACAGCAATTTGAGTTATGACCAAATACAAGCAGCTAGTATTGTCATTGTTTGAACTCTTGATTATTAACCTTATTTTACAGTAACAAAACTTTCTAAGAGGATCTTTTATCTTCAGAGTAACAAAAAACGAAATTTTATTATCAATCTAAACCTTGGAGTCAGTTATAATGTTTGCTTCACAAAGTTAAGCTAACAAACGGGAACATTCTTAAATTTCAGCAATAGTTACGTCTCCTCCAGAATTTTCACTAACTTTGGTGCTTTTGTTGAAAACTCAATGCCTCCAAGTAGTAACTTCAAAAAAAATCCAGAAGATTTAGTCAAAAAATTGATTGAATTCTTTCTGCTGTTAATAAAAGGGCACAATACAATGACTTTAGTCCAAAGGTGAGAAAGAGATATCTGAAAAACAGAGAGAATGTAATCTGAGTCCCTTTTCTCTTTTTCTGTGTCTTTACCAGAACTATATAATTTCAACAAATACAATGGAATCTACAATACAAATTTTATCAAGAGACTGAAACACATGCAGATTGTTCATGTCATATATTTTTGAGTGACATCTTTAAGGGATACCCTTCTGGTTCGCAATGCAATTCTGATCGAAGGCAACTAATAAATCTTCATTTTGAAAGGACTAAGAAATTCACTAAGTGGTACTACAGACAAAACCATTAAAAAGGACTTTAATTTTAATGGTTTGTCCTATAGACATGGTTTATGATAGGAGTAGGACGCAACATTGTTGTTTACTTCATGTAGCCACCCCACCTAGTGTGGAAAAGGCTTGGTGGTTGTTGCTGTGCTTAAGACAACAGTTCAAACACCAAACATATTCTAAAATGGGAAAAGAAAGAAAGTGTGTGTAGTTAGCTGGTATAGCAAATAGTCTTTGAATGTTATCTTTAGTTCACTTGACGAAAGGCACTAATTATTCACAATGAATTGATGCTTATGCTGCTGATAAAATATTAGCATTATTTGCATTTTATTCATAATCTACAATTCTGTATTCTTCCTCACCTCATCAAAAGTTAATCCACCAATTTTCGACACACTTCCTCTAAATGCAAGATCGACAACTTCCTTCCCCAGTCCATAGACTTCGAAAATCTGTGCACCGCAGTAACTATATACAAGGAGTTGACAAATTGATTCATCAAAAACTCAAAAGCATGACATCATTATGGAAAGAATAAAAAACAATTATAACACGAGAAACTACTTTATTTGTCCTTTATAACAACTTTGTTACATAAATCACATACCTTGAAAGCAATGAGATCCCCATTTGGAAAGAATTTTAAGAAGACCTGCTTTTACAGCCTAAAATGCAGACAGAAAAGCAAATAATTTGTTATTAGTTATCACATTCTTTTAAGTCAGCAAAAGAGGAATTATTTGATAGAAAGAATAGAAAATTTCACCATGAAGCAGAACAGAATTTCTTCCCTTATAGAGCAATTTAAGAATGTTGGGATTCTTGTTTTTTGAGTCTTATTATGTGAAACTTAATAGTCTCGGCTGGCCTGGTAGTAGTTGGTACTATACTTGATCAAGATTATTTGTGTATATAGGCATACAAGGTTATAGTTGTATCAAACCACATCAAATCTTAATAATATCAATTATTTACAGTCCTACTATCTTCCATTCTTTACTTTTCCACCTTTTCCTAAACAGTCCATAATGGCAACAGGGCAATACCATTCTCTATGACTTGATCTCATCAATATTTAGCTTCCAAATTCCCAAAATGTGAAATGGGTATAAGACGAGGAAATTTTCTAACTCCGTTTCTTTTCTCGATTGTGGTTCATGTGCTTAGCTGTTTAGTGCCAATAGCTATTAATGATGGGTTAGTCAAGGATTTATCTGATGGCATGAAGAGGGTAACCGTTTTCACTTTCAATTTGCTGGTGACATTTTTTCCTTCTCAGAGTCAAATGGCAACTCCAGTTAACATTTTATCCATTTTGTGTTTCTTTGAGACCATCCCTAATATTAAAATCAATCTTGCTAATGGGTGGGACACCAACTATGCAAGTAGAGTTACTCATACTAGTACTTGAAATTTTAAATCTCAGAGCCTACCTTCTTTTAGTTGTCTCTTGATCATACATTTGGATGATGGCTCTTGCATCAAATTTGTGGAAGATAGTTGGGTTAGTATTGCTTCTCTTTCTGTGAGGCTTTGTGGTGACTTTGTTTACCTATTCTCTTTGCATAACTCCCCTCTATGTCAGCTTTTTTACCAGGATAAACTGTCTAGGAACTTCCGTTTTCTGAAAAAATTGCATACCAGTCCTTGAAATTTTAAATCTTAGACCTTACCTTCTTTTAGCTATCACTTGTTCATACATTTGGGTGACAGCTCTCGCATTAAATTTGGGGAAGATATTTGGGTTAGTTTTGCTTCTCTGAGACTTTCTCGGCTTTTTCGTGACTCTTTTTTTGCCAATCCTCTTTGTATAATGCCCATTTGCAGCTTTTTTATCAGGATAACCTGCCTAGGAACTTCCATTTTCTAAAAAAATTGCATGATGAAGAGATTATCGAGTCAAAGTCCCTTCTTTGGTAACTTATCTCCATCTTTCTAATATCCATGATTCAAGAACCAGGACTCTTGATTCCTCTGGAATTTTGTCTTCTAAATCTTATTTCCAGTTCCTAGATTCCTCTCCTAACAGAATGATTTCTCCTGGATAAATCCATTCGGAAATCTAAACTACCTCCAAGATCAAACCTTTCATTTGGATTGTTGCTCTTAATAGAATTAAGTGAAGGCCTTTCAAGGCTTTGTCCTCAAATATTTGTATAAAGTGTGGTAAAAATAAAAATGGTATCTAGTGTTCTGCAAATGGTCTTTTAGGGTGTTCCTTTGGTAGATGTATAGACTAGAAAGAATTGCATGCCTTGTTACATGGTTCACAGGCTTGTAGTTGTAGGACCAACATGTATTCTTTTTCTTTCTTGTGAGAATATTTTATCCTCTCTCTATGTACTCAGATCTTTCTTACTAGTAAAGTTCTTTTTCCATTAAAAAATAAATAAATAAAGCATGTGCATAGCCATCATAATTACCACAGACATATGCAATCAAAGTATTTGGGCATCTTTGATCACTAACCTTGCAATAATTCTTCTGCGCCTGTTCAATTGAGACAGTAGGCATCTTTCCATTCCTCATCAGATTAACAGTTTTATTACTCAAACGCCACTGCCGGCATGTCTCCAGTGCCAAGTACGGACACACAGCACTAAAACAATCAAAACACAAATATCATGAAGGCATCAAGAGGATAGAAGCAAGTGAAATAATTCCCAGTTTCCACTGCTGCCAACAATTAACGTGTGGTGAACTATTTACAATAACAATAGCAAATAGTTGTTCAGAGGGAAAATCAGAAATTCACTTTTGTTCAAAGTTTAAATGAGGAATGGCTTCTTGACAAGGGTAAGAATATAACTGTATTATAAATTGGCAAATTTACAAGGAAACAGAAAACATATTCAATTTATACCAAGCTTGACACAAATATAGAGATAAACTAATGAAAATTATATCACAAAATAGTAACACAAGTCCCAATCTAAGATTAAAACATTGCAGAAATACGAAACTAAAAAACCATCACTAACAAATGCTTCAGTGAGAGACAACAAACAACCTTGCACCATATCCTATTAAACAGGCAAACTGATGAGTGCTAAAGCACTGAGCAGTGTCTGCTATAATTGAAGCTGACATTCGCAGGCCATTTTGGATCAGATGCTGATGAACTGTGCCAACAGCAAGTAGTACTGGAATTGCAGGATGCGTTGGTTGCTGAAACCAAAGAAAAAAAGGGAATGTATCAGCACAGATTTAAAAAAAAAAAAAGAAAAAACATAAACTAAAACGTCAATTATAGACCCCACTGCACGAAAGGAACCTTAAAGGATGAAGAATATTAGCAGCTACTAACAAGAGTCACTCCATTATCATTATAAAAGCAAAATTTTGAAGCATATTTTTTATGCAATAATGCAATATTCAATTCCTTTTATCCTTTCAAGTACAATCTCATTTTTCCAAAATAAAAGTACTATTCCAAGTTTGGGCAGAGGGCACTCGGGGAAAAGGGGAGATCACTTGGCTACTGAAACACATGAAATATTTTCTTGTGATTAAACTCACAAGTTTTGGCCAAAGTATGAAGGGAATTGTTTTGTGGCAGTGTACTTTGTTCCACCCATTTTGTGTCTTTGGTTGGAGAGAAATTCTCAGATTTTTTAAAGGAAAATTTTTGTCACTAGATTCACGTTGGGACCTTTCTGGAGTTGAGCACATGGTTATTTTTTTAGTAGTGTCCTCAGTAGACATACCGAGGGAATAAAAAGCTCTTATTCTTGTAGTTTCTACAGCCTTGAACTCCATTTAGTTGTGCATCTCAATATTCTATTTTAAATTTTATCCAGTGAAAAAAGCTCTCCGCAATGCATCTTAGACAACACAAGTTTTACCAATTTATTTATGAAAGGGCTGTGTATACATTCAACAAATTTGAATTGAAAATAAAATTAGGATTTCCTTTAGACAACAAATGGATAGGATCAAAATCAAAAGCAGATATAATCACCAAACACTTCAAAGAAATGGGGACCATCTGTGATCAATGCAGACAACACTCAGCAACAGTGTATCATGGTTAGTAATTATCTAATGAAATATGTCTCAAATCATCACTTCTGTCATTGAGAACTATATTATATTCACCCTGTAGCAGCATATGCTATTAGATGGTCTTTACCAGTGAATCTGAACGGTCTGAAAGAATAAGCAGCTGGGAACCATTTCTAACAGCTTCATCTGCAGCTTCACAAAGCTTATTTAACGCTTTCTCCAAGGAACCCTCAATCCCTTACTTATATCAAAAAACGTGGGTAATACTTGTGGTTTTAAGTGGGCATCTTTTTGTAACAACTCAAGATCTCCTTCATTCAATACAGGACTAGACAATATAACCTGCTCCATACAATACCATCAGCTTGTGGAGAGGAAAAAGCAACAAAATCGCAGGCATTATTTAAGAAAAAGGCAAACAAAATATTAGAGGCATGCTGAAATACCTGCAAGGCATTCTGTGGTCCAACTTCCAATATATTCCCACGCTTCCCTATATTGACTTCAAGAGACATAACCAATCCTTCTCGGAGAGGATCAATAGCAGGATTTGTGACCTGTACTTAAGGAAATCAATAAAACAGGGATGGTAGCACACACAAGTAAATTGAAGAGCACTGCAAAGAGATATATCATATTATAAACATCTATCGATAATAATATTAAAACTCAAACCTAATAACTTATACAATACCTACATAATTTTAAAATATGACTATGTGGACTAAATCCTATCACAGTTGTGCCATCTGGAGTGATTCTCAAAATCATATTTTGTAGTGGATATCTTTCCCAACAGATAAAAAAATAAATAACAGGAGGCCAAGGTATCCTCCTAAAACCAAAGTACAGTGACAACGAGTAGGACATTAGTGCAAAAAAGCTTGCCAATATCTCAGCTCATCAAGCAAAGAAATAAACCATATGTGCATGAATATGCATATATAGACTCTAAACAGTAGCATAAAATCAATAACATAGGCATACAGCATTGTAAATTATCTCATGACATTGAACAATGAGGTACTTAACAGTAAAACATGGTCATTGATGTAATTATAGAAGTGGCTTGGCAGTTGGCACTATGACAACAAAACTTTGGTCACAGTCAACACACAGAAAAAAATATTTTAGAAGCAGTAGTGGGAAAGTAGTCAATCTGACCTGTGCAAACCGTTGCTTAAAATAATCAAAAAGCATGTGAGGCTTCTGAGACAATGCAGCCAATGGAATATCATCTCCCATGCAAAATGTGGGCTCCTTACCTTGACCAGCCATAGTCTCGATCACCATCTGGACATCTTCACTAGAATACCCAAATGCCCTGGTTTCACACCAAAGAGTGGTTTAGTAAGAACCATATAAGATGTTGTATTGTATGCTGCAATCAAAGCCAAACATAATTGACCATCAACAAGATATAGAACATTAGCTTATATAGTTCAGACATGGTCACAGGATATTTGTTAAAGCAGGAGACACTACACATGAAGGTACTTTTCATTGTTTACAAATACAAAAATTCTTCTTAAATTCATAGTCATACAAATCAAGCAAGCAAATAAAGAACTGCATAGAATGTTTCAGCAATACAGTGAGTAATGGATTTATGATTTATAAATGTCAACACTATGAAACAGCTTCCTCTATCAAGGATCAAAATCTTAGACCAAAATCTACATAGAACTCTTACTGTTGATGTCTTAATATTGCATCATTGTCCATCAAAGCTGCTGAATGGAAATTCACAGACTTCAAAGACCGCAGATTTTCCTTGATCCAGTTCCCATATGGGTTTGATAAGGCTACTCGTTTTTTAACCTCTGTATTCTCATACACCTGCCAGGTGAAACGTTTGCTATGTAAAATGATCCCGTGAGTCACTATATATCACTGCTTGAGATAGGCATTGATTTGGAAATAGGTGACTAAAAAAACCAAAAATGTAAGCACTCAGGTATTAGTAACCACAATTCAGACATTGGAATCAAACACATATTGTTACAAGAAAACACCTAGTGATATCAATCAACTTTATCAATTATTTTTTTTAGATAAAAATCAATTGACTTTATCAGTTAATCAGACAGAAGTTTTATGACCCATGTTAGGTACAAAAACTATTGATGTTGCTTAACTTAAAAGCTAAAATATTTGAGAGAGAAAGGTCTTGACATGGTATTAGAGTCTCTAACAACCAAGTGGTCTAAAGTTCAATCTCTTGCCCCCATCCTTCTAATTAAAATAGTTTAATTTCAGCACCAGGTAAGATAAGTTTGTGCATTGTTCATAGCCACGCTTGAAGCCCTTTGGGCTATCAAAGTGTAAATCTATACTTCGGTCCCTGAAAGATTTTTGTTTTGACACTTTAGTCCTTGAAAGATTAAATGTATACACTTTAGTCCTGAAAAGATTTCACATTATAATATATTAATCCCTTATTAGAAAAATCATATAAACATTAGTTCTTAAAAGATTAAATACATACACTTTAATTCTCAAAAGATTTCACATTATAACATATTAATCTCATAATTGGAAAACAATATAAACATTAGTCCATAAAAAAATTGATATATTAAAAGCCAAATTTTTTAGTGACCAAAGATTAATATGTTAAAAGTTGAATCTTTCAGAGAGTAATATGTTAAAAATCAATGTTTCAAAGAATTAATGTGTGGATAATTTTCATATTACATGGATTAATGTGTTTCACATAAAATCTTTTGAACATTGAAGTGTATGCATTTAATCTTTTAAGAACTAAAATGTTAAAACAAATATCTTTGAGGGACCAAAGTGTAGAGTTACTCCAAAAACTATTTATGTGCCTTCAACTAACAACTTAAATTATTTGGAGAGATAGTACTTGACAACCCAAAATGACACAAATGGTGAGTCAAGCAGTTTTGAAGAGAACATTTTTATGAATCCTGAAACTCATTTATAAGTTTTCAATACAAGCTCTTTGATATTTCAGACTCTTCGATATCATATGATGTAATACTTAACCATGTTTTACTTCTTATTCTTTACAGAAGTTTTTAACTATGTTCTACCTCTTCTTGTAAAGGGTTATGAACAGAGAAAAGAAAACTTGGCTTCATTAACAAAATTTCAGAAACAATGGAAAAGGTGTAAATGGAAAGAGTTGAGCAATGTGTTCTGTGGAAATTCTAGGCATGTTATCTGTTTCGATGAATGGCTTCATTTCACAGTGGGGTCACAAACTATTGCACCAAATAAAATTAAAATTCTAAGATGGATAAACACTTAACTAATAAATCAATACTAATATTTACAGGATCAAACAGGCATTAGAAGAAAATATGCCCATATTCAAGTGTCCCAAGCAAAGCAAGAAAATAGCAAACCTGACCACCAGGCAAATCAACTGTTATCATCATGCCAGGACCTAATCGGCCCTTCAAGATAACCTTTGACTCGTCAACCGGTACCACACCAACCTAAAAGAGAATGATACAAGGCAAAATTTTAAATGATGTCTTGAACCCAATAATTGAAAGTTAGAATCAATGGCTTCAGAACTATCATCATTACAGCACATATGTAATAGAGATGCTAAGTTTCAAATAAATATAAAAATATGCTTTGAAAAGACAAAAGGAAGTACAAATTCAATTATTCATAAGTAAAGATCATTAAAAATACACCTGAGGAAAGCAAAGCTAAGACCCACATACACAGGATTTTTTTGTTTTTTTTTTGGGGTGTGGATACACAGGATTTGTACAAGGGAAAGAACAGACTTAAGATCAGAAAACTAATATCCATATAATGTCCTTGATTGTGCATTTATGTGTGAAATCAGTTTCTGTTTAGTCTAACTTTTATAACTTATTAAATAACAAAGTTTGAGCAAACAATTCAAGCGTTTCTAATCAGTAAACAACATAAACAGTTAATCATTTTCATGAACCCAAAAAATGACACACAAGCTGAGATCATACAACAATGAATCAAAAATATTATCCAAGGGAAAAAAAAACTGGGGAATTCACCTCAGAGGCAACGTAGACCATGTTGTCTGATGTTCGCCAATACCGAGCAGGTCGAAGTCCATTACGATCAAGACATGCACCAACAGTTTTTCCATCACTGTGACACACAAATTGGATAACCAACAATCAGAAAAGCAAAATGACAAATTTGGGAAGAAAAGTGTTAGAAAGCACAAAAGTGAAAACTGAAAATAGAGTAAAGTGAGTATTATTCACACTCCCTTAGGCTGAAATCAAAGAGAATTCAGCTAAAGGTGGAAGAAGAAAACACGAGTAATGCATAAAATGAGAGAAAAATTTTTGAACACTATAGCAGTCCACTCTCCCAATGCCAAAGCCAATATCCACCTACCCAAAATCCTCCCAGTACCATACAAATATTCCCTTTTCCCCTAACAGAATCTCACACACACACCCTGCCACTAGCACAGCAAGTTAGTTAGGCTGAGGGAGCCCCACATGATTTGCTGTAGACCCTAACTAATATTATCTATAATACCCATGTATTCTTTTTCTTTTATACACTGTAATTCCCTCAAGGTACTTGGTCTCTAACAAAAAGACTTAACAAAAAAAAAGGCAAAGTAATACCATTTACTGTTTACAAAGACTAAATTCAAATTAACAGGACGATTTTCTCCAAACAAAGCTAAATATTTGCATGCTGTAATGAAATTTCAGTACAAAAATATAAAAACAAACTTTTGCCCCCTCACAAATTATATTCTCCTAGCATGCCCCTTTGGGTTCCTGCTTTAGCCGGCCAACATTAAAGTTTAAACTATGAGCTACTCAATTAGTTCACCTAACGAGTGATTAGGTGATTGTAAATCAAGAAACAAATTGGAAATTTAGTTCTTGGACCCCTCACCTCTTCCTTCCAGTAAACAAACCACAGACACACAGATTACGGCCATTGAACCCTTTTTTTGGGATAAAAGAAGCAATTTCATTAACAAGAAGAGAAGAATAATACAGAGTGAAGAGGACAAGAGATCCTCAAAGCAAAAGAAAACATCAAAAGATCAAAGTTGTCCAATCTCTTATCATATAAGAGATGGAAACCCCTCTAAAAAAGTCATGTGCCTTACACTAAGTAGACGCTAGGCATCTACTCTTATCCCACAAAACTTGTTTATCTGAATGTCTATCATGAAAAATGCAAGAGTTACTCTCTAACCAAATATACCAAATAACTGCAAAGACAACACACTGCCATAAGGATTATGGGCATTGAATTCTACTTGTGCTTTCACCTTTTAATAATCAAGCATTGCTGAATAATGCTACTTCTCAATTGTCTTAAAGTCAGGTCCTATGAATTAGCATATAGTATAACAGACCAATAGGGCAATCACGTTCCTCTCGACTTTCTCGGTCTTTTTACCTGAATAAAAGTAAGGCTGGTCCATCCCAAGCCTCCATCTGACCCTTGTAGTAGTCATAGAAGTCAACCACCTAAGAAGTAAAAACAGCATTAAAGAAATTTCCATTCAAAAATTGACGAGGATGGGTTCTGAGGATTGCTAGAAATAAACAAGACGCAACAAACAGAACAGAGTTAGCATTATTGCAAAGCAAGCTTGGAAAATGACTACTGAAAGCATTCATCATAAAGGGGGCTAACAGCAACTCCAGATAAATTACTATATTAATTACTGATTTGTTTTTCTTTCTCAGCATTCACTAATAACTTAAGCTGACAATGGTGGGGCAAATTTTATTTAACACTGGTTTGACTTTCTTTATCTTAATCTCGCTACAACCCTACACTCATCATCTATCATTCAACCTACTTACTAGTACTTCCAGCTAAATGGTGATAAACACTAGGAAAATCAAGATATTCTATTTAATCTCAAGTAAAGAGAAAATTACTCAAAATTGTCAAAACATAATGGAACTACTGCAAAGAACTGAAAAGGGACAAGATACAACACAGGAAAGGAATGATGATTTCAAACCTTGCCACAGACCTTAGGTGAGCTGCAACTTTATGAATTTAGATTAGACCAAGAAGCTTCATCTGTATTTTATTTTACGACCTTATTTCCAAACAAACAAAGTACAAGGATACCAGGGGGAAAATCTATTTAAACCAGCAATCTACCCAAAAATTAATAAATAAAACAAAATAAGAAGAATTGAGCTTCGGGTCAAGATGAATGTGTTTGTCAAAAAGCTGCTTTTTGACTGTCTACCAAAACCTTTCACACCATAAATGGTTACGATTTCAAACTACATCAAATTGGGCACACAACTAAAGCTCAAAGAAATATTACCCTGAAATACATATTTGTGTTCAAGTCTGACACACATTGTCCATGATTTTGTGGGTTATACATGGGAATTACCAACACTCCAGTCAGTAGCTATATTGGTGCTTCATTAAAAGAAAATGAAACACAAAATATGTCCCAAAAAGCTGGATCAGGCTTCAATTCCACCAATAGTTCCTATTGCCAGGTCATCCACCCCCCTCCCCCCAAGAAATCCCCTTCCACTGTCCCCTTCTGTGAAGCCACTTTTTTCAATTAAAAGAAATACAAGCTTTAGCGTGCCAGCAAACAGGGTTGTTACCCAACCACAAAGAATCTCTGCAATTTTTTTTTGAGGTACTCATCTCTCTGCAAATTTTTGTTATAATATAAGAACATGCTTTAACTAAGTGAGGATTTTCAACCATACCACTGGGAACACTACCAGTAATTGAACATGAAATGTCATTTATGAAATACCTCAGGGTATTTGATTTGCAGAGTTGGATGATTTTTGTAAGCCTCTGGAACAAGTATCATCATAGCTTCCTCAGGACTGCGACCACTTCTTATTAATAACTGAACCATAGAAGACCATCCAAATTAAAATATAAACATGACCATCAACACAAATCAAGTATAGAGAATATGATACACAAACCAGCAAAATCTCAATACAGAGAACTGAGGGAAGCTATGCCAATTAGGAACTCATATACCTTTAGTAAGAAACATAACAGTTTTAGAAAGAGAAAAGGGAGTAAAATTTAAGAAGTGATGGGAAAATCTAAATTGCTAAATGAACCCCTCAGCTTCTTGTGTTCAATTTTCCTGTAATATTATTTCAATTGATAAAAGAAGGAATTCATTTGAGAGAAACAAGAATACAGACAAAGAAGGATAAGAAATCCTCCTGGAGCGAACAAAAAAAAGACAGGAACAAAAGAGAGTAACTCAGAAAATCCCACTGGCCAGTCCCTGTGTATTTTCTAACTAAACAAATCATAAGCAACACCCACATGGAAGTCAACAAACCAATTCTATAAGATGGGAGGGAAGAAACTTCTGATAAAAAAACTCCAGCCTGTACAGAATCAGCACAACCCCAGGAGAACATGTCAAAAAATTTTGTTCCACTTCTTCCAGCCATAGCCTCTAAAACACTATGCAAATCAAGTAATCCACCTCACAAACTAATTACAGCCCAAAAATGCAAAAATAGTAATTCCAAAGCTTCAAAACGACTTCAAAAAGTAAAAGACAATTTTGTCTCTTAACATCTAAAACACATAACACATGCATGAGGAGAAAAAAGAGATATCACCGTGGGGCCAACAAGTCTGTCCCAATCATTTATCTAAATTCTACTAAGTACCTTCCTACAAACAAATGTATGCACCTTAACGGGAGCCTTTTCTTAACAAGGTAATTTAGATATCTTTAAGTATTAAATAATTGGATTATCAAATAGAGTTTTCAAGTATGAATCAGAAAAGCACAAAATTATAACTTTTAAATGGGTAATCAACATCAAGATCCTCAAGTAGAAGGAAATAATAACTTTATTTTCAGTTATTGGCATACTTCTGCAGCACTGTCAAGATTTGCTGAGTCAGATGCCTTTGGATTTCCAAATGGACGAATTTCATTCTCACGATCCCGCCATACAGGTGACTTCAATGAGGTCTCTCTTGATTGCATCCAATTCAAGTTCCCCTGCACAACTATGTGGCTATTTCATAAATCTGAATAAATTAAAATTTCATGGAAAGATTTGACCTGCCAAAGAAACTCAACCTGTATGGTGTTGATCTCTCCATTATGACCAAGAAGCCTCATTGGTTGTGCAAGAGGCCATCTGGGACTGGTATTCGTGCTATACCTTCGATGATAAATGGCAAAGGGGGACTTATAGAGATCATTTTGAAGGTCAGAATAAAATAAACCAAGAACTTCTGAGCGAAGCATCCCCTTGTAAACTATGGTTTGATTGGATAAGGAACAGAAATAAATCTCATTTCCCCAACTTTCTGAGCTTACTGCTTTTTCAATCAATTTCCGACAGATGTACAGTTCTCGTTCGATGTCATCAGCATTTTCTTCTTTCACGATCTTAACAAATACCTGCTGTATGTTGGGCATGGTCTCCTTTGCATAATAACCGACTACAGAAGTATTTACAGGGACAGGCCTCCACCCAAGCACCTCAAGACCTTCTTGCCGAAAAATATTTACAATAACTACAGAAGATATTAAAATTGCACATCAGAACACAAACCGATGTTTTAGAGTGCAAAATTCATATTAACACAGTCAAGAGAATGAATATAATAATTCAATTTTGGCCATTTATCATGCACACAGAATATTTATGCAGACAATATATGCCACTATAATGCCAAAGAAGCTTGTTTGGGTGGCCATGTACAAAACTTTTTTTTCATAAAAAATCGATAACATGAGAGAAAAAGTGTATAAGGAAAACATGAAATCCTGTTCTACAAGTTACCCATAGAGAAACAAAACAAATAGGGAAACTGCAGAGAAACCCCTAAGTTTACCCCATTTTCAAATTGCCACCATTAACTTCACATTACTCTCCATGAATTATGTCTTAATGACATTAAAATTGAATTGTTAAGTCACAATTTCAATCCACAAGTCAACAACAACAAAATCGTTTTACACTTGGTGAGACTAGTTACATGGATCAAACAATGTCATTTAGATCCAGATTGTTTTAATGGATTTTCTTGGAATTTTCTTTGGTCTTTGTCTACCTCCATTGAGCTATCCTTCATCTAGTCAAATCTTCTCACTAGGGCTTCTATTGGTCTTCTCCTCACATGGCAAAGCCACCTTAGGTGAGATGTTGTCATCTTTTCCTCAACAAGGGCTACTCCTAATTTCTCTTCATTACATTCATTAATCATCTTGGATTTTTTCATGTGCCCCCCCCTTTTGCAACACTTAGCTTCATAGTTGTCAAATGGCAGCCATGGCGCCATGGCAGGGTGGATTTTGGCCCTCCCGCCATGGCAAGTTTTGTTCATTATGGCGGTCTTAAATGACGGATTTTTGGTCCACAACCATCCACGATATGCAAATATGTTAGCTTATGCTTTTGTGGGCACTTTATGACCCAACATTTGAAACCATAAATAAGAAAGAAAAATGCAGTATAAGATATACTCCTTACAGAAAGCTATGAACAAATAAAGCATCGAATAGAAGCAAGCAAAGACATAGAAAACAAAAGGAGCTTTCCAATAAATTTGCATGTCTGCAACTGGGACTCTCTGGAAAAGCAAAGTCATTATTCTCCTTGTAACATATATCTTTTGTAAACTAACACCTCAAATAACCAAGCCAATGCATTATAAAACCCAGAAAGCAAATCAGTTGTAACCTCTAGGCAGCTAAAGATAATTACAAAATGTTGATAGAGAAATATTTCTCTTGGATAAACCCATTTGAAAAATCTTAAACTCTGTCAAAGGTTAAAACTTTTGTTTGGACAAATGCTCGACAACACTAACACAAATGGCATTCTCTAAAAGCACATGCCTCTCATCGCTTTGTCTCCAAATATGTATATAATGTGTGGTTTAGATTCCAAATAAGAGGCTCATCTCTTGCATTGCCCTATGGCGGCATCTCTTTGGTACAGGCTTGTTGGAATCTTTCGAGAGGCATGAGTTTACCCTATGGATTTACATTATTTCCTCACTAAATTCAAAGGTTTTGCTCTCTTAAAGAAACAAAGATCTTGCAGCAGTCCTCAGATTATGATATGCTTTGGTGCATTTCGTTAGAAAGGAATCTTAGAATATTTAATGATTCCTTTTCAATGATAGGCTTTATTTCGGATGGGTGAAGATATCTTATCCTCTTTTATACTCATTTCTTCTCTTCTAATAAAACGTCTTTTTCAATGAAAAAGAAATATAAATTGCTAATTTAAGAGCAAGGTTTATCATTGAAATAATACATATGCTGACTGTCTCCAGTTGTGTATAAGTTTACTGTTCTAGTAAAACTCAACAAAAAAAAAAGGTATCGGTTTGAAGTGTGAAAGACTGACTGAGTTTTGAAGACACTCATACTGAATTAATATATGCGAAGAAATATGACCAAAAATTTACCCCATGGCATGACAGATGATAAACATAGGATCTAGAGAACTACATCTCTAAAAAGGCAAACAAAATTCCCATATTAATACTGAAGAGGAACCAAATTAATCTACCCCCATATTTTTTTCTTTGATACTTTATCTAAAAGAATCACATCATTTGAAAATTCGACAAAGTTTTACGTTGGCTTTGATTGCTCAAAACAACCCTCCTCTTTATTGTTGTTATTGTTGATTTATCTAAAACAGATTCTGTGTACGCAAGGTCTATGATGATTGTAATTCCTTGGCTGCATTGATGTCAAGAACCATGCAAAGCTTTACAATTGCATACTGGATCAGTAAAAAATAAAGAACAACTCCCTTACCCTTAAAAGAAGAGAATCATGCAGTGTGTAACATTCAACAAGAGCCAAGAAAATTATTCAAAAACACTATTACCTTTCTTGGCCTCATTCAGAAGTTCAACATCTTTGGGTAGGAAAACCATTCCAACACCTGTGTGCAACTTATCAAAAGAAGCAATCCCTTGCTTGTCAGCCCAATAGTCAAATAGATCCCATGGAATTGAAGTCATCAGCCCTGAACCATCACCAGAGTCATTATCTGCTCCACAGCCACCACGATGTTCCATGCAGCCTAAAGCAGTTAGAGCATCCCTGACAATCTCATGTGATCCTTTATTTTCCAAATTGGCAATGAATCCAACACCACAGGCTCCTCTTTCTGATATTATGTCCTCCAAGTTTGCAACCTAACCAACAAGCGACTAGTATCCCTCAACATCTTGTCATGTAGATAACATGCCACAATCATGAACAGTGAGCAAGCCAAGCATTAAAAAACAATTTTCCGAAATAACCCATCCAAACCCTAAATTTATAGTAATGCGAACTTCTAGTTAAGATCAATGAGGAACAAGTGAAAAATCCATTCTCTATAATACATGTTTAGGAGTTATTCAAGGTCCTTGCTGTTAGATTGAGAGAGTATTTTTTTTTTCCCTAACATCATTTCGGAGAAGCAAAGAAACCTCATTGAAGGCAAACATATTGTAAATACTGTTTTGATAGTTAATGATGCGGTGGGAGATATAACAAAGAGAAGGTGTGGTATAGACTTCAAGTTGGATTTTAACAAAGCTTAAGATCAAATACTCAGGGGTCTCTTACACAAATTTCTTGACTGAAAAGGCTTTGGCATTAGATGGATAAATTGGATTTCTAGTTGTCTCACAACTGCTAGCTTTATTAAAAGAGTTTTGCTGTGGCACCCGTTAAAAGAATCAAGAGTGCAAATTTTTTTATTAACTATATGTTTGGTTAGAGGGTAAAATTTAGGAGAAATTTTTCATGGATAAAATTTATGTGTGACATTAGATATGAAGCTCATATGTGAAAAATCCTCCATAATTTTAGCATTCAACCAAACACACCCTAAAATGTAAAGATTTTCAATTTTCCAATACATTGAATGCATTAGAAACTTCAAAAGGTTTCCACTCTTGATTCCTTCACATTGCACAACCTTTTGTAATTGTAAATGGAGAGCCCAAGCCATGGTTCCAGGGACAGAGAGGAATCAGGTAGAGGGAGGCCTTCCCTTTATTGTTCACCTTGGCAATTGCTGTTCCAAGTATTTGCTTTAAGTAGCTGCTTATCTAATTAGTATGGCCATTTTAGTGGCTCAAATGAGGTTTATGTCCCTCAAATTCGGTTTCCTGTTGATGCTATTCTCCTTTCAAAAGACAAAGACACTCATGCAAATGTCTTTTCAGTGACAAGTTCTTGGAAGCTATCTTTGGGGCTAAACTTAAAAGTCAACCAGGCTAATAGCCATTTGGCAGGCTTGAACATGAGCATTCAAGTAATTTCTTCCAATGCCACTTTGGCTGGTAGCCAAGTTTTACAGAGGCCCCTTGCCTACTACGGGGTTTCCTTCAAAAGAAAGATCAAGTCTATGCACAAGAACATTGCTCTGGCGGATAAATGGCCATGGCAATATAGCATAACTCCCACAATCAAGTTATGTATCTTTCACAGATTTGCAATTGCTACCGCAATATTGTTGTTGCAGTGATCTCTGCAACACCAATTGCGGCCGCAACAGCTCCATTTCCCAGCATTTTTTTTTCTTTTCTTCTTCTTTTTTTGGCTATGGCTGCATCAACATCAACTTTTTTTTTTAAATGTTTCCACAATTGCGAACATCAATCCTAGAATGCCCTTCCTTGGCACTATAACTATAATCTTTCTACTTCACACGATTCCACCACAAAATTCGGATGTTCATTTCAGATTAAACTTAAAAAAGTAGTTAAGAGGTAGCGAGGGAGGGAAGTAACACCCTTTTTTTGCTTTCACTCAAGTCAAGTCAACTCAATCTCTGGTTTATTCTCATAATAACAGCTAGCTCTCCTAACTGTCAAAAGCTTCCTCCACGTTTGGATAGCAGTTCAGGTTCTCATCATGATACAACACGAATATTTCTTAGTGTTCTTAACGCAACAAACACTCTTAACACTAACGATTTCAGCCTAGAGCGTTTTTATTCTTCCAATCCACAACTCGTTCCACATAACACATCAAACAGAAGAAAGGTAAAATAAAATAAAAAGGAACATCCAAGAAAAGAAACAGAAAGTTAAAAAAAGAAAAGTCGTTGTGGTTCCTTAGCAAGTGATCGACGAATCGAATCGGACCTGTGGTTTGGAATCGGAAGGAATAGAATAGCGGTGATTGCTGCTGCATCGGTCGAGTTCGAGAACGGCAGTGACTGAGGAGCGACGGAGCAGCGGCGCCGGCGTCGACGACGTAGAAGGAAAAGCCGAGATTCTGCGGTGGTTGGCGCGGCGGCGCGTGGATTTGGAGCCGAGAGCTGCGAACTGGAGCAGAAGGCGCGAGTCGCCGCCGGAGGAGGAGAGGATCGACGGCAACGGCTCCGTGCGAAGCAGCTGAGAAATGGAAGGCGCCGAGTGCAGCGCCATAAGAGAGAGAGAAAGTTGAGAGAGAGAGAAGAAGAGAATGTGGTGTGTGTGGAGAAATGGGAATGAATGAATTGTGTGTGATTGAGAATGAATGAGGATAGGAAAGGTTAAGTAGCGACCACTGCCTCACACACACCACTCGCGAACTCGCTCTTTCTGTTTTCTCGTCTTCGTCTGTGCGTGTTGTAATCACTCTGACTCTGACTCTCAGTGATGTTTGTTTTGTTTGGCTTTGCTTTGGTTTATGATGATGTGTGAGTGAATCTGCACCCACCACTCCCTCCTACTCTTCCCCCTTTCCTTTTTTTGACCCTTACCCACTCACTCACAATCACACTCGTGGGGTTTTGTCACTCTGCGTCGCGCCTCCACGCTCTAACGCTGGGCCGCTCCTTTGTTTTTTTTTTTTTGATTCCAGCGTTATTAGAGGAATGGATGAGTTTCACCCACCGCACCGCACCGCACCTCCGCCGGAATTTATGCCTTCCCTTGTCATCCCAATCCACTCCTAATATGAAGGTGGTAAAAGATCTAAATAAATAAATAAGAAATAAAATAGGTTAATAGTCAATTTCGTAAGATTTTTGTTTTTTGGTATAGTACGAAAACAAACAGCAAAGAAAAAACAAGAAAAAAATGTGAGAGTTTAATTTTGATGGGTTTTATATTGTCATTTGTATTGTCATTATTAGTAAAGGTGATCTAAAATTCACTACTTAAAAAATAGTGATTTGATTGGATGATACTCTAGAAATTAACCTCAAATTTTAAATATATAATTTTTAGAGTTCTAATTTGATGTATTTACAACGGATATTATTCTTATTAAGAATATAAGAGAACCCCTCAAATTCATTAAAAAAAAAAGGAAAATAGTGGGTTCTTCTTAGTCGTTCATTTTGAAAACACAATTCATATGATTATTAATGGATGGGCTCAATACGAAATATGAACCATTAAAAAAAATAACAATTAAATTTATCACAAGAATAATACCAGTAACAATACCTATTATCTAAAGAGGAATGCTTCCAGTAGTATCGGCCATTTATCCTATTTTGCTCCATATTCGGTTCAATCATTGTATTTTTCTAATTTTTTAAGTAATAAATATGAAAGTTAATTATATTAATTAAAGTGGCAATACATTATTCAAAAATATTATAAAATTATTTTTATTATCAGTATATAACAATTAAATTTTTTTGAAATACAAAATATCGATTACATTAATGCTTTTCTTTAAATAACTCTTTTAAGAAAGTTAATACAGCTGGTATTCTTTCCTCATAAATATATACAAGAGTTTTACTAAAGAATATATATTCATTACGGAATTTGGCCGTGTTTATTCGCTGGCATTAAATAGAAACTTTAATAATTTTAAGTAACATTCATGCATGGAATCAGAGGCTAGTCGTAAAATGGAAATAAAGTCTTTTTACACGGATGCGGCATTCATAATAATAAAAGCAAAATTCATTATTACTTTTATAACGTTAAATTGCATAGGTACGGACAGAGATAGGAGGTCGAAAGAGGGTGGTAAGTAGTAACGGCTGCACCTGATTGTTGCTCAACTCAATCACAGAATCTCTGTCGATCACATATTTAATTGTGTTTCGCTGGTTAGGCCGCTCACACGTACGAGCGCCAAATGCCGGGACGAATCTCATTTTGAGGACTGACTGTCCTTCATCTTACTTATTTTTCATATTATCTTCACTGATACAGTGATAATGGAGAGATTAATCTTCCAAATTACGGTTACATTATAGAGTTTAATTTGATGTATCGATGGTATAAAAAAAATTATATTATCATTCAATTAAATCATCTTATTACATAATTTTTCAAGTAGTTGATGCAACATTCATATATAGAAGTGCCAAATACCATAACAAACCTCATTTTGAAGTATGACTGTCATTCATCTTACTTGTTTTTTCAGTGATACGGTAATAATGGAGAGATTAATCTTTTAAATTATGGTTACATATTGAGTTTATTTTCTATGTATTGATAGTATAAATATTTTTTTATATTATCATTTAATCAAATCATTCTATTATATGATTTTTTAAGTAGTAGATATAAGATTTAACCACTTTTATTGATATAATAATACATAATTATATAACAGCATAAAAAAATTTTAAATTGTCAATGCATAGAAATTAAACTCTCATAAATCCCTCTATTAATGATATTGTTTTCTCTATTACATAAACCTTTAAATGAATCTAAGTTCACATATTTAAGAGATCTTAATTCCATCTATTCTGACCACTAATTTATTGTTGGCTCTTTTCTTTTAAAATGTGCAGTTTTGCTAAACTGCATATAAATCAAGGCTTTTCAATTATTTTTAACCTAATTTTACAATATTAAGAAGTTTATTAAATTTCTGACGATATGATCGAAATTAAGTGTATGATTGGAAATTTGATTTGGGAGAAAAAAAAAAGAGGAATTTACATTTATTCCACAAAATTCTTTTCCTTGAGTCCTTTTTTTAAAGAATATTTAGTTAAAAATAAAAATAAATTTTTTACAAATAAGATTCATGTATAATATTACATATAAAATGTAACACCTTAAAAATTATTTAAAAATTAATTTGATCTTTAGTAATCATAATTTTAAAAATCAGCAGTTTTACAATGATAAGGATGACTCAATGGACGTGTTAAAAAAACAAAATTTTAGCGGACATGAATAGTAACTTTCAGGCTCACGGTTGGGCAAGTTGAAAACCAGATCTTGACAGGAAATGTAAAACTAGAAAAGAGAGGCTTAAGGTTATAAATAGTTAGAAATGAGGATTTTATACCTATAATTAATTTTTGAGCAATGTTTGATTACTCTGGTATGGGGTTTTACCGTTTAGGAAAATTTTAATGTACAATTTTTAACACGAAAGATAGTCAAATCTTTACAATAGGATAAAGTTATTCTTATTAGCCAAGTGTAAGGCTAAGATTTGATTTTGATTTACAAGATTAAATCCTAGTCATTCATTTCTTTTTATTACTAGAAAGAAATATAATTTGACTATATCGTTAATACATCTAACTTATGATATATTAAAAAGCCACTAAGCTTGTCATTGAAGCTTGCATTCTCGGCCAGCCAAGGGAGAAGATAGCACCTCCATTGTTTCTTCACAAAAACCATGAAAGCCTGAATTCAAACCTCTATTTTCCTAGCCTTGATTTGAAAAAATCATAAACTCCCTTCATAAAACTTGTTCTACTCATCAAACTAACGATTAGAATTTGAATTCATCACCTTTTCCACCTTAAGAGATCATCCTTTACTATTTAAAAGAGAGATTAGGTGTTGTTTGGAAAGTTTGAAGTGAGAAAAATCATTCTTGGAGCATATTTTGGAGCCAAGATCTCTAAAGCTCCAAAGAGTAGGGATTTTAAACCTCTTTTGCTTCAAATTTATTTTTCTTTTAACCACTGAATTAATTCGATATTTTTAATTGTATTAGTTGATAATATATGGATATTGATGTGTTTAATTTGGTAGAGTGTTTGGATGATGTTAGAAAATTCTTTTTCTCAAAATATGTTTAAGCTATGTTGCTATGAGTCCGATTTTAGGCAAATAGATTATGCTTCATGATTTTTCTGAAGTATTTGTACATAGATTTTTGTTCTGAAATTTTTATATGATAAAACTAATATGTTAAGGTATTTTCAATATTTTTCTTGGATCTTAAAAATGATTTTTACTATTTTCTAAAAATCAGGATCCGAGGCAATTAGGGTTTCTACCTGTAGCTAAGTCTGAAGCTATAAATTTTACTAATTTTGTTACCATAGCAAATGATCGATCCTTCCTTTAAAATTTTTACAGGATGTTGGGAACATCTTGAGCTTCAACCATGATTTTTATTCTGAATTGATTCAATCATTTGCTAGGGTTAAAAATTATGGAATTCTGGTTTTAAGAGATTAAGTGGTCTTTGACCATCAAATTTGTCTAATTTTTTTAATATAGTTACAAATAATTCTTATTTTGAGATTTTTATAGAACCTTGTGGACACATTGAAATGTCTTAAAAAAATTTACAGTCTCTGAATTGTTTGTTTGTTATGCAGATTAAATTGTGCTATAAAGTGTGAAATCTGTCCATAAGCTGTATTTGTGAAATGAACTAAAGTATTAATTTGGTGATATAATGACTCTTAATTCAAATATGATGAATATGAATGCATGCTATATAGTTTAAAGATTGGTTTATGAGAATCACATTGTAAATAAATGCCTACATATGACTTATACATGCATTTGAGAAAAAAAAATACATGATGCAGTTATATGAGAAAAGAGAATGTATACATTTCAATCGTGCATTTTCTAACGTATGGACAAAATAGAAATAAAACTTATGTTGGATAAAGGAGAAGGAAAAAAAGAAACTTCCCTAGAGATATTATGAGTCGTACGTATCGACTAGGAATATATGTGTTAAAAAAAATGAAGTCTAATGATCGCGTATAAGAATGAACTAGTCCTGATAAACAATCTATTTCCTATTGTTGTCACGCTGGGACGCGATACGTAATGCCTAGACATGATTCACTGTAAATATCATGTGGTATAAACTAAGTCTTTCATATGTTAATGAAAAGAAAATGCACCGAGTTAAGTTCTATGGCCATAAGTGAAACTAGGTCGCTTTGAGATAATTTACTACATTTAGCACATGCATAATCATATCATATTTAATTGCTTGATTAGAATACTTACTATGTGTTTGAGCTTTATGATATATGTGCACTAAGTGATTGATTACTAAAAGCTACCCACTTCAGAAATATTGATTTTGAACTTTAAAAATAAACCATTGTTATGTAATGCATGATCATCCTTTTTATAAATAAATCGAAGTAGCTGGACAATGACGATGACATTTATTGTTGTGTATTTGGGAAATACCCTACTGAAAATTTTAAAATTCTCACCTTATATATTTGTGTTCTCATGTTGTCTTTAGGTTGTAGAGAGGATAAAGGCTGCTATAGAAGGATTAAATGGAAATTGTAGTAATTTAATAATGGAGACTTGTATCTATTGTATTTAGTTATATGTATATGTCTGTAAATATAATAGAGAACAAATGTGTATTAAAACTCATAAAAAGCTTCTTTTTGTACTCAATTTTGAATTAATGAATGTTTTATTTCTTTGTTATAAATGTTAATAGAACCATGATTTACTTACTATCCAATTTGATGGATCTTGCTATAAATATTTAAGAAAGATCCACTAATCTATAAATAATAACTCCCAAGTCTGATGTCATAACTTAAGGCTGATATTGTCCTTGGGAGGATGTTACATAAAACTTATACATTCCAAACATACCGTATACGTCAAACCTTCCGTCACAACCCATCCATTCACTGTGTATAAAAAATTATTATAAAATTACTTAAATTTATTGAACATTAATAGGTTACCATTTAATATTTCAGTTGCAATAATTATACAACATGATAAAGGAAACAAAAGAGAAAGAAATAAAATAATTTAAGTTTTTTTTTAAAGTATATTTAGTTGAAGAATAAAATTGAGGATAAAATTTATCTAGATAAATTTTATATATAAAATAATACATATAATTTAGCTAAATAATTTTTACTTTTATTGTTATTCCTTAACTAAACACACCTTTGTAGTGAAAAATAGTGATAGTAAAACGTAGTCGTGCTTGCTGATGTCATCAAGAGAATAAAACACGCGGGCTTGACAACTGACAACTCCCAGTTCCGTCGACCAATTAACAGCGCGGGAATGACCGGTATTTCCCGGTAACCGTGAATCACGTTCGGTTATATCTCTGAGGTGTCGTTGCACTTTACGTGTTTAGAGCATTTGGATGTATGAGTGGACTTTTACATGTTACCTGCAAAAGCTGCTCTGTTTGGTAGCTTCACATCTGGCCCCTTCTAATTCTTGCTTGATTCATTTGGTCCTTTTTTGAGACTGCCCAATAACTATTCGCCATCATCAATGAATGTTAATCTTAACACATCCAAAAAAAAAAAATGAATGAATGTTAATCTTAATCTTTGATATTGGATTTGATTTGACAAGTAACATGTCATATTAATATAATAATATTAATAGTATTCGTGTTGCTTTTGTAGTTGGGCAAAATGTTTCATTATTATATATGAAATTGCCATTGCATAATTGCTTATGCGCCATCAATCTTAGTGGACTTGGATATGAAGAAATTTTGTTTGTGCATGAATGTTTTGAAAGATATATTGTTGGCAGTGGTTTCCAACCCAATAGAAGGATGAAAAGTGGTTGAAGAAGTTATAAAATACTCTTAAAAGGACAATTATGACTAAATGCCAAAATGGAGTTGTGTGGCTGAAAATTAGTGCATCGTATCGGATGACATCATTGTACCGTTTTTATTATTTCGTGTTTATTTATACTTCTTTATCACAGTTGTTATTTTTCATTTAAAATTTTAACAATTTGTTGTTTTGAATAGATAAATTATGAAATATAAAAATATTAAACATGGAATAAGAAGTTGTTAGCAAGCAAGCGTATATAAGTGGTTTGCAATCATATAAAAGGTGTAAATCATATTGTATGAGAATGGAAATCATTTGTCTCCAAATAATATTTTATTTTTTATCTTAATTATTTATTAATATATAAAAAATTAAAATTAAAATAGATTTAAAAAATTTATAAGTTATTAGATATATATAATATATATTTACTATATATCAATAAATAATTATGAGATAAAAGAGGATACCATTTAAATACTGAAGATTTTCAGTCTATAAAAAAAGTGAAATGAAAGTCCATTTATTTCAAGTGCATTAGCTACTTCTTTTGAAACCACTTTTGATTAGAATCCGATTCAAAGGAAAACGAAACTAGCTTTTCAACTATTTAAGGCAATTCAAAAGCATCATCCCCATGGTCTTGCATTTCTTTCAAAACGCACTTTTATGTGGACACAGAATTGTCTTAATCGTGTGGTATTGGGATGCTTTCGAATTAACAACATCAAAGGTTGAGGGTTTTTTTTACCAATATAAAATAAGAAAAATGATTAATTACATATATGCGTTACTGTACACATTATTGCCAGATATACACTTTTTTTAATAAAAGTAACACGTGACACCTACCCACGTTTTTATTGAAAACAGTTTGAACACAATACGTGAGAGGTATTACATATTATATAAAACGTGAGGCTTCAACGTATTATGTGCGAGCCAACAAACGAATACGTGGGAAGTGTCACGTATTATATGATTTATTTCGTGATAGGATCTCACGTATTACACGTACTAGGCACATATAAAAGGGTGGAGGACCTCTCACGTATTATGTTTCTATAGAGGGGAGAAAAGTTAAGATAAAATTAAAAAGAGAGAAAAGTTTGCCAAAAAAAAAGGTATTTTAGTAATTCAATATGTTGGACAACAACAATATCTACCGAAAGATCAATGAACACATATTAGGAAACCTGGTGACACATGTAAGTTAAGGAATGAATTTTATTTCTTTTTATTGTATTGTTAAATGATTTAATTTTATGTAATTAGTTAGCAAATTAGGGTTTAGGCGTAGTTAGTTTTAAGATAGATTTTTATTTGTTGATTAAGAATTATTAGTCATTGACAAAAGTAGTTAATTATGTTTAGGGTTTAATTAATTTTTGTCAATTAAGTTTAATTTATTTGTTAGTTAATTAAGATTAATTTAATTTTTATTTTTCAATTAATTTAATTAATGAATATTAATTAATGAAATCATAATTTAATGTAATAGAAACAAACTTAGAAATTACTTTAGTTGGGATTAATAAATTAATAATTTGTTAGTTCTAAGAAAAATGAAAAAAGTTTCCCACAATATTATTTATATTAATATTTAGATTATTAAAAAAATCTAAAAATTAAGTAAATAATACAATGAAGATCATAGGTGTATTATAAAAAAGAAGTTATTCTTAATCTTTAATATTTCTCTTTATATGCCATTAGTTGATAGAGTTATGAAATTGAGTTAACTCTGTTTTTAGAGTTACAAAAGCTGAATATGATAAAATTATCCTTAGTTTTCCATTTTTTTTGATATATTATTAGTTGTTAGAGTTAGAGTTATGATGCTTTTTATTTAAGTTGCCGTGATGTAAATTAAGTTATTTTTTTGTTATATGTCCTCTATGTAGCCTCGTCAAGTTTTGCGGGTAGATATGACTTTAACCATCAGGCTCCGATGCTCGTATTCAGCCATACTTGATGCAGGAAGGGTTTTGGCATGCTTTGCAGATTCCATATTATGAGTATGACAATGCACTACTATCAGCTTTTGTGGAGCATTGGAACCGAGACGCACACTTTCCACTTGCCTGGGGTGAGTGCACCATCTCTCCAGGATGTCGCATTAGGCTCGAGTATATGGAGGCCATGAGTGGTTGCACGGGTTCATAGGGGCTCCATCATCAGGGCATGGACATATGGGAGCTTTGCGACGGCTTTTGGGGAGGGTGCCATGGAGGGATTGAGGGTGTATAAAAATACACTCTCCATGGACTGGCTTAGGAGAGAGGTTTTCCCTTTGGCCCGCAGGAGTAAGGCACAGATGCAGTCGGCTCGTGCATATATATTATTGCTTATTGGCGGTGTGTCCAGGACATGTCCTCTTCAGGGTGCATTTGAGGTATCTCCACTGCTACGTGATTTTGAGGAGTGTGGGATCTTAGCTTCTCCTATTGTCTGTACTCTATCGCGGGCTTGGGCTTGTGGCATGCATGTGGATTTTAGTGGATGTCTTTCTCTTGGATCTGATTGCCAGATGCGGCAAAGTGTTGACAATGGTATACTATTTCCATTATCCATGAGGTATGTCAAGTTCCCCTTTCCATTATAGAAATTTATATTTCATAACTTTCTTTTGTGCGGAGGCTATATAAATCAAGGAAAATTCATATTTCATATCTTGCTTCTCGTGCAATTGCTTTTCAAGTGGCGTGGATATAGATGTCCGTATGCAGACAATAGATTACAGATGCTAAGGATGCAGCTTGATTTGCTATCGCATGATGATGTAAGTATATTAATTTTTTATTAAAATATTTTGATTAATACTACTTAATTGTGGAAGATAATGAGTTTTCATGAAATTGTAGTTCATCTGGACTCCTTACGACACTTAGGAGATACTCATGGTCACACCAGAGTGGATGTATCAGGAGTCACGCCTGGACTTCTTGGAGATACTCATGGTCACACCAGTCAGACCAGTTGAGTGGCACGAGGTGGATCATGTGCTCAACGCCCATCTCAGTACATTGATCGATGCACGTGGACATTCGTGGCTAACCATTATGGGTATGGTACAACGGCCACCAGGCACGAGAGATGTATCATGATACATCGTTGGTCAGTTTAGGTGCCATAGAGTACTTGTGTAACATAATTCCTGCCTAGGATTAAATACTATAACTAAGAGTGTGGTACTTCGTATTTATTTATACGTCATAGCAATAATTTATTTATTTACAAATAAATAGACCTTTACAATATACCATGATCCAATAGCTAGAATACATATGTCAAAATGAACTTCGTTCTAAAGTAAAACACATAACATTGCAGTATAGATACAAAGGGGTTTATCTAAATCAAATCCGCATGGACTTCTAATCCTAACATAGGACATGGCACATATCAATCCTTTAGTGCACGGGGATCTAGACATGGAATACACATAGGATGAGATGGATATACATACAAATGTTATTTGATTATAAAAATATTGCATGCAAGGAACATAATTAATAATGGATATGCTAGTTTACAAAATCTTAATAGAGTCCATTCATTATCTCATAGAGTATATAATGTCAATGCCAATCTCATAAGTAAACATCTTGGTCTCAATGAAATAATAATCTCATTCATTAACACATAACATAGAGAGTAACTTAAAACAATTGCTACTTTAACTTGACCCTTGACTTATAGTGATTTATTCCACTTTGGGTAGGCATTGAATTTACTTTCTCCAATTCTGAGGACTCATTTCAAGGTAGTGGGATTTACTTTCCCAAGAAATAACATTTTATGCTTTCTTTCACATACAAGCAATTGCAGTAAGTATTCATATTGATATGTGTTTAACATCATTCATAGATACATATAACATAAATGAGATCAAATCCTTAATATTTCATTATAGATTCAACAATTCAGTCTAAAGAAAATTTTGGATTAGCTATCAAATCTCACCAAAATAGAGCAAACTAAATTTTCATGGTTAGTCCAACAAGTCTATGAGATCCTGTAAAAATTTCAAAGCATAATAAGGTATCTAGCTATGTTAATAAAATTCCACAAATTCGGAGGTCAAAAACTACTCAATTCAGCTAGTATTCAAAGGTCCTGATTTTATTTCTTTATCAAATGAACCCAGAACTTCATACAAAAATTCAGGGATAGACTTCAAGATGTCCTCAACACTCTATAAAAATTTCAAAGCATAATTCGTTCTCTTGGTATAGTAATAAAATGACAAATTCAGTACTTTAGAATGGACTGTACAAGCAGCAACCTTGACTACTTCGGTTCTTGAATTTTTAAATATAGTAAGAGTGCCCAGAATTCCTCAAAATTTTTACTGGAGATACCTCAATATGTTAGCTATATCCCATAAAATTTTCAGCTCAATCTAAAGTCCCTAACTTGGTCAGAAAATTCAGATAAATTCACCTGCCTGCATAAAATCGGGATTTCCAGGAACATAGTTCAATCATATTTTTACAAAAATGATTTTCTAACATCATCCAAACTCTCTACCAAAATTCATATATCAATATTCATATGTTATCAACCAATAAAACTAAAGATATCAAGCTCACACAAACCAGAAATTTCCAGTGAAAGAAAAGTGGATGAACAAGGCCCTACTTGACTCTTGTAACTCTAACTTTTCTTCTTGGCTTCCTTCAAGCTTTTATTACAAATTCTTGATCTAACCCAAGTAAATCCTCCTTCAGGACAGCAAGAACAGCAGCTAAGTTTGAGGATATAAGGAGGTAAGGATTTGTTATGAAGTGTTGATTTAGGATTTATGAGGAATAACATGTAAGTTGTGCTTTGACTATGAAAGTGTGGTGTTGTAACTTAAGGTTTCTAATTGATTTGGGATATTTTGATGAAGAAGAAGAATGGAGAAGGCTGAGTTGGCCGATCATCACTTGAAGGGAAATGATAAAGTTTTGGGTTTTATTTATTTAAGATGACATGTGTATGGTTTTACTACCATAACAATTATTTAATTACAATAAATTTATGATATTTGTGTAACTCTATTGACTCATGAAAAAAGATAATAGTTTGTCTAAATCCTAGTCATACATGTGTCAAAGCTAGTAGAAAATGTACATTACAAAATTTCATCATTGAAATTTTACTAAATAGATGAAATATTAACTCTTGGGTAATTAAAACTTTCTTAACAAATTTTTAATCTAAGTCATCCATTTAGCTTAACATGAGTGGTCCACTTAAATTTAGAAAGCAAGTTGAGATTTTTCATGTAAATACCTTACCAAAGGACCTTCATCTCATCATATCTCAATCTTGGGTCATGTTCTAGATCGTGGAGTTACTATTCACTATTCTTTTTTTTTTTTTAGGATGTTACACTTTGCATGGTATTGTGATGTTGCGCGCAAGGTATTGACACCTATTCTACATCATGCATACTTGCCTATGCACATGTCCACCCAGAGGTCACCATCGAGCCGAGATAGGACCCGCATTAGACGTTAGTCCCATGATACTGACGATGATCATAGGCATGATGAGGGTCCCGACCATGGGGGAGCCCAACAGATAAGGCCTTGGGGTGAAGCACTCAGCAAGCATGATCTAGCTTAGGGGCTCGGCGTCATGTGGAAGATGTCATGGATGGAACTATACATATTGTTAGGTTGTCCTTCATGTGTGTGACACCCAGATCATGGATGAGCATAGGCCGCATGAGTTCCTTAACGGGGTGAGAGGAATCACGATGTGGGTGTGATTCCATCCTTTGATCGTGGAACCCACCATCAAGCTGGCAAGGCTCATCAGCCTGATGAGCAAGCCTCGCTAACATCAGGCCTCGTCGATGTACACGGAGGACACATTGGAGCTCCAACTAGGCTATGAGGTTAGCATGTTCTTGTCTTTGTGTATTCCATTTTTTTTGCATTCTAAATTGTTGAATTAATTCTATTGTTCTGTCTTTTGTAGGTGTGGCCGAGGCCTATGAGTTCAAGGATTTGACAGTTATAGGAAGCGAGGACATTCATGCTAATTTATTTTAAGTTTTGTATATGTGATATGTATGTAATATTATGCAGTTAATTTTTTCTATGCGACATGTATGTAATACTCTATTTGCCCTTATTTATATATTACTTAAATTTATATCATCGCACTGTGTGAATAATGTGGAAAATGAAATGAACATACATACTAAACATAATAACTCAAATGCCAAAATAAACATGTGTTTTAGTACACGAAAAAACTAGGCAAGATAATGAAACATGGGTAAGGTGGCATGGTACGCTACACCACACGCAAATAATGAAGATAACTACAATTAATGTGATCCTCCTGCTTGACTAGCTAGACCCTAATATCTACGAGCATTGTCGCCTGCTATGACCTGGCCCTGCACACCGCACCGCTTTCCATGACCAGTCTCAATATCATCCATTTCATTTCAATTCTACATGACACAGGTCGGCCTTCTTTTGCACACCTGAGCTCAGGATTAGGCCTAAGTCGAGGCCCATTGAATTGAGGCCAGAGTGCTTCATTTGAAGCAGGTTGAAACTCCATCCTATACACGTTGAAAACACTTTGCATGCTGTAAACATCATCAACAAAAGAAGTCCAGTCCAAGTGTACCTCTGGATAATCACAAGCAGCCAGGTACATGTCGGCATGGATAATGCAAGGCTTGAAAATGTCCACAGTCACACCATCGATCCCTGAGTCTCACTCTATAAGTTCCACACCTTGAAAAACCCATGCTTCGGGTCTCTTGGACAACAAAGGACTCACTGGATCGTGAAATGAAGTAACAAGCATCTCACTCACCGATTGCCTATTGATTTTAATTGCTCACAAAAGTGCTTGTGAAAACCTTGCGTAGGCTGCAAGTTGTGCCTCGGCTTGCTGACCTTTTTTGACAAACAGTGCAGCAAGACGATAGTATGTTGCTTTAACTATGGCAGTTATAGGAAGATTGCGAACTCCTTTCAAATAGCATTAATACACTCAGGATTAGTTGTCATGTGACCATACCTATGCCCATCATCATGAAGCTGTGTCCACTTTGCCAGGGGATTCTTTTGACCCATGCATCATATTCCGTTTGAAGCTCTCCACTAACCCATAATAGTAGTCAAACTCTAGAGTCTTTAATATGCAGGATTGACAGAGCTCGCTTAGCTTCTTTGTCCTTGAATTTTAGTGTAAAATTAGAAGCAATGTGCCGAATACAATAAGCATGGTAGGCCTGTGGACGTCATCCACCGCCTTCGCATTTAGAGTAGCTTTGATGGCAGCATGCCTGCAAGATTATAAGAACACCTTGTTGTGCCGTCACATGTCATCGAAGGTTACTTAGAAAAAAGGACCATGCATCTGCGTCTCTCCTTCAACCACAACAAATACAATTGGCAGAATGTTCGAATTACCATCTTGTGCAATTGCCATAAGTAGTGTACCCCCATACTTGCCATACAGATGCATCCCATCCATTGATACAAAATACTTGCAATATTTAAACGCCTCAACACGAGGAGGAAATGTCCAAAATACACGATGAAACATCACGCATGTGGTGCCAAATTTCCCTCATAATAAGGGAGAGTTGAAATTTCAAACACTGTTCCTAAAATGAAATTAAAAAGGAAAATAATTAGTTAATTTATTAGTTTGGAAAATAAAATGAAAATTGAAATTGCACAGGTACCTGGCATAAAGGGCTGCAAATCAAGTAGCTATTTTGGAAGCTCATTGTAAGAATTTTCCCAATCTCCATAAATCCGAGCAATGGCTTTTTGTTTAGCAAGTCATGCCCTCCTATACGAACTGAAAATCTATACTTTTCATGTACTGATGCTTGCAACACTCTAATTGGGACCATCGGTTGGCTTCCACCAGAGAAAATATGCAAGAAATGATGACATCAACATCCAAGTGGGAATTGTATTATGAAACTCCTCTAGCCAAACAAGTATGTTCTCCGTTGTACTTTCAAACCTCTCATACCCCACTCTTCTGCTGTATGTGACGCGGATGCTCCAATTATATCCATTCCCAAATTGCTTGCATTTGCCTTGATATTTTATTTGATCTGACTCATGGACCTTGTACTCAACACCTCTTCGGATGCTATAATTTTTAACTCAAGTAGCACAGACTCTTTATTAGGAAATTGCTAACCCCTTGCAAAGGGGACTCTTCAGATCATTGCGCATTGTATCCACTACCCACAGTGTCCCTCAACCCACCCTCCATGGGCACCTGAGCATCCTCCATATTCAAACTTGAATAGTGACCAACCCATTGACTTTCACTGCGCATGAGTCTGTGGAAATGTCTGGGTCAGAGTGGAGGGCTCTATCTCATCGTCATCATCTTGCGACACTAAAAAATTATAACACAATAATCTATAGATAGAATTTGTTGTAATCTAAAGAGAAAATTTTAAACAAATATCACTTGTTACATTAAAAAATATTATTCCAATTCATGAATAAGAATGCTCAAACAATATTAAAAAATTTGTTAACTACAAAATATAGAAAATATATAGCAACTTCAAATAGTAGAATTAAATTTTACCATCGCTCGACTCCTCCTCCGAAATCATTTCATTATAGGCTCATAGCCTGCAATTGGACCATCCAATTCAAGTGCTCCACTGGCCCTTCTTCGAAATTTACTTGTCCAACATTTTCATTTTGTGTCGAACTTTGTCTTGGAATTATTCTACGAGGCAGCTGTGTTACCCCATCAAAAGCTTAAAGGGGATTTGATCCTTCAGAACTCAACTGTAAATCTCACACAGCTACAAATACGTCCATAACATGGAGATCGCGAACTGACGATGGCAATAAAATATCATCATCAAATCATCATCAGTATCAATGCTGCAACTTCCATACCTCACGCACCTTGACTGACCAATATAGGTAACCGATACATCATCTGGGTTATTTGCTTGTTTCCTTCCCGTATTTTGTGAAGAATTTTGCTGTGAATCTCAGAAAGACTCATAAATGAATGCACATTAATAAACACTGGATTTTGACCACAAAACTTGACCCCATCTTTTGAATCTTGAATAATTTAACAATTATAATGAACAAGTAAATAATATCTCTCAAACATTTTTTTTAAGATTGAAAATATAACTTACTCACTCACTAGTATGTGTATTTTGAGAGACTTATAGGATGGCCAATAAATACTGGGGAGAGCACTTAATACGTGAGAGCACGAATTGTTGAATAGAATACGTGACAGGCTCCACGTATTCTATTTATTTGGCTCGCACACAATACGTGGGAGGTCTCACATTTTATGTAACTAGTTGTTTGACCCATGCGATATGGGAAGATAATAAAAAATAGTTTGTTGATTGTTATAAAATATAAATGATAATTTATTTAAATATATTTTATAAAAAATTGAGTATATAAATTTATCTTAAAAGTATGTTAATAGTTAAATAATTAAATAAATGGACAAAATATAAATGTGTTATTATATTTTATATCTTATATTGAATATCATGTTTATAAAGTTAAAAATATCTCAATAGATGATCTATAACTAACAATAAAGAACCTATTTTATGAAAATTCTGCACATTTCAAAAATTAAAATTGCTGAATAAAGAGAATAAATAAATAATTTTACTATATCATGAGTCATTTTTAGGATGATAATAAGTATCCACAAGAAAGAGGACATGTCTCACACTTCTTGTCGTCGTTTAGAATTTTGTCTCTTATCCCTATCTTCATCTTTTTAAGGTCCCCATTTCTCATTTCCTATTTCATGTGGGGATTTTGAATTCCTATGGTATTTAGGGGTTTATTAGCAAATTTCAAAAAGAGAAAAATTTTAAAAATATTTTACAATTTGAAATATAAACATCCATAATAACAAATAATATTAATGCAACACAATCCAAATTAAAATTAAAAATATATACATAATGTAAATATAATAAAAATATTTAAAAAAACTAAAGGTGTGTTATGCCTCTATTCCGTTTAACAAAGGGACATAGCCCCAATTGATCATCCTTATTAAGGCAAAATATGTCCCAATTTCTTTTTCTATTGTGGTTAATTCGCGTGTATCCATTTTTAATTTTTTTTATCATCTTAGTCATTTATATCTTTTTAGTAAATTAAAATATTTAATTTATAAAAATATAAAAATATATTTTCTAATTAATAAAAATAATATAGAAATTTAATTTATACAATTTTAGTTACACATCATTTCCTTGTATATCCTTTTAATAAATTAAAATATGTCATAGTTAATGTGTAATAATTAGTAAAAAATTATTTATAATTCTAATTTATATAATCTCAATTATTAGAATAGTATATCAATTATAATATTATTTTTAATAAAAATAATATAATTATTTTCTTTTTAAAAATTAATAAATATTTAATATCATTATTAAAGAAGTGTAAATTGTGGAATTATTTTTTAAATATTTTAGTGTTGAAAAATTAAATGCATTTTTTTTCAAAAAAATTAGTATGAAAAAATTATGAAATTGATAGATTGAAATGTTCAAGTTGTAAAAAATTACATAGGATATAGTGATATAGGTATATAGATAATTTTTTTTATTATGATTTTCAAAAGTTCTAGATTTGAAATTAGAAAATTTTCCCTTAATCTCGTCTTTATTTAGAATTTTGCCTCCATTCTCATCCACATCTTCATCATGGGTCTTCATTCTTTATTTCATGTGGAGATTTGAATCCCTATTGATATTTATAGTTTATTAAAAAATTTCAAAAAGAAAAAATTTTAAAAATACTTTGAACTTCAAAACATAAATATCTATAACAACAAATACTACTAATGCAGCACAATTATAATAGCTTTATTATCATTAATATTATAATTGTATATATAAAATTTTTATGGTATAATATATTAAATAATAATTTTGCTTATGCTATTTTTATATTATTTTTTAATGGTAGAGAGATATGAAGATACGATTGGAAAAAATGATTGATAATTAGAAAGTAAATTAAATTTAAAAACTTACTTCAAGTATTAAGATTATAAAAATGATGGGGTATAATTTTTCTATGAATAACACATGAAAGACTTTTTATGCAATGAGTCTTAAATCTTAGTATTATATCAATTATTATCATATTTGATTAAGAATAAATTATTATGTTAGTATTATAATGAGTCTTAAATATTTTATGAAGAATAAATTTGGCAGAAATTGAATTTTGAATTATTATTATATCAAAATCAATCAATTAGCAATTGGTTAACAATTTGACCTACCCATTTTCTTTTAAAAAAAATGTTGATTTTAAAGCTTATTTATTTTGAAAATATTTTCTATATAATTTCTTATATTACCTTCATAATGTGATGCTATTAATGGTTCTTAATTTAATTATAGATCATAATTATATTGACATAAATTCTCTTTTAGTGCAAATTATAATCTCTAATGATTGTAATATTTGATATTTCATATGAAAAATAATTAATAAGTAAATTATAAATTAAGTTTAAAAAAATATTTAGACATAAAAATTGAAAAATGGGGTCTAAATCACTGTATGAATGACACATGAAGCCTAAATTATTATATAAATGACACGTATAATATAATAGTTTTCATGAAATAAGTCTGAAATATTAGTATAGTAGATAAATTTATACAATCAATAAATTTTATACGGAATCTTAATCATTAATAAATTTTAATTATAAATAAGATTATGATAAATCTCTATCATATATATTTTTTTCTTTTTCAAATCTTCTCCAATTTTTTTAATTTCTTTCAACACTAACTTTTTTTTTCCAAAATTCATTCAAATCTTTTAAAATATAAAATTATCAAAATTATTTGCAAGAGCTTAAAGGTTATGGAAGGTATAATTTTATGATCATCCTATGTGATTTGATTGCAATAGTCATCCCTTCTCTACATTTACTGTCCAACGTGTAACAAGAAAAACTAAAAGTAAGATCTAGAAATTTTCATTTTTCATGTTTTTCTTTCCTTTTTTTTCGTTCTCGGCAAATAGTCTCATTTTTTTGTTGATTTGATTAAGGCATTCCATTTTTTTATTTTTTCTATATTACACGATTTTTTGTTGTAATGGGCACAATGATTCTTAATTCTATATTTTTTCCATTCTTAATGATTCTTAATTCTAATTGTAGATCATAATTTTAATGATTCTCAATCCCATGAATATATCTCAATGATTCAAATTTTATTGATTCAAGTAATCTTTAATAATTATAATATTTGATTTTATTAATAATTAATAATTAAATTATAAATTAAGTTAAAAAATCTATAGACATAAATATTGAAAAAAGTTAGCTCTAAATTATTATATGAATGACACGTGTACCTTAAAGTTCTTATAAAAGACATGTGTAATAGTTTCTATGATATTATTCTCAAATATTAGAATAGTAGACTCAAGATTAAAATTTTAGTAACGGGATAAGATAACCAATGAATTTTTTTTCATTTTAGTTAGAATTTGAAATTATTATCATATATATTGACATTAATTAGATTCGATACTCATTAAAATTGAGTGTATCAAATTAAGTTGATATCAATTAATATTATTAACAAAATCAAAAGTATTAAATATTTTTTTATGATATTTATTATGAATTAGCATACATTGATTATTTGTACGTATTTCTAAATACTTTTAATTAATTTAAGTTAAACAACATTATATCATTAAGATAATACTACCAATGATTATATAATTATTCTGATTCTAACCATTTTATATCAATAATATTACTTTTTGTAATCAAGATGATAAATTATTTTGTGAGATTGTCATATAAATAATTATATTAAGTTAATTAAACTAAGACATTTTGTTAAATCAATAAATTGATAGATCATTAAGAACATAAATATTAATATTTTATTTAATTGATATCAAAAGGTTTTGTAAATTCAATTAAAGCGATAAATTGGTCATTAAAATATGAATAAAAATATTTTATTTAAGGATAATAGGTTCCGTAAACAAAATCAATAAATAAACATAATGTAGATTTTTTAAAATATTTACCATGTGATATTTATATTTTTATTGTGATTGTGATATATATGTTAATAGTTTAATTTTTAAACATTCAAACTTTGGAAAGACATTTTATTTTCTTTCATTTTGAAATATATAATTCCACTTTTCAAATCATATTGTACTTATTTTACGTTGATAATTGATAAAAATAAAAGCCTCAATTATTATGTTCAATATCTTAATTTTTTTCACTCTTAATCTCTTAATAATAACATTGCAATTATTTTAGATTGACAATCAACAACAAATAAAAGACCAAAATAATATTAGTCTAAATAAGAGACAACATTTTTATTGAATTCATAACTTGAATACATTGTAGGAGCGATATCCCAATGAAAATGAAAGTAATTTAGAAATATAAAATGGGAAAAAAATATATACAGATCATGCCTAGTATTATGTTTACATAATAACATGGTCTAAATTAAACTCTTTATCCCTAAATCTAGCATAAATTGTTTAATTTATCATTGGCCTCTAACTCCTGTTATCATATCAGATTGAAATATATCAAGATACTAACAATAATTAATAATTAAATGAAATACTGAAAAAGTTAGTATATAAACAAATACAAAAAATGGAATGAAATTAACAAAGTAGTATTACATGATACTTACATGCACAATATGTATTAGAGTTATACTGCAACCAATGGCTATAAACCATAGGAACATGATGGTGGATAGTTTGTTCTCACCCCAAACATGTGAAATCAATTCCTTCAAGACAACACCACATTCTTACATGTATAGCTTATATTAAACAAAGGACGCTAATGGCTATAAACCATGATAGTTGGTAATTTGCTATCATCCCACATGTCAAATCAAATCCTTCAAAATAATGCCACATTTTTACATGTTTATAATTAACAAAGTGAATTACATAAGAACATGACAACCCAATTGATGAGCCATCCATTCAGAACCTAGTATATCATAGAAAAACAATGAAAAGAAAAAAAAATAACAATAAAATAGAAACAATTACATTATACTAATAAAATATTAAAACATAAACGAATGTTACTTACCAACTCATCCATAAATATCATCTCAATAGAATTGTTGATATCTGAGTGGTTGAAACTCACAAATGCCAAAGTCTAACAACTCGTCTTTTTACTCTCCAGCATTTTCTAACAAATTGCATCAAGTAGCCATAAAGAAGTAGAATAGAATACACAGAGTAATGTGCCAATTTTAAATTTAGCTTTTAAAAAATAAAAAATAGATTTGATCATATTATAATTTCTATTAAAAAAAGATTTGATTACATTATAAAGAGAGATGAAATGGTCACACTATAAAAAGATGTATAACATAATATTCAATTAAGCCTTATTGTATCAAATTATCAGATTATGGAAACTAATATTAGTTTTCGTATCAATTTATAATCAGGATTTATTATATCAAATTAGAGATAGATTGTGCAAATTAGTGTGAATTTATAATCTTCAATGATATTTTAATTAATGATATATCAGGTTATGAATTTTATTTTTTAAAAATGATTAATGTTTAAGGTTTTGAAAATTACATGGGCCCTAAATTACTATAGAAGTGACACCTCTAAAACTTTCATTGAAATGAGTCTTGAATATTAGTATTATAGATTATAGATACGTGATACCATCTCACGTATTGTATTCAAACTGTTTTCAATGAAAACGTGGGTGGGTGTCACGTATTGCTTATTAAAAAACGTGTATATTCGATAATAATGTGTATATTAACACATATACGTAATTAATCATTTTTCTTATTTTATATTGGTAAAAATGCCCAAGGTTGAGAACTTTGTACATATTTAGTTATGAAGAAGACATAGGAAAAATATACAATTATATTGTCATGAAAGAAGTGATTATAACGAGTAGTGTTATTTATCCTTTATTTATGGACACGTGCCAAGATACTCTATTCATCATTGGATGAGATGTGAATTCCAAGTGGGTTCACACCCATCCAATAATAAATAAGATTGTATCAATATGGTGTTCCTTAAATGTTGAGGACAAATAATATTTCTATGTGTTATATCATCAAAAGAACTACAAACTGCTTGATGAATACATGAACAAAAGCAAACTTTGGCCCCTATAGTCAATTAATTAGTTAGCTCAATTAATCATCAAGCGTGAAATAATCAAATTTTTATTTTAGCTTTCAGCTCAAGTTGATCAATATAAGCATCGTACATGCACATTTACGCATATAAGTCAGAATAGATTAACGACTACCGTTCTGAGCATGCTGCAGCTACATATATTTTGTTGCTTTCTGCATATATATTGTATATGCTTTCTGAAAAAATGACGTGTGGGGCTGTGGCTTCTTCTATGTAAATGCCAAAGAATTTCTTCAAAAAATTGAAATGATAACTCAAAACTTGCAAAAAAGGTGTGGCTTTTCAAGCATTGTAAAGCCAACCGACCTGTCCTTAATTTGTTCTCTTGGTATATAAGCAGCTGAATGCTGATAGTGTCCTTCTACTGAGTACTCAAATGAGAACAATAAAATTGTATAATAAATGTACATCACACATTTTCATTATTAGATATGAGAGTGAATGGGGATCACTCAACTCATCTAGTGATGATAAGGTGTGTGATTTGCAATTTGTTATATAATTTTATTGTTCTTATAACATTACTCGACTCAAAATCAGTGCTACTCCAATTTTTCGCTTCTGATTAATTCATTAATTGTTCTCTACGTTGATACATTAGGTTCCACAGTTTCGCCACTACATAATATGGTCCACAAGGCACAAGCCATTTTGAACGATTTCCTGCCAGCCGCAAGGGTTGTTTTCAAATTTTTCCTTGTACCCCAATGCCACAGGCTCTCTACCGAAAACTAACATATCTTACATTATTTTTAATATATTAAATAACCTGTGAATATAATCTATGGTATCTTCAAGGATTTGACATTAACTCGGTGGATATTTAATTTTATTGAATTTAATTGTCATAGAGTGATAATGGAAGAATGTTTTATACATACATTTAATCATGTATAATCATATTAACAAAGGTCTAGTTAAAAATTCTATTTTGACAGTATGTATGAAAATAGTTTTATGGTCAGAGATTTACTTCTTAGAGGCTTCAAGTTCAAAGGGAGTAGTCATTCCTATTAACAATGGATCCATGAGAAACAAAAAAGAAAAAAAAGGCCTAACCCAATCACTTTATTATATTTTAAGAGTCATACAAATTAAAAAATGTGATTGAATAATCATATAAAACTCTTTTATACTTGGTCCAACAAAATTAATCTACACTTTATAATCACTAAAAAATCTCTATTTTATCGGAGAGAATCAAATTCCTTAATTAAATTATAGACCTATTACTCTAATAATTAGGATTTCTTGTGAACCAAACTTGATTCTCTTGGCAGCAGAGGACTTATTCTTTGAATGGAATCTATTCGATTAGATCTTGAAAATTGTGAAACCAATAACAAAAACTATTTTTATATCTAGGGTGCATTTAATATGAGAGTAAAAATCTATCTTTTTTTTATACTTTTAAAATTATATTAATCGTAATAAGGATAAATCTTTCACCATTAGACCAATTCTAATGACTTGATAAAAAAGTAGTTAATTATATGAATATGTTTCATGAGTTATTTTATACATAAAATTTATTCATATAAATTTTATTTTATTTTCTCCTCAACTAAATATACGTATGGTATAACTAATAGCATTAAGGAGAAGTGGAAAAGTGAAAAGGCAAATATATACATCATGTGTACTCTTTAATTTTTTTTGTTTTCTTCTTCTTTCTTTCTTTCTGGTAGTATTGTTTTGTTTATTTTTGGTCACGGGTCAAATTTGTTGCTGGTAGTATATATATGCAAAGCTTCTTCCTGTTGTTTTTTTTTGGGCGTCTGTTTTCGTTTACTGATGTACCAGAAAAATTGGCATATCCCAATAATAAACCCAAAAGAAGCCATCCTGCACCATACCAAAAAATAAAAAGGCCCAAACCCACTATCTTCCTGACTTCACTTGGACCTTGTAGTTAGTTGTTCTTCTAAACGAGTTCCTAATGTATGTTTATGGAAGTTCCTAGCTAGCCTAGCTTGTCCTTATGCAGTTTGCTAGTTTGATGTGGCTGTAACTGTAAGGAATAGTGGCCATCATGGAGTGAATGGTGTTAAATTACGTTTACTTTCTTGTGGCTATTGCTGCTGCTTTTTGGCCTTTTCATCTGAATTATGTGGATGGACGGGTGAAGGGAACAAAGATGAAAATAATTGGCAGTATTTCCATTTCCGTTTTTCCTTTTCTTTTTTTTTCAACAATCTGAATCATCCAAATTGGTTTGGTTGACTTGGTTTTCAAAACGAAATCAATGAAATCCAAATCAAATCGCAACAAAATATAGTGTTTGGATTAGTTGGCTTTTAGGCTCATAATTGACCAAAACCGGATAATTAACACCCGAGTAAGATGTAAGAACCATATACCATGTCAAAACCGAACTAGTACCTACACCAATCCGTGTTAGAAATGAGGAGAAAATGCAATGGTTCATTAAAATAACATGTTGATCCTGTACCAAAAAAGAAAAAAATAATAACATATTGATCCTCTAATTAACGGAAAAATTTATTGGTCCTATATATGTCATGTCCCTACTGATCTTACTTGTCGTCAAGAATTAATTGAAATGCCATACACTTGAACTAATGCAAATATATAATTTGTGTTTGGATTTAATGATAAAGTGCCTCTTTTTGTTCCCAAACAACCTTTTATGTTGTAAAGAGATTTTAGGATAAAACTTAAAAGGGTAATGTTATCTATATTTACACAATATAAAATATTTGACACACTCTTATTTTTTATTAGATGAGATGTGGATTAAACTAAATGGAATCAACATCAATTCAATAATAAATAAGAGTGTGTCGACATAATATGCAGATAATATTTCTCAAACAGTATATTATAAAAATAAAAGACAAAGATCTTTCTCTACTTTTTCTAGCAATTTACTTTTTCCAATAAAGATCATCTAAACATGTCAAATGTTTTTTTTTTTTTTTTTTCACTCAAAATACCACATCCAAGTGTATTTTGCCATGCTGCAGAATTAAGGTTACAGTTGTTGGTCGGAGTTACAGTTGTTGGTTGGAGTTGCAGTTGCATTCTTTAATTGCCTCATTGATTCTGGGTTTGATCAATCTATCATTCTAATGAAATGGGTGTTTCAGATTCTAGAGACTGCCTTTAAGAAGGAAACTGTTGGTCTTGTCACCAGAGATCAGTATGTAGAGAAGGTAAATACTAAATTATGAATGTTATCTTATCCTACTATTGACAGTTATTCCTGCATGGAGGGAGTAGATGTTTTTGTTTGGTACTGTTGTGTTGTTGTGTCTAATGGAATGGCGTGTTCTTTATGTAGAGGGTTAATATTCAGAGCAAGACAGAGGAGGAAGAGAAGGAGAAACTTCAGAAGCAACAGCAAAAGTAGGTTAAACATGTTGGTTTGCGTGTGATGTCATCGTCATAGTTATTCAACCTTTTAAAACAGGGAGGAGGAGCTTCAGTTAGAGAAGCGCAAAAAGAGGAAGATAAAGGGCAATTCTCAATTCACTGTCTTTTGCTGAGGATATTGAGAATGACGCTGAAGAGGAGGAAGCACAAAATAGTAAGCGGCTTTCCCACAACTTTTCGCTTCTCTTGTTCTCTCTTGAATTTTTGTTTCAAATGTTAGTTCTTGTTCATTTATCTCCATGTTATAATACAATTACATTGTCTCTCTGTTTTAATATTGAGTCTTGAATGATGTTATTGCAATGTTTGGCCGGAAAACAAACAACATCTCAATGTTATTGTAAATTTTCTATTTTTCTTAAAATTCAATTTGAAGACCAATTTCTTAGAACTCCACCAATCAGGTTGTTCCTGTCTGTTGGCTAGTGCAATCTTTAAACGTGTGGATATATGGAGTTATGAATTCTATTGTTGGTTGTCATCGTTCCAAAATAACATTGAACTTTGTTCTGTGCTGGCAGAGAATCTGGAATCTGGAAACAAGTAGACTAAGGCATGGTAAACTTGGTAAAGACCCTACTGCTGAAACTAGCTTCCTACCTGACAGGTGTGGCTTTTCTCCTTCTCTCTTGTTCTTTTTTGCCTCCATTCCCCAATCCCCCTGCCCTTTCTTTATCGACTATTGGCCTGACATTCGGGCATAGGAGTGCTGCGGATGACTGTTTAGTGAGCGAGAGGCTGAGGAACAAGCTGAGCTTGAAAGGCTGCGCAAACACTGGCTCTGTGTGCAAGAGCAAATTCGAAGTGAGTCCGCACTCGTGTATTTATTTCAATTTCCATTTAACTCTCTTGACAAAAAGATGAAGGGTTAAAAAGTACAGTTTGTGGAAGATGTTTATATCTGGTAGCAAATTTCTCTTAATTGCTTGTTTGGCCTAGCTTAGGTGATGGTGATGCATAAAATACTTATAACCATATCAAAGTACATGCCTAATTAAATTTGTTGAAAGGGCGGAAAAGAGAAGCATAGATGGTGAAAACTGCATGTCTGAACAACACAGCAGTCAGCAGATACTTGAATATGTAGAGTTAGTGCATTAAATACACTGGTTATAGTTACCAAACTATCTGATATGAGCATATGACTATACTTACAAGACTTAGGCTATATAATGAATCTAGAGTGTAGATACTATTTACAGCAAAATTGCTCCTTTGTTTCAGATGAGCCTCTTGAAATTACATACAGCTATTGGGATGGAACTGGCCACAGGTTTGTGATCCAGGCAAGTAAATGCTGTCTGTTTTGTACTAGCCTTTTGTGGTCATTATCTTGGCATCTGAACGATTTTATAATATGATTCAAGTACGCAAGGGTGACAGCATAGGAGAGTTCTTTGGGCAGTCCGACAGCAACTGGCTTTGGAATTCAGGGAGATTCGAACAGCCTCCGTAGAGAATCTGCTATATGTGAAAGAAGACCTTATCATTTCTCATGTATGAACATGCATTTAGTTTTAATACAGGCTCTGTACAATTGCTATTGAATTTGAGTTGCGTTAACTTCTTTTTGTTTTGTTTTAATACAGGCTCTGTACAATTGCTATTCAAACGACCTCTGCTAACTTAATTTACCTGTTCTGATGTATTTCACAGCAACACAGCTTCTATGAGCTAATTGTGAACAAAGCTAGAGGAAAAAGTGGCCCAGTATGTGACTATCTTTCTCTTGAATCTTTTGACATTTCTTCTCTTTCAGAAAATGCATGAACGAATCTAGAGGCAAAAGTGGCCCAGTATGTGCCCATTTTGAACATGGAAAAATTCGTTCAAAATTATGTGAAAAGGCATGGAAAAGAGGTTCTTAGCTGCAGAATGATAGGAAAATAAGCAAAAAGATTAAAATAGCGATAGTGACAGATTGACAGGGAGGAGGAAAATACAATATGCTGAGATGAGTTTTTTTTTTTTTGTGTGGGGAGGGCAATGCCTATGTTGCTTTGCTTTTGGCTTAGTGGTTTGACTTACTTAAATTACAATCCATGCTCAACAGAACAAAATTAAGTTGCGGTTTTCAAATTGCATTGTTCTTTGTGCTGCCTGATAAGGCTACTAAGTAATAACGCATTTGTTTTTTCTCTCTCATGAATTTATTCTCCTTTTATGTCACCATTCGATAATAATTGATCATTACTGATCATCTATAATGAATTGAACCTTCATGGTTTAGATGAGAACTTTTGGCTGGTCTTATGACTTGTCATTTGCACTTGAAAGTTTTCCCTTGTTATACTGTAATAGTTTGCATTATTGACCTTACCTACTGCTTTTCTATATGCACAGCTTTTCCACTTTGATGTTCATGAGGATGTCCACACAATTGCTGATGCCACAATAGAGAAAGATGAGGTACATTTTCTACCTGTTCATTTCTACCTCTATTTTTAGATTTTTAAGTTCACAAATAGTGAAATCTTGATATATGCATGTTTTATCTTTGATTGTTCTAGTAAACTTGACGTCTGGGTTCTGGCTCAATTAACTTTGGAGTTTGTTCTTTTCTCAAAAACAGTCCCATGCTGGGAAGGTTGTCAAAAGGCACTGGTATGAAAAGAACAAGCATATATTTCCTGCTTCAAGATGGGAGGCATTCTCTCTCTCACTCTCTCTCTCTCTGTGTTCTTGGCTGAAGCCGTCTGAACATGTGTTTTATATACATCATAAGGATAGGATCCTCTGAAATGGAATATGCTTAAATTTAACGATCCGCTCATATTGGAGTGCTTATGATGTGTAGGAGTTTCTTGCATAGCATCTTGATTCTGATTACCATTCTATTATCCTCTATTGCAGATATATGATCCAACAGAGAAATGGGAACGTTATACCTTTCCTCTGCAATTGCTTTTTTTTTAATTGGTACTTAAAAAGTTTAGGTTGGGGAAAAACTTACCCAGTCCAGGATTAGGGCATGCCTCTGGATTTATTGAGTACTTACATTCCTTTGCATTTGTTGCCTCTCCTTTTTTTCTTATAAAGAAAAAAATAATAAAAATCAGCTGAGTTGATTGTGCCTCGTTGCAAACATTTGTAATTTCAGCATTGGTAATGAGTGATTTTTGTACCTATAATATAATTTATTATATTCTAGGCTACTTGGCATTTGATTTTTTCAGTCTAGTAATGCACTGGAAACCTCAAGACATACTGTCATGCACTTTCTTCATTCTGTTTGCCAGTTTGCCCATTCATACTTTTCTGTCGTAGTATTAGGACGGCCACAAGGAGTGTTTTATTCTACTCTTGCACTTTTATGTGCAAACTACCAAGATTCAAGTTAATTTTTTTTTAATCTATGGGTTTGTTTGGTTGGAGAGTAGAAATAAGAGTAAATTTTTTATGGATGAAGTTCACATGCAATTTTGCAAATGAAATTTATTTATGAAAGTTTATACTCCATTTTTCCTCCCTAATCAAGCATACCCTATATTCTTAACGAAAGATATGGATGGGTGATGGGTTGACGGTGTAACTGACCAACTGTCATTCTAATTGGGAGACTAGTGAATATTTTACGAAATTTTGAAAATAGAAAATACATCAAATGTGTTGGATCCTTAGTTATGAGCTCACTTTTTTTTGTCTTAGCTTTCACCATTTTCACCAGAAAACCAACAATTCAGCCGTGAATTGAATCACTCACTTGTGTGCCCTCATTGGGTTTTGAGTATTAATGACGTAATTATGCCTGACTCAACATTCATCCGAAAGTATGTTGTCTTTTTCTGAAAGTACAAAAAATTCATTTATTTATTGAAAAATCAAGCAGGCACCAAGGATTTTAATTTTCCATTATACTGGTTTACTGCTACTTGTCTCAGGTAATGGGAATAACTGTTTCAACAAGAATTCTCATTTTTCAGACCAGTAAATGTATTCATATGTGTAGCATATATATGTAGCTTGTTGAATAAATTAACTGGTTGATTCCGGCTCTAATGAACCTTTCTATTCGATTATAGAAAAGAGAAGCACCACCATCTCCGCAGTATGATCATTGTACCCGAGATCATTGGGAGCATTTTTGGAGGATATAATGGCAATGGCAAGACTTTCAACCATGTTGAAATCAAACCTAAGATGATTGGCCATTACCTGGTATGGTTCTCTATGTCCTACAAACTTGTTAGGTATCACCCATTTTATTGTTAGAGAAACTATTTGCTAGACACCATCATGTAGACCCCATTATTTGTAACATAGATAGAGTTTAATTTTGATGCACTGTCATTTAATCAAATTTTTTTATTTGCATAATTTTTTCAAGTAGCGGGTGCGAAAGTCAATTATTAAAACTAAATCTATATTGGTTGGTATATATATTTTAGGACTCAGTTTGTTTCTTACTTTTATCTTTTTTACTTTGAGGGTCTCACTTTAACGTCCCCTATTTGATGTTCAAATAACAAACCTTTAATTATATACAATAAGATAACTAATAGCAAAAAAGAGACGCAGAGATGTGAGAAAATAAACGTATACATTGATTCATTTCCATTTTTCAATATACATCTAAATCTGATACAAAAATGTTGGAATTCCCTGTCACCCCTCTCTAACAATAAAGTAACTGATGAGGGTACAGTATTAGATTCTAGCAGATGCGTACAAGATGCATATACAAAGCCTTTCTATCTTTCAGCACCCCCCATGATGTATTCACTTACACTGCACTACACATAGAATGAAGGTAATTACGAACAAGTAACAAACAAATAGGCTTGGATTATCTGAACTCTAGAACCACAATTAGCCTTCCCAAAATAGCGAAATTCTCAAAGGGTACCAAGGCAGGCTGGCATGGCAGTAACATTCTGCAACTTTACCCACTGCTATTCTGCACTAGATTATAATGATGCCATATCCATATAAGAAAATGGAGAATCATGTATACTTCTCAAGAGTTCTCATTAAATATTTTAAATATGAAGTCACGAAAACGCCTTGAATATTGTCTTGGATCAACAGCTGATATTGAGGTTGGATCATATTGAATCGACTTGTAGGCATGCTCAAGCTTCTTGCTGATGTCATAGTCTTGAAGTATGTCTATGATACCGAAATTCAATACAACCTCATAGAACTCTCCAATTGGTTCTCCTACAAGTTGTAATTCACAACCACATCTTCTCACTGTCCTTTCAACTCTTGCTGGCATATTCACACCCAATAGGACACTACAACACAGACAATCATATTAAGCTTTGAGCTTTAATCTTGTTGGATTACCAAATTCTTGTGGATCTTTTTATCACTGAATGGTGTGTCAGTTATTACCATTAGATGAAACCTAACAGGATTACTTGGAAAATGTTCTACAAGCAACTTCTGATTACTTGTAAGTTAAATCTACCTAATTAAACGAAATAGTTTATTCAGCCAAGATATTTATGCAATAAAAATTGGGAAGAGAAAACACTTAATCATGGGGCTTCATTGGAAAGAAAAATGCTATGGAAAAGATGGTTAGTAGTAGGAAAGAGCAACTGGCAATGTGGATAGATCACTGTAGGAAGTTAAAATTGTAAGCTACCTTAGCCACTATCCCAATTTTTCTCCATGGTACCTGTGCTTCTTTCAAAGTTAACAGCATCACAGCTTAAAGTATATCCCATATTCACTAAAACAACATATTGAAGTTATAATAAATTGTCTTAAAAATTTTCGCCCTAAAATACAGAGTTAGTCCCTTTAAACAGACATTTTACCTGGAAGGATCTGAAGGTTGATCAGTGTATCCTCCTGAAGTATGGGGAGTTCCTTCATTCTCTGAATCACCTGAGGTTAGAAAGCCAAAATATTCTTAAGGGGTTGTCAGAGAAAACACACACACATATAAATAAACGTTGAGTCTGTATGTAGATTGTATGCTACTACATATTAAATAAGAATATTACCAGCAGGAGTCCGAGATCCTGAAGGAACAAGATCCCCATCTGGTGATATATCTTTGAAATGAATGCCTACTAGCAAACTATAGTCCATAATTCCCTCCTGTTCTAGAAGCTCACAGTCCCTATCAACTTGTCTGGAGAACAAATATATTCATGACATGCTCAGTTTAATTAGACATAAAATGAAACAAATTAAAACTGAAGAATATATTTGTATTTGCAGTTTTACAACTTAGCAGGCTAGCTTTCAAATACACAATTACAAATTAAGGTGCCAAAATCCTTGATCACCTGCAAAACTCTTGAAATGGAGACTCTTGCAGCCGGAATATAAAATTAAGATCAAGATCCTTAAGGATGGTGGTTTCACTAATCTCTGTCTCAGGCTTATCAGTTATGCGGCCAAGTGAAGATCCCTTCAAATCAAAACGTCTATGGGTGATATACTCAGAACAGAAAAGGTTGCCCATTATGATAAATCGAACCTGGAAAACCAAACATATTATAGACCTTGTTGTACTCAACTTCTAAACTTCATATTTCACAGTTCTACCAAACTAGAAATTTCTGTCATTCTATTAGAATAAACACTAGTTAATGTCAAACACTTCGAAGTTTTACCAACTTAAAGAAATTGAGAGCGAAAAATATAAATGAGGCCAAATTTTTTTCAGATAAATTTTTGTTAGATTGGATTGTGTGTGTGGAACTCACGATAGGAAATGTACCTTCTTCTGGATAGGTCCATTTAGCTTGACACAATGCAGACCATAATACTTTGTCAATAGAGTATTTTGATAGGCTCGAAAATGATTGTAATAGGCTGGAAGCATTCTCAAAAGAGCCTGCAACAGAAATCCAGCATAGCATAATCAGAAAAAAAAAAAAAATTATGCCTTGATTTCTAAGAATTTCAAGTGGGGCATGATTAGATTCAAACTCACTTTTACTTCAGCCTTCTTCATTGTCTTAATCATGTAACGGTCATCATTGGTCAAGTAAAAGAAGCTGCCACTCTTTCCAGGAGAGGAAAGTTCACGAAGGGCATCATTTCCACATATGGATAACATGTAATCAGCTGGATCCACATTGAATAGCTTCCTAAGAGCCCTGTGATCAAAGTGAGATGCATAAGTTGAAGAAAATGCTACTCAGCCAAAGTTAATTAGCCAGTATGTTTGCTGTAATGAGTTGGCAGTCTTATTACTCCCTACCACTTAATTTTATTCAACAACTATCTTGCATCTAGCTAATTTTTGGCCAAGTTCTGAACCTTTTTTTCTGACTGTGTAGCACTTTGACTACATAGAATAGTCTTATTGCCATAAGTTATATTATGTCAAGAGGGAACCACAGGTACCTTGATGAAAAAGGGCTATTTCTTGTATAAATCAAGAGTCTTAGTTCCAAAAAGACACTATTATGGTAGAATTGTAATGTGCACAAAATATCTTGCAGCAACAACAGGTTAAGTATTAATAGGGCTGACCTAAAAACTACTGGGCAGTAATCCTTCCACTTAAAGTCACACGATGGATGTGGTGGAGTATACTTGGACCCTTCAGGTGGAAATCTTGTCCACACTTTCTCCTTGGGATCAAAAGCTGAAGGCTTCAGATCAAGTGATGCTGTGGGAGCAGGTCTTGCAACAGAATGCCTATGAAATGACGCCAAGAAATAGTAAAATGATAAATACCGTAGGCAAGAGTGAAAAAAAAATCAATCAGATAGCCTAAAATTACAAAAGCAAAGCATACAACTGCCTCTTTTACCTGTAAATTTGGGTGTACAGGGTCTAGAAAGAGTTGCTAATTTACTTTGTAGGTTGAGATTACTCATGAATTAAGTTCAAATGTAAGTTAATAAATTCATTCATGAAGGAAACTGATTGAACCATAAAAGTCATTTTCCTTTCCTATTGAATGCTGCTTCAAAGTTCAGATGTTACATCTATTCATTAACATAATAAGAAATAATGAACTGCAACGTTACCATACTAGAAGTTGGAAGTTAACAAGAAGAAAATAAAGCGAGTTTTAGTTAGCGCCAACCCCTTAGAATGTGAGTTGTATAAAATATGTAAGCTCTCACCTTAGGGCACAAGCAACCGTTTCAACTCTAATTTCTTTAGTTTATTTGGCCTTTAGGTCGTTCAATTACTTAATGTAGTCATGTTTTCTAGGGGGTAACATAACTACAGCAGTAAAGTAACACAAATAACATTGAACGAAGCTCAAACACATAAAACTAATATATTTTAACAGGGTAGATTATTTAAGGAAGTCCTATAAAATATACCTGATTCCAAGCTGCAAATTAAGCATGAGCTCATAATTTTTGTGCCCTTTGCAAATGGTCTCTCCCTGCCTCTTTGATTTCTTTGGTGCTTTCAGAGGTAGGAGTGGAGCTTCATTAGTATCATCTACACGTATATTCATCAATTCCTCATCCAAATCACTCCCCACTGTTGGGGGAGTTCTAGTACCACCTGCGGCATCGCCCTCCCCAGCATCCCACAAATGCATCCTATCACTTGGCCTATCCACTCCCACGCTCACCCTCCCATCCACTGACATCCTCCTCGGCTTTCCACTATCCCTTCCCTTTCAGACCTCCAAACTGCAAGCTTTTTCTGTGATGGCAAAACCAGAACCTTCTCCCCAGGACAAACACTATATCTACTCAACTCATTATACAATTCTTGAGGGTCCCAATCAGCATGGCCTTCCTCCTCCTCCTCAGATGATGACTCAGATGGATGGTATGTGCCATTCTGATCTTTCCCATCCTTACTCCAATTCCCTACATAATAACTCCCATCAGGCCATTTGAAGGTTCCATTCCCTTTTGGCAAACCATCTTCCAGAAACCTTCAAATTTATTCCCATTAGCAAAAACAAATGACCCTTTACCCCAAATAGACCCATTCCTCCATTCTCCAACATAGTGGCTCTCATCCTTCCACTCGTACCTCCCTTGCCCATCTTGCAGTCCCCTCCTCCACTCCCCTTCATACCAATCCCCATTGGCATAACTCTTCAAGCCATGTCCATTTTTCAAGTTCATGACCCATTGACCCTTATAAGTATCCCCATTGGACCCTATGTATGTGCCTACCCCATCCATGAAACCACTCTTGAACTCCCCCTCATAAGTAGCCCCAGAAGGCCAACTGAACCTACCCTTTCCCATGGTTTTCCCTTTGAACCATTCTCCAACATACATGCACCCATCTGTCCACAGGTACTTGCCTTGCCCATGTGGAAAATTATCTGCCCATTCACCTGTGTAGTAATCTCCATTGGGGAGAACCTTGTCATGTTGGTAAACCTCCAATGGCTCATTTCCATTATCATCATTATCATCATCACTGTTGTTGTTGTTATTGTTGTTGTTGTCTTCTTCATCTGCATGGCCAAGAGATATACTCCCAAATATGCTGTTGGCACGCTTCTTGGCAACTGCATGTGTTCTCTTCACCGTGGCCTCCCATGCCTTCAGAACACCGTTGTTACCAATCATATTGTGCTTTCTTCTTTTATATCTCTTCTGTTTTTTTATTTGTTTCTTTCTTCCCTTTTGATCACATTTGGAAAGCGATCTCCATTGGAATTTAAGCTATTTTGAGGAAAATCATGGACACCCCAGATGAAGAAAATGAATTTGAAGAATGGTTTTGTGCTAAAGACAATAAACTTGAACCAAAACAACAATGTTGGTGTCAATAATGCGCACTACGTAGCATGCAAGAAGGAATGGTAATATGGCAATATTTTTTTCAACGGGTTTTCTTTCTGCTGAACGAAAACAAACTTTGATGTTGTCCTAAGGTTTTTGTTATCTCATGTTTTCCAAGAATTCCGGGGACATGTTTGACATATAGGAGGTGTTCAATAATGTCCTTCAAATTGTGTCAAAAGCATCGACAACTGTCACTTGTGCAAAGTTTTAAGGGTGTAACCGTGTCACGCTAATTACTTCATGAAGATGAAGGTTTGTGTGTTGTGATGATATTCTATATTATTTTTTTTCCAATATATAAAACCATTAAAAGTTTGTGCCGTCATAGGTGCAGCTTAATTTTTCCTACCCCCAAGTTTTGAATTGTTTAATTTGCGACTGAGAAAAGAGAGACTCGCTCATCCTTGACATATGGAGACAAATGATGCTAAATCAAGGTGTGTGTTGCGTACTATTCTTAGCCTATTTTAACAGATTTTCCATTATCTGTTTCTTGTACAAAGTGCACATCGAAATCGTACCATTAGTAGTTAGTTCCTCTTTTATAGAATGACTAATGGCAACGGTTCAGTTCTGGTTTTGTTTTTTCAATTTCTTCTTTCATCATAAAGCGTAGACATTGACCACATTTTTTTAATGTTGTGTGCTTCATACAATATTTGCTGCAGTTGCAACATCAAATGTCCAGAAGCTGCACATATATAATAGACTTTTGGTGGGTTGTATATAAATCAGAGAAATCGCATTATACGTATAATTTTAGACATACGGGATCAATGTATAAATAATTAAATTAAGGAAGTGCCACCTGAGTTATTTTTTTATTGTCAGTATAATAGGGAGTGCAACCTAGTTAATACTCAATAGGAGTAAAAGAGCAATGCAGGGATGCATGGGTATCCATGGACGGGGATGTTTTGCCCATCCCCATTTATAATTTTACCCTCGTTTTCGTCATAGGTCTTTATTTCTTATTTCCTGCGGAAAGTTGAATCCCCAAGGATATTCATGTATTATTAAAAAAATCCAAAAAATAGAAAAAATGAAAAAAAAGACATTGAAATTCAACATATAGATGTTCTTAATAATAAATACTACAAATGCAACATAATCCAAATTAAAAAAAGAAATACCTACGTAATACAAATTTAATAAAGATAATTTAAAAATAAATGAATGCTAAGGCTTACTTACACACACACACATATATATATATATATAAGTGAATATTTAAATAATTTATATAAATAGAAAATTGAGGTCTCCATGAGGAGGATCTCATTCCCCATCGTCGCTCCATTTAATAGTAAATGGAGACTCCATTCCTGTCTTTGTAGGTAATCATATATATATATAGGAAGATAATCAAGTGAAAGCAGTGATTTTATATGAGAGTGATATGAATAAATCTAAGCCATCTGATCTGCATTAATGATAGGATTAAAATATAAAGCCATATGACATTTTAATAACTTTTAATCTTGACCATCCATATATAATTATATACCTTAGATTTAATCCTCTTACTCTTATATAAAATCATTGCTCTCATAGATAAATTCCCATATATATATATATATATATATATATATACTAGAGAATGAAATAAACAGAAAGAAATCCCTAATCTATCTAAAGATCAATAATAAAGTTGTATTATTCTATCAAATAAATTCTAGCAAAGCTTTTCTTTCTTTAATGTTTCTCATTTTTCATTTGGCAAACACTACTGTATTTATAAAAGGTTAATAAATAATGCATAGTGTGACCTATCATTGATCACATTCAAATTTTTGGGCAAAAACTTGTGAGCTTAAATATGGTGCAAATCAATGTTTGAAAAAGACAGATAAATTTTTATCATGACCAATGTAACTTAACACGTTAAACATTCAATTGCATGTTTAACAGGACAATTTCTCACCCCAAAACTTCTCTTCAAACATTCACATATGTATAATAAGAGCAGCTATAGAGAAACTAAGTTAACTACTTCAAGTACAAATACTCGAGACTTTACTGTATAGTAATCACAAGTAGGGGACACATGACATAAGTTCATCAAAGAAATCAACTGCAGAAGTGCAATGTAATGAGCATTCACGACTTTAAATAAGGACACACAGCCAACTCTTTCGGGGTTGCATGTATCATATCATGTCACATCATATCTTGTTAAGGCCAGCAAGAAAGAGGACAGTTAAGGAAGTGACGCCAGGGATGAAAAATTCATCAGGCATTACACGAGGCATCACTCTCTGCTTGATGAACAGAGTAGCCAAAGGGACACCAAAGATGTACAAGATTGCCTCCTTTGCTCCTATGCCAGTGAATCCTGAATCTTTGATCACTTCTTTCAGGATTTTCTGAAATTCTTCTTTTGTCAGTTTCTTGCCTTTCCCTTTATGATGTTTCTACATAATGCCACATCCAACCATTAATTAGACACACTATGTTGAATCTGCCACCAATAAATAGGAATATGATTGGGGTCTGTTCTGACCCGACGGAGATCTCTAAAGGGGATATGATTCTCCTATCGAGATATTGATATAATTTAATTCTCATACAGTATCAATATAAAAGAGTTTTATACAGAATTTCAATCCACTCATTATATTAACATTCTTATAAATAAAAATGTGTGATTGGATGGAAGTATAAAACTTCTTTACAATTCTCAAATCAATATAATAAACAAAGCCAACATATAAAGGAGTTGATAGAAGTTAGAACAAAGACTTTAATTAATTAATATACATTAATATGATTTAAGAGATTAATTTTGTATAAAATAATTTTATGTTAGCCAAAAAAAATTATTGAAAATTGCTAAATTATAATGTAAAATAAAATATCTACCAGACATTTTTTCTGTGATTATACTATTGCTGACAATATAAATTTGTTTTATATTATCTCATTATTTAATGACTATTTTTTTTATCTAACATTATGTAATGACTTTGATAACAGGTAAAATATCAAATTTAACATCATTGAATATTCATATAATTAAAACTTATTAATTAATGTAACTATTCATCATTGAATAACTTAATATACCATCATTAACACGTAATGCACACTAATTGTACTTCTGAGTGAGTCATGCAGCATTCATACACGCATATATATCACAGAAGAGAGTACTATGCACCAACATTGTAAACCTCCTCGAGGGTCTCGACCGTTGGTAGTTTAAACTGCGTGTTTCCAAGCTTGAGATTGATTTCCCTGACAAAGCACCATGCATATATAAGAATTTTTGCGATAGACACAGAGTGTTCTAAGTTGAGGAAATCAAACTAACAAAAATTAATATTAGTCACTTTAAAGTATATATATGCTGACTAATAATTTACTCAATTAGCTAGGAAAAGTTTAAATTTAATTAGTATATGAACTGAGAATGGTAATTACTCGACTGTCCAGCATACTCCATGGTAGAATTCTCCGATGGTCTGTATTTGGCTGGGATCTGCGAAATGATCTTCGTAGCATTTTTCTATAATTGGGCCAATTTCTTTGATCTTCTTCTCCTCAGATCCTGCCTCAAAATTTCAGAAGAAAGGAACAATTATATATATATTAGGAACTTAAAATCAAAACCGATTTAACAAGGTACATACATACTGCATACTAATTAAGAAGATTGTAATAATAGTATACTACACGACACAAAACAAACATCAAAACAAAGGGATTCCCTTAGGTAGTCTTGGGGCATGGTACCTTCTATATTCAACAACTATGATTTAATTATAAATTGTATAGATCTTAATCACTTGAGTTAGTACATCGCATAACTAACTTTTAACCACAAATATCTGAAAGCTAAGGTATTTATACCTTTGAATTTTATGACGAGGGTACAAGAGAAAATATCCAAAAACAAAAGCTGAACCTATTGTTATCATAGAGGATGTTATAATAACTGTTGGGTTCCATCATGAGCAAGAGTTTATATATGCATATGAAGCATGAATAGAATGTGACAACGTATTTGCTAACATTGGAGTAATGAGAGAGTTAGATATGGAACCAGGAGCAAATTTCTTCAGAGATTGGCCCATATTTCTGGCTTTGATCCAAATAGACGTGAGAGGAAGATGGCAGCAGGTATAAAGAAAAGTCACGGGACCTCTATATAGAACAAAAGCTGTGCAATATAACTTGCATGATAGGGAAAGAACATTGTGTCTCTTAGGTTATAAGAAAAGCTAATTGTGTGATACACGACGACACAGATAGAATAGGAAACTTTTCATTACCGAAGCAAGGAATATTGTCCTTTCAATACTATTCATGACTTCTTGCTCTGGTCAATAAACGGTGGCTTGAAGGGCTCATCGGCCTAAATCCAAACTTCATTACGAGGATGGTCTAATTTTAAATATAGTTACATTGTTGAATAATCTTTCATAATTTTTTTTTTGTGTCAATCAAATCATTAATTTGCAATTATCAATCATAAAGATTATTTGTGTTAAATGGCATAAAAGTTGAATATCAATAACGATGTAATTATGTAACTTTTATTTTTGTTCATTTTAACCTATCTATTATGTTGATTTTGTTGTTTATTAAAATTATGTTAGACGATTCTAGGTTAATTTAAAATCTTATAGACATCATCTATATTACATGAACATTTAATCTAACGATGGATTTTATAAAAGATTATATAAATAAAAAGTTAATTAATGACATAACAATTGCTTAAAGTTATACATTTTTAGTTCCTAAATTTTGGTTTTAACTAGTAGCGTCGTGCAATGCAAGGGGATAACATATAATTTAAACTAAAAAAATATTTAAAATTTTAGTGACATATAAGTAGAATAATAAGTTGAATAATGAAAATAATAAGACGGCACATTATGGCCGGAGACATATAGATGGATATGGATGATCATGTGATGAAAGGAAATTGGGTGGTCAACCAAATATTATGTGAAGTGGTTCAAATTAGATACTATACCATCTTGTCTTTCACAGAGAATGATATGGAATTCCTTTTGCATGGGATGGAATCAAAGAATCATGCAATTTGGTAAGGAAGCTTAGCAGTCGCTCATTCCTATAACTACAACAGTACAAAGCCAAAAAAAAAAAATGTATAAAAAATTAGTTGTCAATTTTAATCATAGATTCTATTTTAAATGCTGATAGATGAAATGTAATATTTGTTAAGTCATATTTTTCAAGGAAAATAATTGCATTCAACTTTTTTAGGCATTATAAAATGTCTCACTGATAAACAATAACTTGTTTCAACAGGGCAAGAGCTGCTGGTTTGTATGCACTAACAAATGCATCCATTGATACGTTTGCATCATTTTTAAAATCCATCACCTATCACAAAGACAAATGGCCCGAGAAAGAGAAATGAAATGATAAATGTGAAGGAATAGAGCTTGTGAGGGAGAATGGAGACTGAAAGAGGGTTTTGACATAATTATTATGACCTGCCACCTAGAAGTATTTGTTACCATGTAGGATTTGAAGGCATGGTCTTCCATTAGTAGTTCAACATCTACTAGAGATACACTAACAATAAGATCTGAAACTGTAAGGTATCAGAGTAACAGAGGAAGAATGAAGACAAAGGCAAGAGAGCTTAGAGAGCAAAGGAGATTGAATGTATTGAATGTAATGAATCAGTAATTGGGTGAAGTGATTCAGTACAGAAGTAGTATATATGGACTCTATTGTGAATGCTAGAGAGATTGGGTTACTCTAACAGAATCACTAGCAATCACCTACCTCCTCCTCTATTGTTGGTGAACCCTTTGGTATCTCTGATAGAGGTTTGGGCCAGATGTGCTTGGATTAGCCTTGTGTCATCTTTCTTGAACCTCTCTAACATTTCTTCTTGTGCCATTAGTACTGCTTCTAGCTCATCAATTTCATATGGCTCTACTCTATTCATGACAGTAGTGATGAATGGTCCATAGTCTTCATTTAAACCATCTAAAATTACCTCAATGTGTTCAGCCGTGGAAAGAGGAACTCCTACTGCAGCCAAAGCATCAGTGGTTTTCTTGATCTTTAGCAGATATTCTGAAGCTGCCATTCCTTGCTTCTTGATGCTCTTCAACTGAGTCTTGAGCTGCTTCACTTTGGATCTTGTTTGAGAGGCAAAATACTTCTTTATTCTACTCCAGATTTCATGGGCAAAATTGCACCCTACCATTCTGTTCTTGAATGAGCTATCCATTGAGGACAGCAGCCATGAGACCAGATGATGGTCTTGTTGCTCCCAGTTCACGTACTCTTCGGTTTCAACTTCTAAGGCATGATCTTCTTCAGTTCTGTACCTTTCAGGTACCTTGGACCTTTCAAGATGCTTTGGAGCTTGTGACCTTTGATGGAGGCCAAAGCTTCATGTCTCCAAGGAAGAAAATTCTCTTCATTGAGCTTATTAGCTATTGAGCTTGCAAACACTTTTGGTGCAAAGCTCATTGTTGCAGTGGAGGTTTCTGAAGTTGTTGATGGGCTTCCTTGATTTGCCATGGATCATGTTAGCTCTGATACCATGTAAGGTATCAGAGTAACAGAGGAAGAATGAAGACAAAAGCAAGAGAGCTTAGAGAGCAAAAGAGATTGAATGTATTGAATGCAATGAATCAGTAATTGAGTGAAGTGGTTCAGTACAAAAGTAGTATATATGGACTCTATTGTGAATGCTAGAGAGATTGGGTTACTCTAACAGAATCACTAGCAATCACTAACAGACTAACTAACTAACTGAATTACATTTCACATATTTATCACATGGTGTATTGCCTATCAGAAACCAAACAGTGTTGATAATATTTGGACTGAAACCTAATATCTTTCAAAGATAAAAATAAAAATGTGTATTTTTCAAGGATTGAAAGCATACATATTTGAGCCATTAAATAATAACAAATAAAATATTATATTGATAGTGTATGATTATATATATTTGTACAATAAGAGCACAACATTTTAAACTTTCTCCAGCAATTTTTTTTTAAATAATAATAATAAAAATTATGATAAGTTAATACGCTGTTCATCACTAGTTCATTTCTAAAATCTGTTCGCTTTGTAAGGAATACCTCAATTTAAAGTGTAAACTTATTAATTGTATAAATGTTTCTCTGGTAACCCTTCTTCTTCTCATTGATGGAAAAATTATTTCTCTAGACATGAAACTCTGCCTGAGATTCTGCAATATTCAAAATATAAGTAACCCTTCAATAATACTATGCATTTTGTTTGTTTAGAGGTCAAACTGTCTTTTTTTTTTTTTTAATTAGTTGAAACAAAATGAAAACTCACAAGGTGATGTGAGTAACAGCAAGGATCCAAAAATGTAAACAGAGAGCATATAAACCAAAAGACAATATAACATAATACCCCCTTCAAACATAAACAAATTAAAGCAAAAGCACAAGATGATGACCAGTTGACCACCTATAACTTGTGCTTGCAAGATCCGATAACAACACATGGAATCAACATAAAATTGCTGTTTTTGATCGTTTGCTTGTATATATTTGGTCACGGTCTGAAGTCGCATCTTGTCTTTGTGCTTTTTGTTAGAGTGCATAAACTATCGACGTGATATCCACAAGAGATCACACAATTACACCAAATAGAGACCAAAGTGCTCTCACATTTTAAATGATAAAGAATGTCAATTGTACCTTCAAGTTTTAATGAACTAATTTGTCATCAACAGAGTAGAGAATTTTTATATTATATACAATGCAAAGATAATACTTGATGAAAAATATAAATCACAAATTCTTGACAAATATATATAATATATTTTTGTATAAGCTGTGTTATATAGAATTAAAAATGGATTTCAATCCAATTAGAAGAGAAGCACAAAAAATTTGTTACTTTTGAAATCCTCTTCTATATATATATATATATATATATTTATATATATTATTGAAATCTCTTATATGTATAGGAGAAATCCTCTTTATATAATCATGTAAAAAAGTTGGGACTTGTGATATGACTTTTCAAATTTAAAAGATTACGAGCCCATGGCCATTTTTTTTGTTTTTGGTCAACTAAGAGCCCATCTCAGATGGAGTTTCTTATTGTCCAGGACAAAGAAACCCAATCCCATGGGGACTCGACTATTGGTGGCTTTGTAAACTCTCCATTGGCCATTCCAGCTTCTGGGCTTTCTTCTATTTTCTGCGTTGGGCTATTTTGGTCTTGAAAATCTGTACAAATATGAGAATATTTCCAGTAGTTAATCTTTGCTCCTCTGACCAAAAATTAAAAAATTCTTTATTTCATTTTAAAATAAAAAATGAATTTAATTTTCATATACAGTCAATATAAGAAAAAAGATTTAGTCATTAATTTCACTTAATTTTCAATTAGGTCTCTATAATTTAAATTTTTAAATAAGTCCCTATAGTGTATGAAAATTTTCAATCAAAATCTTACCATAATAAAAAATGGAATATTTCATAAACATCTCATTTCTATTTCCATCTTCACCTTCTCATGGAAACGAAATATACCACAAATATATTGTTTTTTATAATAGTAGGATTTAATTGAAAAATCTAATATACTATAAGGGCTTATTTAAAAAATTTTAAATTATAGAGATCTAATTGAAAATTGAGTGAAATTATAGGGATTTAGATAATTAAACCTAAAAAAAATTATATAAATATTTAATCATATATTGTCACATTAGCAAAAGTGTTTGGTTTAACTATCTAATACCTTTAAAGTCTTATGAATAGAATTATGAGATTGAATGATATAATGTAAAATTCTTTCACATTGATAATTGCATCAAAATTAATCTCTTTTTGTAATTTGGATGTTTCATGGGGCATTTACATGAAAAGTTTTTCAAGGTTACACACAATGTTTTTCAAACAAGTATGGAGGTGTCATTGTTATGAGAACCCAACATTCCCAATATTAATGAGAGCTTGAAGTTATGGTGAATTATGGGCACGCTTGTTTTAAATTTTTTAAAAAATGATTGATACCTAAATTTTATATATAATTGAAAAAACTGAAAACTATTTTTTTCATAAGCTACTATTTTAGCTTATACAAAAAAATTGAAAACTTATTTTTTGAAATTTTGATTACTTTTAAAAATTATTCAAATATACAAAAAATAATTTTTTTAGGAAAAAAAGTGATTATTATCCAAAATTATCATTATGTTTAGTTTCATGAAGCATAGTCTATCATGCATAAATGTTATAAATCTCTAAGGGTTGGTTTGGCATTGTGGAGTTGAAATTGGAGTTCATAATTTTAAATTCAATTCCAATTATGTAGAATTGGAATTATCTTAAAATATTATATTTTATGTTTGGCTCTTATAATAAATTAGGATTCAAAACTAGAATTATAAATTTAATTCTATTTATATTGTTTGAATATGTGATCTATAACTTCAAAATATTTGCAGATAAACAATCGACAATGACAGCAACCAACAATGAATAATGAGAGGTGGTCATAGTTTAAAAATGATAAAAATATATATGAGATATGACTTAGCAATTTTTAAGGTATGTGTTAATTGAAAATAACTTGGGATAATTATTTTTTAATTTCATGAAATTGTTATATGAAATTATAATTTTATTTCTAAAATTGTTACCAAACAGAAGATGTGGGGCATTCGCTAGGTGACCTCCTCCCTTGTACATCCCGGTTCCCATTGCATGAGTTACGCGTCTGATCCAACTCTTCTGTTTAATTTGCCACGTTTGTTCCCTTATCCTTCAACTTTCTGTGTTAACTTCACCCTGTTATTGTTCACTATTAATAGTAGCAGATCAATTCAAAGCCAATCAACACCATTCCTAATTTTTTTTTTTTCACTTTTTTCCCAAGACACATCATCATTTATTAATACAAATTAAAATTACCACTCATCAGAACTGACTGTTTTTTTGGCGTTCTTGTTTTCATTTGATTGAGGAATTGCATACACAGTGAAAGTATAACATATTCTTCTGCGTTTGTTGCATGTGGAAAGGGTTCTTTGGTTTACCGAGTTGTAGTTGAATCACAACAATGGTTATTGCTAACAAGAACAAGGAGGGAGACCCTGATGAGATTTTGTTGAATAATGAGGATGCCAACGAAGATGAACAGGATATTGAAGCTGTCATGTATGAGAGTGGGAGGAGTAGTAGTAGTGACAAGGATAGTGAAGCACCTGGTTCTTTCTCTTCTAAGCAATGGCCTCAAAGTTACAGGTACTATATCTTCTTCACTATTTGTATACCTTTTTCTAATTTAAATATTGTAATCACAATGTCAATTTTGTTTGTTATGTTCACGAAAGTGCGAAACTTTCTTTCAGAATTCAAATTACTGCATAGATGCAATTTTGATAGGTAGTACTTACAAAAAATTTGCTCCGCTTAAATAGGATTGGAATGTTATAAAGTGAGGCCTGGAAAGTGGGGAAGTGAGGAATTAATCTCTTATAGATCAATGACTTTTATTGTGTGTAGATGCCATTAAATAATATATAGGTGATTAACTCTTTACTTTCTCAATTTACAAACCTTTTTCACTTTAAAGGAGTCAAATCTGTCTAAAAATAAGTGAATAATACTAATTTTATTGTGAAGAGAAATATTATTTGTCTCACTATTTTGAGACATCTTTCCATGGACACACTTAGAGATGTCCTTTAAACATTGGTTAAGATAAAGTTGGAATCCATTTTCAATCAATATTTAGGAAACACCTAAGGGTATCGCTCAAAAGATGTATCTAAAATTGGTACAAATACCATTTTATATGCTAGTATGATCATTCTTAGTGTACTAAATTTATATCTATGCAAGCCCTATGGGTGGCCCCATCCCAGTTTAAAGCAAATTCACAATGTGGTTCTTTGTTATGTATGGTTGATATAATATTTCCAAAATGGGGTGCCCATATTTCACATAGAATATATTTGCTCAATGGTATCTATATGCAAAGAACATTGCATCAAATATTTTGGAAATAGTGTGAGGGTTATTGAAACTCATGTACTGAGTGAAGATGCCTTATCAAACTTCTATGTCAAGATAATGGTTTTGTGAGTAGCTGACTGGGATTGTCTAGATTGTTTTGGTTTGCTCAATAAGTTTTGCATGATGCAGCTTTAACCTGGGGAATTTAGTTCACTATTCTTCTCTGATTGTTATCTTTTTATGTGACAGAGATGCTACTGATTCTTACACAATTGCTGCAGCTCCAAATCTTGAATCAGTTCTACGAGTACCGAGTATGATTTACTCAAGCTTTGTGAATCCGTCAAAGAGTTACTTAGAACTAGATGGAAGGACTTCTTTCCTATCTGGCCAGGGAGCCGGCAGTGCATATCAAGAAGGGATCATGACAAGACAATCAACATGGTGGGAGAAAGCTTCAATTCAAATGCAAATTCCTGAAGAATTACCCATTGGTTATGGATGTAGCCTCACTCAAACAGTATTCAATGGTATGACATTTTATGATAGTAACTATGCCAATTATGTAATGGATATTGGTATAATTAGTTACAGCTGTTATATAACAAGGAGTACTTGCACATCAACTTTTCTGCTTATGCTTACTATTTAATAATATAAGGGATTGAAAGGTTGATTTCCTTTTTAATTAAATTTCTATGTACTAACTGTCATCCAATCAAATCATCTTATTTGAATGACTTTTGATACTTCACTACCTTTGTTGATATGACAATACATGATTGGATGACAGTGTAAATCAATGTATAGAAATTAAATTCTTTTGATTTTGGGGGGACAAATATGGTTCATCCCTTGCCCCTGAAAAGTATTAATTTTCCTACAATATTTAAACTCCTACTTCCTATACTATTTATAATTCTAACTGAACATTTTATGTGGCAATGCTGTGCTTGGCCAGGGATTAATGTGATGGCTGGAGTTGGCCTTCTGTCTACAGCTTATACTGTGAAGCAAGCTGGGTGGGCGAGTTTGCCAGTGATGCTTCTTTTCGCAGTTGTGTGTTGTTATACGGCAGAACTTATGAAACACTGCTTTGAAAGCAGAGAAGGGATCATTAGCTACCCTGATATAGGAGAGGCTGCATTTGGAAGATATGGCCGTCTTGTTGTATCAGTAAGTTTGCTTCTTAGAGTAAATTTTAATTCAAATTGTTGTCCAATGCATGTGACTTGAGAGAATGAAGTGCAAAGTGTTTTTTCTTTCTAACCTTAAAATTTTTTATGCCTTATTGTTTCTTGGCTGTATTTCATCCCTTATTCAGTGTAATTCTGTTCATTGACATGTCCCTAGATGTTGGTTCATTCTTCTGTTTGATCTTTCTATTTTACATCTCAAGTCCCTGACAAAATGTACCACAACATGATTTTTCTCTATTTATTGTTGTTTCATATAAGAGAAATGTTATTTGTACATATAGTGCATGAGATACCATGTCAACCCACACTCTATTCATTATTGGATGAGATATGAATTCTATTTAGATGGGTCTGCATTACGTCCAATGGTGGATGAGGTGCAAGTTAGCATAGTGTCTCATGCACTATATGTACACATAACATTGTTCTTCATATAAACACTTTATAATAGGAATGAGAAAGAATGCTCACATAATATAATGTTTTCACACACACACACATTGATGGATTTAATATGGATTAATATTCTACGTTTACTGACGTTATTTATTTGGGATCTTTGTTGCAGATCATTTTGTACGTTGAATTATTTGTAAGTGCCATGCATTGCATTGGTTTCCTTTAACAACAACTGTGCTGTATCTATTACTCTGCACCATCTGTATGAGATCTCTTGTTCATGAATGCAGTCATATTGTGTGGAATTTATCATCTTGGAAGGAGATAACCTTGCTGGGCTGTTTCCTGGAACATCCTTGAATTGGGGCAGTGTCCACTTGGACTCCAAGCACTTGTTTGGTGTTTTGACTGCACTTATCATTCTCCCTACTGTTTGGTTGAAGGATCTTCGTTTAATCTCCTATCTCTCAGGTCCAACAAACTCAAGAAATCTTTGTGTTGTTGAAGGATCTTTCTTTTTAAACTAATTTTCAATTCACTTAGAGTCCTTTTAGTAAATGACTTATTTAAGCTCTTATATAACAATAGCTTATGAATAACTTAGTATTGAAATACATAAAAATGTTGGTTCTTAGTGTTTTACAAAGTGTTTCTTGAGAAGTCAGACATTTTAACTTCTCAGAAAATACTAAAAATGACATTTTGAAAAACAATAAGTTATATAGCCAAAAGGGGACAAAATTAAAATGTGACTTTTGGATTTCCAAAAAATATAAAAAAGTCATAAACTGTGTTCTTCAAACAGATCCTTAATGCATCATTCCTAATGATTCTGTAGCTGGAGGGGTACTTGCTACAGCTGTGATCACTATCTGTGTGTTCATTGTTGGGACAAGTGATACAGTTGGATTCCATCATCACACTGGTCCATTGGTGCATTGGAGTGGCTTGCCCTTTGCTTTTGGTATCTTTGGATTTTGCTTTGCAGGACACTCAGTTTTTCCAAATATTTACCAGTCTATGGCAGATAAAAGAGAATTTACAAAGGCAATGATCACAAGGTATATGTGGTACCTAACTTTGTCACTTGCAAGACATACTTGTTTTTTTCTTCTTTCTGATAACCAATTCATTTCTTTTGCATGCAGTTTTATTATATGCGTGTTGGTAAATGGAAGTGTTGCAGTCATGGGATATCTCATGTTTGGTGAAGGGACTTTATCTCAGATAACACTAAATCTGCCAGCAAATGCATTTGCTTCTAAAGTTGCCTTGTGTACAATAGTAAGATCTTGTGGTTTCTTTGCACAATTTTTAGTACTTTTTTCCTTTCTAATTGATATTTACATTGTTTCTTCTTTTCTCTTTCAGGTAATTTGGCCGTTAACTAAATATCCTTTTTCTCTTTTAGCACATATTACTTGTTAATGAAAGTACAACCGAGGCTTGATCATATTCATGAGACCTTTTAGTCTATATTTTCCCTAATTTTAAACAAATATGCTTTGTTGATGAACCCTCTGGCAAGGAGTCTAGATGAGTTGATGCCAGATAGCATTTCAAGTACTAATTGGTGCTTCATTCTTCTTAGAACAGCATTGGTTTTGGCTACACTTTGTGCTGCTTTTCTGATTCCATTTTTCGGTAAGTTTTAGAATTTGTCTAATATGTTACAATTCTATGTCCTCACAATTAGTGAGAGGACACTCAAGTATAATTACTTTGATGCTAGGCCATGCTGCAAAAATGTGATATTCCGTAAAATGTTTTATATCATTGATGACATGGACTTTTTGAATTTTAATCAATTTTTATTTTCCTCATGGAGAGGACTATTGGATAATCAAAGGGTGTGGGATTGTAAACTACCCTCACTTTTGATTCACAGTTAAGTTTTTTTTTTCAAAAAATAAATAAATATATCTTCAGGCAATGCTTATATTGTCCTCAACGGATTTTGAAGTTCTCAATGCTAATTACATATAAATTTTTATTCATTTTGAGCAATGTTACATAGGTAGGAAAAAATTGTCAGAATTTTTTTTATAAAGAACAAGGATAGTCATTGGATGAAACAAGGTAGTACAAATGTATGATCCACTTACTTATCTAAGGATCAATACTATGACACATCATTCTGACAAAAATTCTTACCATCTAGCATTATCCATTCACTTCATAAAAGAAAACTATATCAAAACAATTGTATAGGAAAATCTGTATCAACTGGTTTTACTCATCAGATGAACAGCATCACTGTAACATCATTTTATTGATGATTTCAGGGCTTATGATGGCTTTAATTGGTTCTCTCCTCAGTATAGTTGTGGTAAGCTGAGCATACACCTCTCTTTAATATTCATCAGTCAATATTTGATGATGCTTAAGGAGCATGAACATACCTCTTTATTTATGTCATATTAGAGTTAAGCTACTTTTAGGACTGCAGAAAGAAAATGGAAGAGGGATGCCAGAGACTAATTTATCTATCATTGTGCTCTCTATCTTTCTTTCTTTTTGCTTTAGTTACTTGTAAAGAATTCATATGGCATTGCTATGAGTAATTCAGGAATACTACATTTTTCAGGCGTTGATATTGCCAGCTTTATGTTTTCTGAAAATTGTAGGGAAAAAGGCAACAAGCACACAGGTAAAAGTGCAGCTGATTTTTTTTTTTTTAAAGTTATAATTATCTTTTTCAACTGTGGCTATCTTATGAAAAATTACATGGTAATGAATTCTACATTCACCCGGGTACAATTGGACACTTAATTTCAGAAGGGGAACATGGTAAAAATAGCTGTTGAATAGATTTTAGTACGGATTAATAATTATCAGAATTAATTGTTCAAGTTTGTAGTCTTGTATAACATCTATTATCTATTATTAAATAGCTATACGACAGATGCATGTATTTTTTAACAAGGAAAAGAAAATCGAACCGTGTATCGAACTGGTCAAGGTCCTGGTTTAAAGGTTTGAGGTTCAAGGGTAAATATATATATATATATATATATATATATATATATATATATTAAATCATTAACATTAACATAATCAATACCAAAAAATATATATATTCATAGCTCTATAAAAATAAACATAATCCGTATAAAATTTCTCTAGTCTAAGCTTCAAAACACGGTCACAAAGCATTTGAAAACAATATTTGTTGGTGACCAATAAGGTTTATAGTGGCAGTCTACAAATGACAGAGAGAAGAACAAAAACCCAACAATCTTTGTTAGTGTCTTTTTTTGGTTCCATTTTTTTTGTTTTTGTTCTATGATTGCCACAATATATTAGTATTTAAGCTTTGAAAAAAGAAAAAAAAATCAAAAGTTCCAAACCGATTTGATATATTCCCGATTTTGACTTTTTCAATTTTTGAAGCTAACCAAGGTCAGGTGACCGTTCAGGTTAAACAGTCGACCTATTCAATTTCTCTTCCATGGTTTTTAATGCTTTCCCATCACCTTTTTTCCCCTAATCTCTTTGGGTTGTTCCCAACACATATTCTTGACATTAGTTGCCAGAGTAAAACCATCCTGACATTTCTGTATTTTTTTTATTCTTTTTCTAAAATTATAATTTCAAAGCCATGTAAAAAAATAATAATAATAATTTTAAAGTCTTCTTTGTAAGGATTGAGATTGAGTTATTCTCAAATTTGTTAATGTTATTTGCAAATTCAAAAATCCTACCCTATCACTATTAGAAGTAATGGTGACTTTCACTCACCCATACACATCAATCTCATCCAATAATGATAAAATGAGTATCCCAACTTTTGAATGTATGAATATGATTATTCTCCTTAATTCTGCTGTACCAAGCACCCATGTATTAGCTAGCTTTTAGCACAATGCAATTTATTCCCAAATTTTCCTATCCTTCAAAGTTGTCTCTTCCTTTTTAAAAAAAAATTCTTTTCTTGCATCATCAGGTTGCTCTAAGCATCATAATTGCTGCAATGGGAATCTCTTGTGCTTTCCTTGGAACATATTCCTCTTTGTTAAAAATTCTGCAGGGTTACTGAGACCTTCACTGTTTCAGCACAAGTATGGCCATTTCAATTATTGTGATGATGCAAATAAGACCTTTCTTTCTCCGGATGCCCTTCATTGAAAGGTTCAAGTTTTGTAGTGGAATACATAGATGTTTTAGCATTTTGTTACATAAAAAATCAGCAAATGCTCACTCGCCTATGTAGTCATTTTCATATTTTCCACTTAGTTGTATATGGTTATACAGCCAGGAGTTCTAAACATATAGGGTATGGAAAAGGGGATCAGATATTTGAGTGTGTATTGCATCAAGTACAGTAATTGTTGAGAAGAAAATGGAACCGAATGATCAATGTTTATATATATATATATATTTGACTATTTGCAACTATTTTGGCACACATAATCGAGCACAGAATTTAGGCTTGTAATCGGATAGTTCAATTCCAATTTTTTTACTTGGATTAACATATAAAATTTGAATTGTAATCCCACAATTCAATTCTACAAAATTAAAAAATAACTAAAATTGGCTCTTCTTAATTCTTAACTTATAGGCTATAAATTGTCAATTCCAAAACTTATTAAATATGTTTCTCCTCATCCATGTCTATATAGTTCTTTATATTTCTCATTTATTCTTTAATAATTATGTTACAATTCTTTAGAACACCCAATCATAAAATTTAATATTATATGTCAATTCTATTTCTTTTAGAATTGGAATTGAAATTGAAATGAAAATTCTACGTCGCAATTCTAATGTCCAAGCAATCACTTCTTTTTCCTTTCCACTATTAGAACGACAGGCTTAATTAAAGTTCATGGTAGATAATTACCTTGAATAATAAGCAAGCATACAATTAGGACTTATGAGTATCCGTGAGTTGGGTTAGGTGGGTTTGGGAAGGTTTTTGGACTCACCCACTTATTCAATTAGGGAGTTAGGATGAGGCAATCTTTCCATTCAATTCAACCAACCCAACTCATTCATGAGTTGGTCAGTAGAACTAAACACGTGAGCCCAATATACTGTAAAATTTTTTTTATCAATATATATAACTAAATACTTTTCCTCTAACAAATATTATAATGATACCATAAGGCTCAACATATATATTATGGGCCCATCAAAATATTAGATGGATAAAATATAGTGTTATTTTGACAAAAAGAAAAGATGTGGATCACTTATTTTTTATTGGTCCATTTGCATATTATCTTAAAAAAGCTATAGAAGATATACGGCAATAAACTATAATTTTATTTTATTTTTTTTTGTAAATTTAAGATTGGATGGGTGGGTTGGGTTGTGGGGTTTGCATATATTGACCTTCAACTTTAACATTTAAAGGGCCCAAACGCCATGCACATCATATCATAAGAAAAAAAACACTTATAAGCTATGAAACATAGACACTTATATGAATATAGGACATGATACAATATGGATATAGACACAGATACGAGGAACATATTAAAATTAAAAGTTTAAAGAGCATGGACACAATATATATAAAACTAAAAATTTGAAAAAAATAATACAATTTTCAAAATATTATTCATATAAATTTTACTTATATTTTATTTTCTTATAAACTCAAAATTATATATTATTTTTTCCATAACCTTATTTATATTATATTTTCCTATATTAAAATATTAAAATAAAATTTAAAATAAATATATAAAAATATATATCATTAATATATTATATAAAATCCAATATGAATATATGAATACATACTTGATACATAAACACGGCATCCAAATGGGGAATCCGCCCTTCTCATCATCCATGGTAGCTGTAGCTTTACTAACTGACCCTCGGTTCCGGACCGATGGGACAGGAGGTGATGGTCACTCCTATCTCCTTCAGCACTGCACCGTTGCATGAGAGGTCTTTTTCAGTGATATTTGTAAGAGATACTACGACACTCGGGTGAATAGGAGCGGATTACTAAAAACAAAAAATCAATGTAACCAAAAAAATATAAAAAAAAATCTAAGTAGAAAATTAGAAGAAAAAAACTTATATGCTCCCTATGATTTTAATCCATTAATATGAGGATCTCAATTTAAAAAATAAGATAAAAAAATTTTATTTGTAAATTAATAAAATTTAAAGTAAAGACTTTTTTATTTTATTAATTCAAAGATAAAATTTCTCTTCTTACTCTATAACCTTCTCATTCACTAAAAATCCAAAAGTATGAGAGAGTTAAAAACATGAAAAATTAAATGCGCCGTGCGAAGGCTTTGTGGAGGAGGAAAAGTTTTGCTCGCGGAGGATGGTAAAATGACTCCAGAAAATGAACACATCTAAGTAGATAAGAGTGAATGTACTTAGCTAGTGCTTGGAAAGTGATATAGAGATAGAAATATAAAAATATTAGAGACATATATTTTTTTAATAGTGGAGGTAAAAATAAGTGATAGAAAATTTTTCTATTCTTGAGACAGAAATATAAAAAATTTATACTTTTAAAAATAGGGACAATAAAGACAGATATAAAAATAGAAATTTTTTTTTCTTTCAATAATATTTATATATATATTTAATATTTCTCAATATGTCTTACAATCATGGATGGTGTAACGGTAGTTTGGAGCGATTCTGACAGTGACAGCAGTGGTTTGGTGGTGAATACATAATGTCTTTTATCATGTATTTATTATATTATTCCCATATTTTCAAATAAAATAAGAAGGCAATTATAATGTTTTGTATGTCACAAAATAATAGGATAAAAAAATAGTATTTTTTATATCTTCATTTCCATTGTTTTTGTTTTCGCCATCTTGTATTAGCTACCAAACACAATCATAGAAATTCTAGCCATAAGCTCATTAAAAAAATAAAAAGTTATGTTATTTCAATATTCTAAAAGTAAATGTTTATTGAAATAAGTATTCATTTTATTATTATTATATATAATACTGGTTATAGTTTATTCCATCTATATATTATATTTAATAGTGATAAAATAAATATAATAATAAATATTTATTTTTAGGTGTTAAAATAACATGTTTATTAAAAAAAGGTCGTAATAGTTCAGTGGTTCATAAATGACGTAATTGATAAAATTTCATAACCGTCTTTAATCATTTAGTCGTATATATACTTGAGAGATATTCCTCTCTGTAAATTTAGGATAAACATATATAAATAGTAAAAAAATATAAATAATATTGATAATGATGTAAAAATTAGTAAATGAACTAATATATTCCTATTTAAAATCTAAGAGTGGAAGACTAATATTATATAAATGGAATGCTTTTGAAAACAAATTAAATTATACTCTTTCATTTCATAATAATTATTATTATTTTTATTTTTTATATTTCAGAATATCTATCTATTTATAATATTTATATCATATTAATTTTTTTCTTCTATTTATTCCCTTAATATAAATGTATTAATTACTTAATTAACACATTTATCAAGATTTGTAATAATAATTATATAAGGATAGTTTTATCAATTTATATAATTTTATAAATTTATCAAGATTTTTTTTTACTTTAATATGTATATTGTTTAGTTTTTTATAGTTATTGATGAAATGAAAGGAGTACATGCAATAGTTAGTGGATGAAATTAATTAGAACTAGTATTTAAAAAATACTTAATTAAAATATAAAATTAACAAATATTTTAAAATGTAAAGTTTAAAAATAAATAAATATCTAAAAGTGAGGAAGCATGGATCTAGTCAAATAGGACTACATACGGGTCCGGTGATCCGGTCCATTTGCCATGATATTTTGGTTAGAACTTGTTTGTCAATCAAATCACAATAGCCAATTTTTCCAAAATTTAGAAACTCTGACTCACAAGAAACAGATAAGTGGAGAGTTTGGATTGTTTATATGGAAATTTAAGTTCACGTTTTGGTTCCATCTTCGTACCAAAAATTCAACAAAAATATTATTTTAATATTTAAAAATAAATATTTAATTAGGATATTCATTCTATTTCAACGGGATGATATGATGATTTATAATTTTTTATTTATTTATCACATTAATAATAATATAATAAAAAGTTTAATTGAATATTCACTTTTTGGATATTGAAATAGCAATCCTGAAAACTAAACTAACACATGACCCATGCAGTTGCACAGATACTTAAAATAAATAAATATCTAATTTGATGTAATAGATTTATTTTGATTATAAAATAATTTAAACAATGAAATAAATTATCAACAAATTAGTACTAAAAATATCAACTAATAATCTTGATCAACGTACATTTTTTGGGATTAAAATCAACATACAAAAATATTGTTTATTTCATGTTGATTAAGATTATTAGCACCAAAGAAAACAAAAAAGATTGAGATAAAAAGTGCAAAAGAAGAAAGAGGAGAAGAATTGTATACTGAGAGAAGAATAAAGAGGGAGGAATGAGGAGCTCCATCTTTTATTGTTTTAACTTCATGCAAATTAATTGAGGGATACTTCTAGAATAATAGCTCCATTTAGTATCTAACCCCAGTTGCGTGAACAATTGAAAAAAGTAAATATCCAATTGTTAAATAAAACATTTTCACCAAAAAGTTTTATTATATAATCTATAATCGGATACCATATTTTAAAAGATGCTAATAGACAACAAAAATTGAATCTCATCTAATTTATTTACTTTCCATTTTTGCCGACTACTTTTATAAACACTATTGTTAGAAGTAACTTCGACAACTAAAAAAATCATAAAAGTATTACTTGATTCTAGCAATAACAAAGTAATAAATGGTGGAAATATTTCATGGAATAAATCTCACTTAATTGAACACTTAGCATCAAGCCAAGAGATAATGTCATCATATACATCATACACTATGTCATCCCACTCCCCTTCCAAGATGCATTGGTAACCAACATCATATTACTTTAGGGTTTTATCCTCGCTTGATGCATCCTCACAAAGACATTGACTCATTAATTAACTAGTCACATTATCTTCTGCTCCATAAAGAACCAAAATAGAGCTGAAACTTGAAATCACACACCAATCTTTAAAAAAAAAAAATCTTGATGATATACAAAAATTGCATGCGAAATAATGAAAACCAAACATAAGTATCATTCCTCTTAAACTAATTTTTAAACCAAACTCACATTTTTTAAGTTTAAGAAGAAATGTATTTTACATTCCTTTCTCAATTGAAAGAGCCACAAAAATGAACAAATTAGTACTAATATAATCTTAGATGGTAGAAAAAATAGATCCTGGATCCAAGCAAATTAGAATCTAATATTGCATAGTAATAGCATGAAGTTGAATACCTTATTCACTAAATGCACGCATATTCACTAAGCATAAACCCCTTTATACAATGCCTAAATAAGCAATATGAAAAGGCCACATAAATCGATTGAGGAAACTATCAAAAAAAAAAATTGAGACTAATACAGATTGTTGATAAAGGCTGTAAATGAGCAACAAAAAAAAAAAGCATGTTTGAGTAACATTGTTAGCACCTAAATTGATTGATTAAGCCTTATATCAGTAACATGTACAACCATCATAAGTATAATGTACAAAATATATTTACGAAAAAATCACAAAATAAGCATTAATCTAAGTAATAAAGTTTAGAGATTAATACTAAACTGATAGTTTCATACTTGCATTAGTAGTATCTAAACTAATCATCAACTTAGAATGGTTTCAAATGGATATATAGACACAATAGGTAGTTATGGTGTTATGCCTATCGTTTCTAGTTTAAACACAATAAAAGCACCAAAGGTCTCACCCTAAGAGATATTCAACTTTGTTGAGCATCTTTCTCTAGAATTTCTAAGACATAATGTGATTCTTTCCCTTCTTTCTTAGTGTTGTTGTTTTCTCGTTGTTGAAGGGAAGATTTGGGAATCCCCCACTTTTTTGCTACTATCCATATGGACACTTTTTTGTAGTCTCTTTTGATTATGCAATGAATACGCCTATCATTGTTATAAAAAAAAAAGGGATAGAAATGCAAATCAAAAAGATAAGGACAACATTTTTCAAAGAAACCCCTATATCAGTCCTCCAAAGTTTTAAGATACTCAATATCAAGTTAGACCTCCAAAAGTGTAGGACATCAATTTGGTCTATGGATGTTCAAAATGGAGATCAATCTAGTCCTCTAATATATATCAAATATCAGAATCACCATAAATACCAAAAGAATGGTTTCTTTTCAAGTAAAAATGGCATGATACACCTGTCATCCCTAGGACAAAAATAATTATTCCTTTGCAAGTAAGGTTGGCATAGCATAAATACCCAAGAGAGCTTAGCCACAACTCTCCAACTTTCTTACATTTGCTGCCAAAAAGCATCATCTTGATGGATTTGTTCATTAAGAAAAATAAGGCATTAGCTTTTGGTAGCCAAGTATATATAAAAATAAAAATCCTAGATTAATAGTCAAACCTTAGTTAATAAAACAGGCCCTTATTTCAAGAAATCTGATGTAAAAAGTTCAATATATTACAAGCATATATTAAAACATAGACCTTAAAAGCATCAAGCATGATTTGTATTAGTCTTCAATAAGGAGAAAGAACCATTACTCAAAGTCACCATTCATCGAGAACCACTAAGCAAGCAATAAAATACATGTGTGACATACAATCACTTTAAGTACCCAACTGGAATATAAATCCATAGGTATCAATGGCCTCCTTAAAAGGAAATTGTATGCCTACACTAAACTCTTCCCTGTTACAACAACTTTAGCCTACTCATATACTCATCAAACTTCAAGGTAGCAACCAACAAAGCATGAAATTACAATCATCAACAAAGTTAAATATAATAAGATAAAAAGACAATAGGATGGAAATGTGAAGAATACCTTGGTTGCCTCTTCCTTCCCTAGGTCAAGCATCTTGTGCCTCCAAGTTGATGCCGCCACGGTTGCTAATTGCCTTGCAATGAATATTTTAATCTTGATCCAAGGAAAGGAAAATTCCAAAACAGAGCAACCAATTTAAGAAGAAATTCTTCAAAAATTCATTCAAAAAATTCTTTCAATTAAATATGATTAATACAATAATAACAACTAAAAAAAAACCTGAAGAAGATGGTTGAGGGAAAGGTGATGAAGGAGAAGGAGGAAGGCACTCGCAAAAGAGAAGCCATTGTGACCACCACTCTTCTATGCTTCCCATCACCACGCATCGTCTCCAGCGTTATTTGCTCCACCACCTCCAGTCCATCTTCCATCAGGAGGAAAGGAAAGAGAAAATTGTGAAGTGAAAACTAAAAAAATGAAGCTGGGGCTTATCCTAGATCATCGATACCCTCTAAATCTACTTGCTACGCCTACTTCTCTTGTGCGGCCACTGGCTCCTCCTTGAGCGCCTCTTCGACCTTTCCTTACTTAGTCGAAAAAGATTTAGTTTTGAAATCTGTGTGTGACTACCTTAATAAAAGAAGGAAGTGGGAGATGAGAGACTCAATTGAAAGACCCAAGTGTATGTGAAAGTGCTCCTCGATTTTGGCTTTCTGATTTGAAACGGCAAGTAAATCTCATAATATCATAATATCGTTCAAAAGATACTTTTTATTTTTGGAAATTGTCATTGTGCCATAGATGAGAAGCAGACCAAAAATTCATCCAATAGGAACTTGGGGGAAATGAATGCGCATATTTGGTAAACACGAAAATAGGGTGGCAAATTGATTAATCACAATAAATGAGTTGATTTCAATTAATTCCCTTGCTATCAAATTGACCATACCTGATAAGAGAATGATGTCCTTGCAAGTAATTGAAACTTGGCGAAAAAAAATGAGCGAGAAAACCTGGTGTGAAAAGGCTTAACCCCCTTCCTAAGACTACATGACTTTTATAACTTGGACTAGAAGATTGTGATTTCATGAAAAAGATTGAAACTGTAGCAACACTAATTTATAGTGAAAGCTGAGGTGAAGGTCAACGTGGACAGTTTGACAGTCGACACCATGGATAATACTTGTTAAAAAATTGGTTCATATACGAATATATAAAATTATTTTATTTGTATAATTTTTTAAATAATGAATATAATATTTAATAATTTATTTTCATATGATAATATATAATTAAATAATAATATAAAATTATTTTATATTGTGAATGACTAAAAATCAAACTCTTTTTTGATTATTTTCAAGCTTTTATTGTGATCTGTTTCTCATCTGACTCATAAAGTGTCTTAAAAAGATAAATAAAAATTATTTTCTATGGGGAAATCTATAACAGAACTAATAATTAATACTTTTTGGGTACGTAATTAAGATGTTTATATAAAAAAAAGATGACATAACAAATGGCCCATGAAATTACTCAATTTGTCCATGACTTTGCAACTCAACTAGCATCGATTTAAATATATTAAAATTAAATATTTTGTTGGTTATAATATCAACGACTTGACCTTCTATTAAATCAACTATGGCCTATCGCTCTCCAATGTCGATGTGGAGGTGCTTAAATACACCTTAATTTTAATTAATAGCCTATCCTAAAGAGATATATTAGTCAACAATAGCCGGTAAAGTCGTGTAATGAAAAATATAAGGAGTGGTAAGGTCAAATCTCATACTCCCCTCTCCCTTCTTCAAGTACGCGGAAGTTAATTATTAGTTGAAATTTAAAAGATTTTTCGAATCTGCAATAAAAATAAAATCCCAAAATAGTATTATAAGAAAAGAGACAAAAAAAGAAAAAAGAAACTAATAATCGAGAGTGGGGTCCTTTTGTAGTTTTGTACGGACTCTCCATCTTCAATGCTTGCGTGAAGCAAATACACATAATCTAGGTGTCATATCCACGTGTTGTCTGTATCAGATTTTATATGACATTCATTAATATATTTATATATATTTAATTTAAAATTTTTTATTTTAATATAAGAAAATATTATATAAACAATATTATAAAAAAGAAATAATATATATTTTTTAAGTTTATAAAAAAATAAAACATAAATTAAGTTTATATAAATTATATTTTAAATAATATATTATTTTTTTAAAATTTTAGTTATAATATATCATTTTTTAAAATTTTAGTTATATATATATTTTATCTGTGTTGTATATTTTTCAATTTTAATATGTCTCGTATTTATGGCGTGTAATATTCTATGTTCATATTAGTGTCTGTGTGCTTAGTAATCACTTTGTGTGTTTGTTGTATCTCGCTGCTTTCGAAATATTTAATATCTGCGAGGCCGTAGTGGATCGGTTTCATTTCCATAGGAAACCCCCAAGAGATTCCTATTATAATGTGTTGAATTAGCCCCATGAATGCAAATCCTTAAACGAGTTCATTCACCTGGGTTTTAAAAATAAAATAGAACGCAAATTAAGAAAACTAGGGTTGTTTGAATTCTATTTTTATTTATTAATTTCATTTTTTTTGTTTTTTATTTTTAAAAATTTATAAGAAATACTGAATATAAAAAATTAAAAAAATCTAGTCAAGAGTTTGAACTTTAGTGATATGTATGGAAAGGATTTTGTGTTAGAGGTTTATCTTTTTAAAGGAGCTCCAAGAGACATCAGTCACTACTATTGACAATGGATACTATGGATAATAAGTGAAAAAAAATTACTTTACTATTTTTTACTTTTTTTATCATGAAATTCTATAAACATAAGATATAAAAAGTAGAAACTGGTATCAACCCTAAGGGTATATGTTACTATCTAAAACCTTGGATATCGAAGCTCGAATGGTTATCAAAGGGATACACGACATTGATACCATAGGAAAGGCATCTAGGCCTCGGACCTTGGGGATGAAGTTCAAGATTTTGCCATCACGAAGACGAAGACCTCGGAGCATTGCCTCGGCATCAGTCCGGGTCCACTAACAAGGACCACAAAGATGACAAATCGGGACAAGTGCAAAGTGAGTGCATGTTGAGCGCGATCAATAAAACATCTTTAAAAGGTTCCCCTAATAGTATTTTTGTATCGTTCGTATATTACAACTAACCAAATCACTTATTTTGGATGTATTTGAAGGATATAAATATCAAATGGAAAGTCTGTCATTGGTAAGCGAATCATTTCAATTGTCTATTTCCCTTTTTCCTCATTGACTTGGCATTGGAATCCTTTTCAGATCTTCAGGCTCCACCGTGAGGAGGGAGGAAACAACTAGCGTCGCCACTAACCGTACATCAGAAAAAGACCCTAGTGCACCAGCATATTATAGTATATTTGATTAGAAAGTAACAATAGGGATAAATTTTTAATGATTGAACTTTGTGTGTAAAGCTCAATTATAAAAATTCACCTATATATTTTTCTCACAACCAAAAATGCCCCAAATATAAATAAAGGCAAGGTCACATGGGGACAAAATAAATGGGCACATGTATGACGTATTGGCCTTGGTCCCCCCTTAATTTCTATACCCTATGAAGTGCAGTACTATTCACGAATTGAGAGGAAAGAATGGGCCCAGCATGGCAGCTTTTTTAAAATTATAATTCAAATTTAATTTTAATACATGAATAATATAAAAAAAATTTATACTATCATTTAATCACATATTATTATATAAATAAAATAAGTTTCACTTTCATCATATTATTTCAAAAATTATTTACATGTAATAATTTACTCAAATAACCGTATAAAAAAAACTTACTTTGTCATCACAATTAAATTAAGTCTTTATATAACCGACCCGCTCTGAGGTCTCATTCTCTTCTGAGTTGGAAATGCACACGACAAGTTAAAGCCGTCCTCTTTCAAGTATTTATTCTTAAAAATAAATATTGTGGACTCAAAGAGAGCTCAACTCAAAGAATTGTTTATGAATGAGAAAATTAAGATTATGAGTATTTTGGTCACAATATTTTTAATTTGATATTAATTTGATCTTAAAAATAATTTTTTATATCAACTTAATTCTAATAATTTTAATCTTAATATTAATTTATTAGTTATTTTATTAGATTTCCACTTTGATAAAATAATTAAATCAATGTCAAAATAAAAAATATCATGACTAAATTGATATCAAAACTAAAAATGTTAGGACTAAATTTATATAAAATATTTTATTTGGATTAAGTTAATGTCAAAAATTTTGTAATGATTAAATTTGATGCCAAATTAGTGAAATTACAAATGTTAGAACCAAAAAAATTGTTTACTACTATAAGATTTATTTATAATAATAAACTGCAATAAGTTTTAAGTTTTAAAAAATCAGAAAACTAGTTTAGTATCGTAATTATAAGTTTTAAAAAATTAGAAAACAACAAATTCAAAAACGTGAAGTTAAAAAAATAAAAATAAGCTCTAAACTTCGTTAGTTTCCAATGCTAACATAAGAATAACTAGTCACTTAAGGACACTAGTTAATAAACCTCATAAAAAGGGTTTTTTAAAGCACTCATGAAAAAAAATTAAAAAATAGTAAGATTTCAAACTTTGTAATACATTAAAAACATCACTCATATAATTTTTTTTATCACTTTTCTTTTTTTAACAAGTATTCTTATTATGCAGTCTAATAATTATAGTTGTCTTTTACACTTTTGAGTGGTGATTTTGTATTCAACTTTCACTTCTCTTATCTCCTACCCTTTATAGAAAGAATTTCTAACCTTAATACATTTGTTAAAATTAAATTAAAAAAAGAGTATTCTTATTATGCACGTTAGAAGTTCCAATAAAAGATTATCATGCTCAACTTTGAGCCACAAACATGGCATTTATTGTGCATTTATTATATCATTTTTTTAACCACCACTGAATTTTATAAACGACAACTGTAATAATTTTTCCACATAATATTCACTTTCTTACAAAATATCTATCAAATTTAGTCAAACATAAGTATTAAAAAATATAATAAATAATATGGTAATAGAGCACTTCTATGTATAATTATAGTGTATAGACTAATATACCCTAATGGTCATTAAATTAATTGTAAATGGTTGAAAATAAAAAATTACACTAATAGTCATTAATTATTCAGGGGTACTATTAAAATAAAAAAAAATTCTACCTATTGAAATGTGAAATTGAGATATTTTGAACGGAATGAAGTACCTTGCCACCTTAATAGTCTTACTCAATTTTAGTAAAATTACCTCCAATAGAAAGATACATATAGTTTTGACCAAAAAACCTACCTTCTCCATTTCATAATATAAGCCTTTTATTGGGTATTTTTTTTGTATTTCAAAATATAAGTTGTTTTCATATTTTAATGAATCACCAATTACTTTATACTCATTTTATCCTTATAAGAGTAAGAGAAATTCATAATTACTGTTAGAGTAAGACAAAATATTTGCTCTTCTCTATTTATTGATTGACAAATAAGTTATTACATTAAAAATATAAGGAAGTGGAAGACAATAATGGTTCATAAAACTTATGTGTCAATTAATACATGGATCATAGCAAATGTTCTCTTATTCTTGATTCATCTACATATTTCTCATAGAGTAAATGCAAAATTGGAGAGAGAATGAATGGAGCCATAGAGGTAAGATATGATTATTTAATAAAGAGAATATACGCTAAGTGATGAAAGGATAATTTTATCTTTTATTTTTTAGAAGATTAATAAAATTAAATGATCAACTTAATTTCTATGCATAACAAAAAATGACTTGCATTTTGAAATGGATGTTGTATTCATTAAAAGTGTGATTTTGTAAATTTCAAAGTGGAGGGTCCACCACTAAGTTTATAAATTTATTTTTATTAAAAAAATTTAACCAGTGCCCTTAGGTAGTGTTTGGTTTCTGTCTCAAGACAATGGAGGCAGAGACAATAAGAAAAAGAAATAGAGACATTAAAAATAGTCTTTATATCGTATTTAGTAGTGAAATACAAAACATAATGATTGTCTCTATTATTGATTGAAAATATGGACAAAACAAAATATATGAAAAAGACATTATTTATTAGTCTTCTGTTAGACCATCTCCTAACTGTCGCCACCCTATCGCCCATGATAGTAAATGACAAAGGGAAATATATATATATATATATATATATATAAACACTAGATAATTGTTTTTCGTAGATATAGGTGCTTGCTGAACTCATGATTGGAAATCAGAAAGAATACGGACATGAGATCCACGATGCATGTTAGTTAGGATGTGTTTTGTTTGTAAAAATATTTTCTATTTTTATTTTTAAAAAAAATTTTTATTTTCAGATTTTTAAAATTAAGAAATATGTTTGGTTTGTAGATGTAAATTCTATTTCAGAAAGTGAAAACAATGAAAATATATTTGGTTTATTCATTTTAAAATGTATTTCTCAAAATCAAATTTAAGATAATAAAATTATGTTTAGTATTAAATAATTAAAATTACATATATATATATATATATATATATATATATATGTATTTGATTTGTATTGATTCATTTACTATAAGAATTTATAAAAGTCTAAAATAACTCTATAATTTTACATATATTAATTATATTTATTAATTTTTTATTTGAAAAACAATGAAAGCATAAACACATTCTGGATTCTTCTCCTCTCCCCTAATCTTTATGCATTGCTACACACCACTCACCATCTCTCATCCAATCACTCTTCTTAACTCTTCTCTTCTAATCCCACACCCACACCCACACCACGCACCACTAACCCACTCACCTCACACTTTCTCTCACTAAGTCACTCTTAATCTTGGCTGTTGATAGACGATGAATGACCACTTTCACCACAACACCCTTGATGGTTGACGGACGGTAGCTTGCACCAGTGACCAGCGAAAATGGGCGATTGCGAAGAAGAATTTGTTGTCTTCAACCTACGTTTGTCCTTGCTTTCTAGTGTAACAGGCTGGAATATGACAACTTTGGGCTAAACAGGTTTAATGTTTCGCAATTTTTTTTGGTTCTTTTGTTCTTGTTCTGTTTTTTTTTTTTTTTTTGCTCTTCTGTTCTTGTTAGTTGTTATGTATATGAAATTTGTAGTTGGAATGTTGAATAATAAATTTTGTTTAATTTTGGGTTATTTTTATTGATGAATTTTTTGGTTAAATGGGTGTTTTTGGTATTTATTTTTCAATTTTGTAAATCCCTGTGGACTCCTACGGGGATCGGGGATCCGTTGGGGCCAAGGATGGAGGAATTTTCCTCCCCACCATGGGGGATGGCAATGGGGCGGTGGTTTTGCAGTGTTTGCGCGATTGGAAGTGGCGATGATAATGAAAGGACGACGCAAAAAAGTAGGGAGACGCGGTTAGTTCTTGGCGATGGTTTCCTTGTTGCATAGAGAGGGAGAGATAAAATTGTACGTACGTTGTAAGAATAAATTATTCTAATATTATTTAACAAATTGCTGGTATGTATCACGTATGAGATCTCAAAGGTCGGGCAAAAATTCATCCTAGATAGCTCTTCTAGGACCTATATCGGATGGACCAACACTTTTTCGAGACAAGTACCATTTTGGCCAAGAAATATTACCAATAAAATAGCTTTAAAAATATCATATTCATCTATCATATATATATATATATATATATATATATATATATATATACACAATTTATCCATATAAGGAAATTCAATGTGGCAATTTCTCCTTTATTCCTCCTTAATTTGATTTAATTAAAAGGAAGTTAATTATTTAATTAAATGATTAAAATAATAATAAATATATTTAATGCATGATTTCAATATATGTTTCAAATATTAGGTTATTTGAATATTTATTAGGTCAATCATTTATTATATTTATTTCAAATATTATATTTATTTGAACATTTAATGCATGATTTAAATATATAAACATACTTGATTTCAATTTCCATTCTCATAATATTAATTATTACATTTTAATTGTTTCAAATAAAAAAAATTCTTCTCATAAATGATTAAAAAATGTAAAAAATATTATTATTAAATCAATCATAAACAAATATTATTAGATCAATTAGAAATCAATTAAAAAATATAGCATATTATATCAATTAATGCATGAATCAATTAAATCACAAATATATGATTAAAAAGTATAAGGAATATTTCATCAATCAGAAATCAATTGAACCGTAATTATGTTTGTAAAATTATATATATTGATGTGTAGTATCATTTTGTATTAGTATTTTTTTCTTCAACCCACTCTTTTAGCCTAACCTATTTCAAGATTTGTTTTTCTAAATGCAATTACAATGGAGTTTCTGTGACTCTTAGAATGGTGGAAGAGATTGAGATATAATACAATTGGTGGTACCATTCATGTAAGAGGTGTTTTAGTGGATTGTAAAAGGAGGATCGTAAACTATACTGTAAAAAGTGTGAAATTGATTGCTCTACATTTACACCAAGGCAATGGATTAAATTATGGCCTCCATTGTTTTGAATTTTACTAATTAAGTATGCTCTCTTTTTTCTAAATAAGTGAAGTGATTTGATCAATTCATCTTTAGGTATAGCATCCATATGAGAGTGGTAGATGAAATAGAATCAGCTTCTTTTTTGTTGATCATGAAAGTTCAAAGTTTTGAAAGTTCAAAGTTTTTTAACATAAGTGCTTATGATTTAAGGCTTTCTTCAATTGTCAAACTATATTATAATGCTTAATAATAAAATATTTTTTTTGCTATGATGCAATTACCCTTAATGAACAATAATTCTAGAATAGTGACTCAAACCATGAACAAGATAAAACTTTTTCAAATGTTGGAACTCCATCTTTGAAAAGAAGCATATTACAAGAAGAACGGATTGCTAAACTTGAGGATACTCTAAGAGATGAATTGCCAATTCAATAAACAAGATCAGGAGAAACTTCAAAGAAGAATAATTGATGATCCAAGCTTAGAAAAATCTTTTTTTTTTTGTGTTTTACCTAATATTGTCAGTTTCGATTGAAGTTTATTGGTAAACATTTATTAAAAGAATCACCCAAATATACCAAAATATAAAAATAAATATTTTTTACTAAAAATCTTTTTTATTTAAAAAAATCACATTCAAATGAGCTCTAAGAGCATTTATAAATGTTACAATTGTTCACTAGATTTAATTTAAACGTACTAACAGTGTACCTAATCTAAATAAATTCTTCCATGTGCATGACTTCGAAACAATGAGTTAAGAGTCAAGTTTATTTTGCTAATATGAAAATATATAATTAGATAATTTTGTAATAAGCAAGTTTTACACTGTCGGTGACTCAATATACCAAAGCTAAAACTCAAATTCCATTTTGTTTGGTTACAACTTACAACTACTATATGAACCCGGTGTTAGTCTTCATATGTTGGAAATTGTCATATTCCCACCATGCACAGTTTCACACCCTTAATTAAGACCATAAACTAAGATAATATTATATTTACTGGTGAAAATCTTATATTATTAAACAATTTTATATTATTTATATTAAATATCACATTATTCAACGAGATAAAAGTAGTGTCTAATCGAACAAAAGATGATGTGATTATTATTATTATTATTATTTATTATTTTTATGTAAAATGTGATTATTTGATAACTAATAAACAGTATCGGAACAACATTTGTGGTATGACCTATATGATCGAACATATTTTTCATCCTCCGTTGTTTAGTGGCCTACTTTCATGCACAAATTAAAAATTTTATCCTTTATAAAAGTAATAACATTTTACACTTTTGTATCTTTGACCAGAATATTAATGTGAGACTAACCAATCGAAAACTGTTGGTTTTTAGAGGCCATTTAATTTCAGTATTGCCTTCTTCCAACTACCTAATCATCTTCTTTAAAATATATCTTGCTTAAGATCGCACTGAACTTTCGTTTATATAAGATTTCACATTTTTATGTAACATTTCACGTGTGTAAAATTCAATAGTATTTTAACCATTGAACTACACTCCTGCGAACAACAAACACATGCATTAATGTTTAGTACACTAAGAAACATGTACCTCATTCCTAGATTTTCATGTTATAAAATATCATGTTGTGAAATTCAGGTAAAATCCAGAATATATTTAAAATAATTTCATTGTTTAATCATATTAGATAGTTAAACTTCTGGGAAGATGGGTTCATGACGTGATATCAAAGTTATCATAATTTATGATAATAAGTTATAATGTTTGTTTTTTGTATGTGACAAATCAAATCATTGTCACATTAACCACAACCTGAATATCGATTTGGATCTTGTAATTCCTGTTTAATTTCAACAAAACTTCCCATTTTATTACACATAAACCCAACAAGGCATGCACAACAGTAGCCAAAAAGAACAAAACAACAGGCAATACAGGTGGTGAGGTTTTTGCCCGCGGGGCAAAATTTTTCTGATACACATTCACTAATATTTCTTTAGAATTTGTAGTATGAACGCTTCAAGCAGCAGAAGAATCGGAAAAGAAGCACCCACGAAGCTGGCACATGAAATTCTTTAACTTGAACAAGACGTGTAAACTGATGATAGAGAAATAATCAAAACCCACCCAGCAAGTTGAGAGAGAGAAAAGAAAAAGTTTGTTCCCACCATCAGGTGAGTGGATCAATAAGGCAGTATGCAAGTTGCAAGCAATAATCAGAAATGAATTATCTGAATTTCTTTGTCCCTCAATTTTGATTGGTCAAGTATCTGCATGTGTCACCATACATATATGTTACCTTTTTCTTGCTTTTTCATTGTTATTTCTTTTTATTAGATAATTAATTTTTTTCATTGTTATTACTTCTAAAATATTTTTAACAAGATGCTTCCTATCTCCTCATTAATATTTTACTTAACTATTAATAAAAATTCATAAAATATCTCTTAAAATCTTAAGTTGATAGATAGAAGGCACATAAATGATTTTATATTAAACATATCCCTTTTGTATTAATATATTTTTTTCATAATGAGGGATAATAGGATCAAGTCCTAACTCAGCCATAGTTATGATAACTTTATATCATGTTTCTCCCTAAAATTTAATGTAGAGGCACTCAATAATTTTATATCTGACATGAAATTATAATAGAGACACTCAATTAGCCTTGTACTTTGTATGTCTAGCAAAATTAGCATAACCGGGATAAAATTCCATCGATCGCTATCCAGGTACACATGCATTTTCCCCTAGTTCCTATCAAAGACCTGTCCATAAAAATAGTGCTACAATAAAATCAGTCTGTTTTCTTTTAATTCTCTCAAAATACGCTTTTATATGGAGTGCATGCATGAGGGAACAGCTAATAATGTAGAAAGAAGATAAGCACAGAAACAAATATACGTACCACAGCATTAATTATATGTATTATATGATTTGTTTCCACGATCCTCGTGGGCGGCTTAATCAATCTTCATAAGTAAGTCACTAAAATTAAGATTAAGATGCATATGATCAATTACTTCTACCTGCTTGCTTTTACACTGATTTGCAATATATCTTATCTTTTATAGAGCTTTTTCTAAATATATATAGGGTTCGCTTTTTTCATGTTTGGCCTATTATAATCTAATATAACTGTGATGGGGAAACTCATTGGAATATATTGCCCGAATGGGTCTTTCTCAACCCTTATTGTCTCATTATCTGAGGTGACGGTCTGATCCTGCCATAGTGATAACACAAGAAAAAAATGTTTGTTCACACCAAAAAAAACAGAAAAAGGAAAACGATGTTTGTCCACAGGACCTTGTGGACTGTTGATTGTCCATCACCACAAAGAGAGAAAGTAATGAATGGTGATATAGATGAAAGTTTGTGACTATAAGACGATCAAGCAGTTATTATGAAGTTAAAAACTATATATAGTTCATGAGAGGAGTGTAATTTTATTTTCTTAAAATTTTGTAGACTAACATCTATGAAGGCTTGGACTTTTATATATATATATATATATATTACAAGTGCCATAGAACAAAATGTTAAATCCATCAGATTTCAAAGGTAATTGTGGTAAAATAAAACCATTAGTGACGTTTGTGAAGAATATGTGTGTGTGTAAAAGATAAAGATGCTCCTAATGCATCAATACTGGGAGATGGTGATAGATGGAAGTATTTTATGTCAACCAGGGATGTGATGCGTGCATAAATATAAGTACTCACAATATAAGGCCTAGATGTAAATAAACTATTTTAACAGTTTTAATTTTCATGAAGTTATATTTATAGAAAGCTTGGGTTTCTTACGTTATGTTTGGTTTGCTTTCTATTTTAGCTTTTAGTTAATATATTTATATTATTAATTATAAAAAATTAGTTTTGAATAATATTTCATTAAAAAACAAATAAAAAATGGATCTTATGATCAAAACTTCCGAAACAAAGAGCTTCTGAAGCAATATGTATATAATTAATTAATTTTAATGCTATTCATTCAAATCAACTTAATGACAAGGACGTACGTTTGGTACAAAGGTTCTCTCTCCTCCGGAAACTACCGTTCCAGTTTTGAATTATTAAATGCACTAAAAAAAAATGGGTGATTGAAGTTTTTCGTTGTTTGGGCCCCCATTTCTCTTTCCACGCATTATTTGACATCAACATTAAAGTCCACCCACAGAAACTAATTATCCAATTCAAGCAACTAGCTAGCTATGCCTGCTTATTTATCACCAAAGAACAAAACCGCGCCAGTTGTTCCTGCAACTCTTTCAAGAAAAACCAAATTTAAGCTAGCATGCACGTCCCTAGAGCTAGCTTCTAGCGACTATTCTTATCACAACCTAAATTCTACTCCAATTCCATATCATATTTTCTACGACTTGGCCAAACATATAACAACTACAACATCACAATAAAATTGAACAAAGTTAATATCCCAAGTTGTTCAGTCACAAAGTAATTAATACGACAGTTAATTATAAACAAGCAGCAATATATCCCACATATTGTCCGAAATCAACAATTAATTAAAAATAATTTACCGATAGCCAATTACCAGCAATTAACTTTGTTGCCCTTGAGAGAGAGAGAGAGAGAGAGAACAAGCTTCTTGACCTCACGGATGGACATAATTACACTGCATCACCACCTGATCAACTTGGGGAGATTCATAGAACACACTAGAGGGAAGCAGTGATGAAATGTTCTCTATCATCTGAGGCGTGAAAACGTCATCATCAAACGGCTCAAAATTCTCCATTGAACACCCTCCTCCTCCTCCTCCTCCTCCTCCTCCCCCAAGTTGTTGCCCTTCACAATTAATGTTACCACTAGGGTCCACTAGTGGTGGAGGCACCACAATCACCGTGTCGTGGTCATCATCTTCAATATCATGGCCAACTTTCACCACCCAATTATCAGAATCCACCTGATTATTAATATTATTTCCACCATCACTGCCGCCGCCGCCGCCGCCGTCGCCGTCGGAACCCAGGAACTTGGAAGGGTCCGGCGGCAATTCAGAGTCCTGCCCGGTGAGCTCCTGCACCAGGGCCCTAAATTCCGAGGCACTGGTCTTCACCTTCATAGGGTTGGATATGTACACCACCTTGATGTGCTTGTTGTTGCTACTGTTGTTGTTGTTGTTCCTCTTCTTGTTCTTGCTTCTCTTTGTCGGTGTCCTTTGTTGCACACTATTCATCACTGAATTGTTGCTAAGTGTGTCCATGCTCCTGAAAAGTTGTTCAAAAATAATTAAAACGATAACAATTTTACATTGAAACAAATGAAGGGGGGGTTGGATATTTATTTTGGGCCAAATTGATGTGGTGTGGTTTCCGGGAAAAAAAAAAGAGGGGAGAGAAAATAAAAGGAAAATGATCCTGTGTGTGTGTGTGTGTGTGTAAGAGGGGATGATGGGGGCAAATGGAAAGTTAATTGGAGGAGAAGGTGAGGGATGGTGAATGGTGATTGCCATTCCCAGCCGACACTAGGCGCGTGTGTACTTTCTTTTGGCACTCTGGCAAATAGGGTTCTATTGGCTACCTTGTATCTACTTTTTGTGAGCATTCAATGCTTGATTGAGCCCCCTTTTTTCACATAAAAATTGGATATTTGTACGGCGTCTTGGGGCGTGTTCTGCACGCGCTGCCTCTTCGGCTTTGGGTTAAGGGCCATGAGCATCGTACAATAATGATGCCACGCGGCGGGCGCACAAGGGCTTGGTTAAATGTTGTGACGTCATCGGTGGGATACCAGATGACGTCATCTGTGTCAAGTTGACTGAAGCTGAGTCGAGCAGGACTGGCTTGGCTTCCCGTCTTCGACTAATGGCCCCAGGTCCCAAGTTGTGTTTGGAGATGACAATTTCAACCCTATCTACCAGTCAGTCCACCCGTCCTGCTTGGTTCGGGTTTAAAATTTGTCCAGCATTGGGTCAAAATAGGTATGGATTTAGAGTGAACCTGTCCCTATCTATCATGCACTCTATATATATTTAAAAACTTATAATTATTAATATTATATATATATATATATATATATAAAAAAAAATTACCTAAATATCAAATTATGTTAAACTTGTTTGGAATTTAATTGTTTTTTATATTAAGGACATTCTATTTTTTTTTGTCCTGAGAATTGCTACTTTAAATTTAAATACTAATATTGATTTGTTTTATATATTTGTGTTTGATTTTTTTGATTTTGAGATAATTTTACGTGTTTTTTGAAAAATAGCGGGCGGATACGATTTAAATTTACAAAACCTTGGTATGGACGAGGTGGGTTGAGACTCATGTTTTAGTATTAGAGGTCGGTTAGCAAAAACCCAATTCACCCATTACTATCCCGAGTTGCATTGGCTTCCCCTTTTTGTTTTTTTTGGTCATTAAGTTGGCTTCCCTCATCTTATTTTCCTTAAAATTTGAGTCATTTGTGGGCTTCGCATAGAAACTAAAGTGATCATTTAATTATATTGATCTTCTGAAAAAATAAGAATAAAAGATCAAAATATTCTTTTGTTACTTATTAGATATTTTTTCTTCATTAAATAATTATAGCTCAGCTTAGTCATTTTCTGTTACGTAAAATTAAAGAAACTAGCTACTCTAAAATTAAGGCTAAAACTAATGCCAACAACCTTCTTTCTTGCCTTCATTCATCACAAATGATTATATTAATAATGCTAGGAGATATTGTAGAACAATTACATACTATAACACCTCACCCTAAATTATGAAATATTCTTATTAATATTTTTCTATCCTTAACAACTCTTATCATTATTCTAGAATATCCCTTTGAATATTTCCACTAAGATTCTACTGGAACATTCTCTCTCCAAATTTTACATTTATTTTCATTGGAATAGTTCATTTAATCACAAGATTTAGCACATTTAATAGCTAATTAAGTTTCTTAAACATCTTGTTAGAAGTTTCATTTCAATTAGTGTATATGAAAATGGTATCGTGGTCAAATACAAAACTCACATCAGTGTGTTTTATGTACCGAAAGAATTAGTTACCCGATAAGAGATGCCTTGGGTTTATTAAAAAATAATATATGAAAGTGCAATTTTTAGTACTTTTTTAGGAAGAATTGTACTATCCCATTTAAAAGTTTTATATTTTAATATAAAAAGATATATTCGTTGTATAGAAACTTATGAAACTAGTGGTATCACCAATAATTCTTAGACGGGGAATGGGTCAAGTGGCAGGTACCTTGATTTTTTGAAGTCTCGAGTTACTGATAATAGAAAATATATCAGTGGGAGATCTCAATCTCCTAAAGAGACCTCCATCAAACCGAATCGAATTCTTGCTGTTAGAGCTAGAGTACTTGGTGGTTCAGTGGAATCTAAAAAGAAAAAGATTAGTAACCCATACATTTATGTTCTCCATATATGTCGTATAAAATCTAACCATTATATCAACATTCTCGGATTAAAAAGAAATATATAATCAATAGTTTTAAAAATTAGTAATTTTTAATATCGGGATTTTAACTTTCAAGTTTCAATAGTCATTGCTCCTTCCAAAATATAGAATACCAAAGTTCGCGCGCACACACGGGAGAGGGGAGAGGGGAGAGGGGAGATGGTGATTTATTATAAAAGTGGAAGAAGTAAATTTGGGTTTTATAATTATATATGAATAATTATGATTGAAAATTAATTAATATAATTAATATTCACATGCTCATTTAAAAAAGTCACTTGATTTTATGTTTTAATCTTGATTATTAGTGTAAGATCTAACAGTAAGATTCACTCATCTTATTCTTATAATAAATCACTCATCTTATATAATATCCTCTCTCTCTCTCTCTCTCTATATATATATATATATATATATATATATATATATATAAAGTTAAACCCTTAGTATTGCATAAGTCCTTTAATACGGAACTCAAATTTGCTTTACTACCTATGTCACATCTCATAAATTAGGGTACTAATCAAATAATATGAAAGAAGACAACATGCATGCGCCCATAAAGAAAATGATAATAATAATAATAATAACAACATCGTTTTATTACTTAAAATATGCATGCAAGTTGCGACATCAATGATTTAGCTTTTTAAAAACTTTTCAGATCGGATATGTACTTTAAGGTTAAAATGTAGCATTATATTAGTTTTTGAAAGTTATTTAATATTAAATAGGTGTTTAAAAATGAAAATTTGATATAATTAATCTCATTCTTTTTGAAAGAGTTAAGACTGGCTTAGTTAATATTATTTAAGATTCCTTTTTAGAAAATTAAAAGTCATATTTTTTTTATTCCATTTAGCTATATAGTTTATTATTTCTGAAATAGTAATTTTTATTTGGAAAATTAAAATGTGTAGTTTCTCAATAAACATTTTTTAAAACATTCAAAAAAGTACTCTTATTATTACATACATGTTCAAATATAAAATAATTCATAAATTATTTTTTAAAAAACTTCTTTCATAGCGGGTTTTTGTACTTCATAAAAAAGAGGAGAGATCAAATATAGTGATATTACATTTTAACTTTTAAAAATTCTTTTAGTCTTGAAAACTTTAGGAACTAATGTGATATTATAATTTAACTTTCAACAACGTATTTAATAATAAAAAAAACTTTTGAAAATTAAGTTAATGATGTCACCTACATATTTCATAAACTATTATTAAACTTTTAGTATCAAGAGATTAAGATGAAAAGAAGTAACAGAGATTATCTAATGAAAGAATCTATATTGAGAAATCAATGGATTACAAAACTGCAAGTGTTGCTTTACTTACAACTAACTAGTTAAGCATAATTTATAGTGACATACCACCCCCCCACCTGGCCTGTACAAGTTTGGCAAGCCAAGCTTGGAAATCATCAACTGAAATGGTCCTAGATGTAGGCATTTGGTGAAAATGTTTGCAGTTTATGCTTTGGTGTTGATTAACAGTAGATGAATTAACCTTGCTTGAAGTTTCTCCCTCACAATATGAGCCTTACTCAATGTGCTTGGTTCTCTCATGAAATACCGGGTTGGTGGCAATATGAATAGTAGACTTGTTATCATAATAGAGAGGAAGAGGGCATGTGGTGGTAAGGTGCAGATCAAGGAGGCACTTAAGCCATTGTACTTCACAACAAGCATGTGCTAGGGCACGATACTTAACTTCAAATGAACTTCTTGCCATTGTTGGTTGTTTCTTACTTTTCCAATAAATCAAAGCTTTACCAAAGAAAAAACAAAAACCTAAATCCTGACCTCCAGGTGTCAGGGCAAGAACCCCAATCAAGTCACTGAAACCACTTAGTCTCATGTTAAATTTGAAGGGAAAAGCAAACCTTTGGCTGGAGCATCTTTCAAATACTGTAGAACTGAAATCCAGCCTGTTCTATCACGACCCGATTTGGAAATATGACCACACATGAGAAATCTCATCCTCACGTAATCCTCATGGTCGCTATGTCGTTCTATATGCATAAATTTAACATAAATCCATTTCTAAATGTAAATCATCTTGCATCATCCAACTCATAACTATCAACATAATTTCATTTCATAAAATCAAATCTAAACCATCATCATAATACATATTGAAATCAAGTTGCTCATTACACAAAAGAATCATGAAACTATGAATTCATAATTATAATACAAATCATGATGCAAAAAGAATGTACATGGTCTAGAACCCTAATCACTTAGCACTGGAGCACTTTATACAAAAAGCAAAATGCTCACAGCTAAATGAAGTTCACCCAAACTAAATAGCTACAATAGTTAATAAGGAGGAGGTTGTAGAAGATCTAATGAGGTTATATCTGTAAAGGGAAAAGGGAGGAGGGGTGAGTTTACCTTAAAATTCGATAAGTGGTTCTTCACCCACAATCAACCATAAATGGGATAAAAAGGAAAAGTACATAAGTAATAATGCAATGATCAAATTCATTTCTATTTATAAATAAATTAACAACAATAGCATTGGAAAACCATAAATATTGTTTTAAGGAATTAAGAGAGACAAAATGCTACATAAATAGAAGGCAATGCTTAGTCTCTTGTGAACAAAAGTTTCTAACTAAGATTTAATGGTCCCTCATGAACCACACGCCTCGTGGACTAATCTGGATGTAGATAATGCCCACGTGTGGTACCAAGATTAACAAATTAACTATCGTTAACTGGTTCTTTTTCTCTCAATAACTCTTTATCCTAAAATCGTGTTCAACAATACCTCATCCACATGAATAAACATAATTTCTCATTTTTCATCAACTATAGCTAGTTATCATCATCATAAATCAAGTTTAAAATCATGAAATAAATCATATAATAATAATTGAATTCAAGAATGGTCCCATGCATTTTGGAAATTCAATAGTTTCCATGAGAAGCTTCAAAACATATTTTCTAATTCTTGCAAAATACATATAACTCTTGCATCATGTTCAACCTGAGTTCCCTTTAACTATTTTACGATGCTAAGACAATACATATAATGACCAAAATAAGACCATAGGATCAAACCCACTTACCTAAAAGAATGGAATGTGATGTACCAACACCTCCAGAGCTCCTGGAGCGAGGATGACACTAATATCTGCCATTAAAGCAAAGAAACCCATGAGAAATCTATGATAACTCTAAATCAAATCTATGAACATTAGGGAGTCTCTCACTTGACAACAATGAGAAATAACAACACTCAACACAAGCACATGAAAGAATAGAGAGAAAGAGGGCATAATCTATCACAAATCTCTTACCTTGAAGTTTGGAGGAAGTAAGATTCAGATGGAGTTGAAAGTGAGGGTGGAAGAGAGTTTGGAGATTAAGGTTTTCGATTTTAGGGTGTTTCACGAGTAGGGAAGCATTTATATAGGGTAAGGGTCATTATGTAACGACTTGCCTTTTTGTATTGTCTCTAATAAAATAATTAATTGTGAGTAATCGGTAGGGAGTTTGAAAATTTTGACAAACGCGTTTATGATTGAAAAAATATAAGGATTAAAAAAAATAATTAAAAAAATAAAATTTTATTTAATATTATTAAAATTTTAATATAATAATATTATAATCAAAGATATAGAATAAGACCTATAAGTGGTATAAGGACATTGAAAAATAATGATAAGGTTAAATAAATATTTTTAACTTAGTAAAATTATTTAGGTATCGATTGTAACACTCTAGTAATTAACCAAATACACCTAGGTTGAATTTGATTAATGGCTAAAGACTTTACTTTTCATGGTTCTTTCATCATATTTGAAATTACTAGTGAAATTATGACCCTTTTTAACATAATTGAAATGGTGACCGCGCATAACATAAACGATTAAGCGGTAGTAAAATAAGACATTTAAGAATCTAAATATATCATATTGCTCCATCACATAACATCCATAATGCACATCACAACATATATACAATAACCTCACTCAAAAGGTGAGTTAAGTTCATACATCATATCTTACATATTCACACCATAGGAAACTATTTATAAGAAATTGCCCCTAAACTAAGAATAACCTTAAACTAGATAACCTTAAAAGCTGAGGGAGGCTACTCTAACTGGGATGCATAACACTCTTAAGACTACTTAAAAACTCTAGAGGGTGCTGGAAACGGGGAAGAAACCTTATCTGACGAGCTTCCTCGAAGGGATGAAATGTATCACAGGCTGGGTCGCATGGACGGTCTCTGCTAACCTCGGCTGAACAACTGGCTCCTCCTACCCTCTCTTACACGGGAGAGTGAACTTGAGCTCTTAGATAAGCATGAGTAGGAGGGTCCTCTGAATGACTAATTCAGAATATCTCGTTTGTGGACTATATTGGAAAACCATGGACTTCGATGAGGCGGGAGAGAACGTAACATTCTTTCATCAAGTGGACGTGCATGTTTAAACCATTTCATCGCCATAGGGAGAAGTAGGAGAAAAACGATAACTGGGACGGATGTGCAAATGGACGACCTACGAAATAAAAACAGAATCAGCACCTTCCTTCAAAGTGATACGAATGATGCACGGGATAATATGGAATTAAAGTGGGTGTCAACGAGGACGAATGTCGCCATCTCGATTCTGAAGACAATGACGGAAATAAAGGAAAGGGAGTGAGAATCTTACTAGAGAATTCTTAGTAGGTATCTCCTTCTACGGCCTCATCATCAAATCTGAAAATCTCGGTTTATTATAAAATAGTGAACATACGAAGATTAAATTTTAAGTTTAGAAAATACTTTTCAGAAATTGAACCAATTTTAATTATGCGTCTTATAATGCATCATAATCTAACATGTCATATTTATAATGAACTTTTCTTTTATCATTACATCATATTCCTCATCATCATCATTAATATAACATGCATAGAAGAACATCATATTTCTCAACATCAACTCATTTGTTATGCTAGAAGAATATCATAGCTACACATGGACATGGTGCACATAATTTATTTCTTTAGTACCTTAGGTGACTTTAAAATCTTATCATCCTCATTATTTTCCTTGGGCCACCCTATCTCCACCCTTTTGAGTAATCTAGGTTATGAGCTCATACCTTACTAGTCGTCACTAGCATATACTTATCCTTTTTGATAAGTTAAAGTCCTGACTCTACCCTTTTGAGAGAATGGGTTAGGGGGCTAGAATCACCTTTCACCACCTATAGTTTGATGGGTCAGAGGATTTTTCTTATAATTTTAAGTCACCAATAAGTCTTTGCATGTTAACTCGCAATTCATAATAATTCTAACATTTTCTTATTAGTCTTACCTGGAATAATATATATCAACTATAATCATGCATCTGGAGATTCCAGGAAAGAGAGGTGGGTCACAATGGCACGCTAAAATACCAAATCTTTCCTCACCAAATCTTTCCAAATTGCACTCTTAGTAATACACTTTCTTCTAACAAAATATGCTTATTTCATGCATAAGTTTTCATTGTTTGCAACAAACTATAACATACAAACCAGGAATCAATCAATGACACCAAATTCTTGATAAGCATCAAATCACATTTTAAGTACACATAAAATTACTAGCTTCCCATAAAATTCTTACAAAGTTTTAAAACTCTTTTAGAACTAATTCTTTTGTTAAACTTGAAAGAAGTCATAGGACTTTAGGCCTAACTTAACCATGGGACCGATTTATAACTTGAAAGAATGTTCATAGTTAAATCTTTCACTTAAGATAAAAGGAGCAAGTCTTGAGCTTTAGAGATTTAGGTGACATCTTAGAATTATTACCATGCTATGCAACCTTATTTTAATCTTATCTTTATAAGGTGATAGCTTGGAATTATAAACATGATATGCAATTCCATTTCTTTATCTTTAAGATTTAAGGTGATGACTTGAAAATTAAACATGATGCAAGAACTTGTAATATAAACATGATGCAAAAACTTGGAGCGCGTAATTTGACAGGACCAGTGTAGAAGAGAGAAAATCTTAAGCGGAACGGCGTAATCCGAACCCGAATGGAGAAAGAATTACATTTTTTTAAGCTCCAATTCTCAAGACTTCTTAAAGAATAAATTCTTTAACTCCAATTATCTCATTTCTTCGCTTATGATTCATAGGCAAGTCTTTAAGCTAGGATTTTTAGGTGATGACATAAAATAAACATGCCATGCATTGATTCTTTTACCATTATAAAATAAAGTGAGAGCATAAAATAAACATGAGATGCAACTTCTTTATTATCTTTAGAGATTAAGTGACAACTTGAAATTTAAACATGAAATGCAAGCTTGAAATTTAAACATGAGATATGCAAGTTCATTTATTTATTCTTGAGAATTTAGTTATGACATAAAAAAAATATGGTTGTGCACATAAACTTAAACATGGATGTAAGTTCACTTGATCTCTTTTAGAGCTCCTTCAAGACTTTAAGAAAATTATGATTTCAACCAATATATGTATCTTAGCAAGACAAAGTAAAATACATATTTCATATTCAAACCTCAAGATAAAAACATTATTCTTTAAAGTTTTGCATTAAATGGAATGTTCAAGCTTTAGAGGCCTAACTTGTGATGGATTTACAACCTATATTCAAGGTCCTCATCATCAAGCCATCATTTCATTCCTAGGCCATTTGGCCGAAACCATGAAAGGAAAATAAGGAAAGAAAACTGAAATTTTAGAAGCTTTGGAAACTAGTGAAACCTTCAGTTTTAGATCTAACTTGTGAAAGCTTTGCAACCAACACTCAAGAATCTCATCATCAAACCATGGTCTCATCATAAGCTAGGCCATATGGCATAAATACTTTAAAAAGAAAGGAAGAAGAAACTGAAAATGAAAACTTAAAAGAAAGTTCATGAAAACATCATTTTTGAGCAAGAAACATAACTTGTCTTAGCATAAAATAAACTTAAAAACACCTCCCTACCTAATTTGATTTGAAAGAAAGGAAGAGACTTGGTTTCCTTGAGTGAAATGAAGCAAAATATCCTTGAAAAGCTGAAGGGAGAATTTGGCCAAGAGAAAGAAAGAAAGAAAGATTTTGGTGCTCCTAAGACTAGAATTTGTGTAAGTTATGAACTAAGCATCTAAACTATCTTCAAGCATGCCTATTTATAGAGATTTTGTAGCTCATAAATGGACAAAGGAAGGAAGGAAATCTGACCAAAAATTAGAGAAAAAAAAAGGAAGAAAAATCATTTTGTTTGGTGGCTTAAAACATGGAATCATGTTTCCATGTTTTCATGATTCTTTGTTTTCATTCTTTGGATTTTTGTGTAATAATTTTCTGACTTATTACTCAATAATTTCACATTACAGCCTTGTGGAAGAGGATTTTGTGTGTTCCATGTATTATTTAGGTGTAGGCAAGGTATTCATGCAATTTAGAGAATTTACGGTTAAGGGCTTAAGTGAATTACTAAGCAATTTGGGTGTTTTAAGCAATTTTAGGTTCTAATCAATTAAATAAATAATTTTGACTCTAGATTATAATTAGAATTTAATAAGCTTTAATTTGAGCCTAATATTGCTTAGGTTTCATTCAGCAAATCAAAAATATTAAAATTTGTAAACTATTGCCAAACAAAACGGCATTTCTTAAAAAACTTAATATTAATCATGATAAAAACACCTTTTAACACATTTTAGTGAGGTTAACTAGTGGCACGCAATCGGAATTAAAACGTCGGGCGTTTTGGTCATTTTGTGTAAAGCTAAAATTAGGATTCTTCTCCTCTATTAACACACATAACACAAACAATCCTTATTAACATCAAAACATCCCCTTGAGGATGGGTGGGGCCCACATCCTCATTTTCAGTAAATAATCGGCATTTTGGTCATTTTACATGTAAGAAATAATTTGCAAGCTTGCACAAATTGCTCCTAACTTCTTTCTAACGTTATATTCCTTTATTAAGGATTGTTTGGTCTCAAATTTTATATAATATTTACCTATGGTAATTGGATAATTCCTAATGACGGTAAAAATTAAGTAAAAATTGGGCGTACATCAAGGTTACCAAATGGTAATAATTGTCAGAAATGGTAATAACCGGTACACCAAAATATTGAGTCTGGTAAAAATAATGGATATTATCGGATCCCAAATAATTTTTACTTATGACAATTAAATAAACATAGATATTTCTAAATTATGATACAAGACAAATAAATTCTGGAAATAATATTTTCCTTACTTTCTCTCCAAGTTGAGGCATTTATAGAAAGAAAAGAACAAAGAAATGACATTTGTTCTCGGTTGAGTGCAGAAACCACGTTTCCATTTCCTTCTTCATCCCTTTCTTCCTTTCTTCACTTCTTCATTTTCCAAGTTTTCTCTTTGAAAAAAAAACTCCATCAAAACACCATAACTTCAAAGGAAATTCTTGAGCATTAAACTACTTCAAGAACATTTCTCTACATCAAAATCAATTAAAAACTTTGTTTTTCCTTGCACTTGGTCCTTGTGGCAACGCAAAATAAAGGCTGGAAAGAAGGGGGTTTGAGGCTTGATAAACTAGAGAAAAAGCTTGAAGAAGGTAGAAAAATATCTAATCTTTTGCTTCATGATGTTTGGCTAGCTAAGATAAGTGCTTTAAAATTTTTGGTTATACTTGCTGAAAAATCTGTCAAATCTTAGAACCTATGATGGATTAAGTTGTGATGAGATTATGTATACAAACAACCTGAATTTTTATTAGACTTGTCTATGGCCTTCCTCCACACAAGTGGCTCCGAACCCTAAGGCTGTATTTGACTTGTCAAGGATACATGAACTTGAGGTATTATATGCTCATGTTCTATGGTAGGGAGGGAGTATTGGCCTAACCTAATGTCAAATAATATGTCAGGTTTGGTGTTGGTAAGAAAAACCAACCTACCAATTAATCTTCGATAACTAGGGTTTGTGAGTACTTAGATTCTTCCTTTTGGAGTACAAGTGATGGATTTAAGGGAGTTAATACGGTTTTAGTTGCTAAGAGCATATTATCTTGAATAAGTTCAAGAGCATATTTTCTTTGAAAAAGCGTAATGCCCTTGTATAATCTGGCTCTATACATCGCTAAGAAATACCTCAAATCAACTAAATCCTTGATTTTGAACAGAACATCTAGTTTATGTTTGATTAAATTGATCTTAAAGATATCATTATCAGTGAGGATGAGGACATCTCCATAGACTACGATTCCAATGATTAGGGACACGAATTCTTTCACAAACAATGAGTAGTCACCCTTAGATTGAACAAAATTACATTAGAGCATTTCCTAAGTGAGTTTCTTGATTCTGCCTCCTGGCCTGCTTAATCCATAGAGAATCTCTTAGTTGCAAACCTGACCAGGTAAACAACAAGTAAGCCAGGTGTGGAAGCATGTAGTCCTCTTCAAGTAGATTCCTATGTAGAAATGCAGTGTTCACATACAACTATTTGAGGTGCCATTGTTTTGAAATAGCTAAAGCAAGAACAAGCCTTATGGTGGTCATTTTAGCTATAGGGCTAAATGTTTTCATATAATCAATACCCTCGATTATGTATACATTTTAATTCAGCCATTTGAATTGTGCTTCATTTTAAAGACCCATTGCATCCAATAACTCTCTTTCCTTGAGGCAATATATGAAAATCCATATTTTGTTATCCTAAGAGCCTTCAACTTAGCTTCCATAACTTTAAAGACCGATAGTCGTGAAGAGAGCTTGCTTGTAGGCTTTAGGTTTTGTTTAAAAGGAAATGGCCAAAGAAAAAACTTTGTATTTGGGGTTAAGGTTTTCATAGCTCATAACATGTGACGGAGGATATATAGCTTTAGAAGAATATGGCCGTTGATTGATAAGATTAATGCATAGTGATAATCCTATAAGTATGAAAGAGGTATCTTTTGTCTCTAGATCTTCTTACATGTGTAGGTGCAAGTGCTGGAGGTGTGTGAGTTGTAGGTATAGGAGTTTAGATGCAAGGTTATCAACAGATGTAAGAATATTAAGTGATTAGATTTTTAGCAAGTGTGATGTTTTGTGCTGGTGTAATAGGTATGGTGATAGTTGTAGGTGTCGAAATGATCAATAAGATCTATGGTTGAGGAGATGTGAGTTCATTCCTGGTGTAGGCATGGAATAGGATAAGGTCAATGAGTGGTGGTGAAGAATTAGGAGTTGTAGGGATGTGTGTGGCTATATTAGATGGCATGGTAATAATATTAGGTCAAACATCAAGTGAGCGTGTGTCATTAACGAATGAGTAAGGAAATCCAGAGTAAGTGATGGTGGAATTTTGGTGAAATGGGAAGATGTTCTCATGAATATTTACATGTCTTGACACAAAAGTATTTATATTTTTCAAATCAAATATCACATAACCTTTTGTACCATGTTGAAGTCTAAGAACACTTTTATGTTGCTCTTGAATAAATTTTCTCTATTAAGGAAAGGGTAGAAGCATAGCATAAAGAACCAAGGATTTTAAGCCTAAAGAATGATGGTTGCTTGTTGAATAAAATTTCAAAAGGTGTTTTGTTTGATAAAGGTGTAGAGGAATTATTTTGATCAAGAAGGCTGCATGGGACACAACAAAATTCCAAATATGATTGGGAGGTTAAAGTTGTGAACGTAGGGATCTTGGAACAGACAAGAAAGTTTGTGTTTTCTCTCTATAACACCATTCTCCTGTGGAATTTCAACACAAGAGATTTGATGAAGTGTGCCTAAAAAGTTATAGTATTGGGGCATATTAAATTCTTGTTTGAATGTACTGTCCTTATTACTTTAATCCTATCTTGAATTGAGTTTGAACAAGTCAAATGAAATTGTTGATAAGAGATCTTGTTTGGATTTAGATTTCCATTGAAAACACCAATGTCAACCTAGATTTGTCATCAACCATTGTTAGAAAAATTTGTGACAAAACATGGAAGGAATATGGAACTGTAAAATGTGAACCTAGATATTGTTAAAATGAATGTTTGATTAAAAAAAAAAAAGACATATACCAAAAGAAATAAAAGGTGTGAAAAAAATAGAGCAATAAATGGCCAATGGTCTTATAGTCTGGACTCAAGCTAGAGGCGCATAGCCTAATCATCACAAAGCGGTGGTGTTGAAGGTGTGGTGTTCGTTTCACCAGCGTCTTATTTCTAGTTCTTCAACTAAATTCTAAAGGACAAAACTAATGTCAAATTTTTTATTTTTATTTCAACTAATTCCCAAATATGTATGCATTTTATTGGTATGAGTAACTTATAATTAAAAATATATATTATTCTCAAGAAAATTATCTTTGTTGTTCTTTGATTTAAGAATTGATAAAATAGATATAAAAAAAACTTGATATAATTTCTTAACTATAATATACTTTATTTTTTTTCTTTTACATTGCAATTGCTAGCATATAGAATCATGTACATGTTTTTATTTAATAGTTTAACTTGGTAAAAAAGACGATTCATAGTATGGTATACAATTTTTAGTAATCAAACATTTTTCAAATTTGAATATATTGTCCACATTCTTTTAAATAAGTGTTAAATTTTAATATAATAGAGTGAACTTATGCACATATTATCTATGCTTCAAGTTGCTTTTACTCGAATAATATGTTAGAGTCTGAAATCGTTTATATGTTTTTATCTAAATTTTGAACTTTTGAAAAAGCTACTTCATAAACAATGAAGTTTGAAACTAATATAACATAAAAAGTAATTTTAAAGTCTTTAATTATTAATTCATTTTTAGGCTTGGTTTGGTAATACTCTTTAAAGATGCTGGAATTAATAAAATTTTGAATTTTTAATTATCTATTTTTAAAGTAAATCTTACTTCACAATATTACAATAATTTATTTTCAATTTAATTTTTAAAATAGGATGCTTGAAAGTCAAACTAAAAGGAAACATTTTGATGTGTTTTTTATCCTTGTGTTATGTATGACAATCATGAATAAATTTAGTGTGTTTTACAAAGCTGTAAAATTTAAATTATTGCAAGATTTGTTTATTTGTATAATTCTTTTATGTAATAGATTTTGTAATATCAATTTATGTTTGGATACTTTAACTAAAAAGTGATTTTAAGATAGTCTGTTTTCCCCAATTGTGTAATAAAAAATATTATTTTTTATAGTAATTACTAGAAAGGGTATGAAATGATGACTTTTTATATTATATATTATTTAATATTTAGAGTTAATTTGGCATAAATATATTATAATTATAAAATAATAGAACCTACTTAATTATAGCCAAAAGTTTAAAAAAAAAATGTGTATGCATATGAACGATTTTTCAGTTTAAAATTATAAGTTTTTTTATTATAATATTTTTCTTATATTTACCCAAACATAACTGGTTTTTCCTAGTTTTTTTGTTAAAAAAATGCCGTTATATGTTTGTTGCCAAACATAGTTTACACTTGATGAGGGTATGTCATATTGGGTGTTGAGTGACCATGGTGATGGAATGTTTTTGGTGCATTTGAAACTCATTCAGAGCTAAATGTTTTTTTAAAATTGTTTAATTGTTATTAGTTACTATTTTCTCTAAATGTAAAATATAAGTTAGCAAAAGTAATATCTTTAATCTTATATATAAATAGCCAATAATTATATGTGACACATTAGAATTCTATATGTTAAAATCTTCACCCAATAACCTATTAAACTAACTCAATAACTCACTTTATCCAACTCAATTAACAATACATGACACAAAAGATTATAATGTGTCATACAATATTATTGGTTCCCATATATGATTTGATAATGTGGACTTTCGTTAGCCAACTTAATATTTATTGTTGATAGGCTAACCTACAATAAAACTAAACTAAGTATTAGAAATGTTTGGAACTGAACCCAAAAACAAGTTCAACAAGTAACTCAAATTCACTATTTTTTGGTAATCAAAAATATATTTAAGACATAATATAATTTTATAAAAATCATAACAAATTCAAATATATGTTATGTGACTCTATAAAAGAATAGATGAATGACTCGACATATATTATGAATATTGGTATTAAAACGAAAAATATTTAGATTTTAGCTTCTAATGTTGTATATTTTGTCATTACAGTGTT